>OY754966.1:10582893-11182893 GCA_963576475.1 Molanna angustata | reverse complement strand
TCACATTCTTTTCTAGATTCGCTATTTGTAATTCCGTCTTTTTATTCCCTTCCATCCCTACAATCCCTTCATTCCCTTCCGTCCCTATTCATTCATTCATTTATCATTTTATTTACATATTCAAACAAAAACTTTGCGCTGAACGAATCCCTAAAATTCAATGACAATCCCTAAAAGATAATTTTTGCAAATTCTTGTTGAGATATTAAATAAATAAATTAATATTAATTCATTAACCTTTTCGTGTGCGCACTAAGTTTCATTTCAATACTAAACATTTTTTTTTTCAAAAAAGTGTTTTGTGTGATATCGAATACATAAATAAATAAATAATTATGCATTATCCTTCTCCTGTGTGAACTGAACAAATTTCCAAAGTTTCATCGCAATAGGATGATTGGTTTGAGAGTTCATCGCAAACATACATACAAACAAACTAACAAACAAATATACGTACATTCATTTTTATATATATAGATAGGTATATTTTGCTGTGAAACTCCGGCATAGAATAGTGCTTCCACACTTTTCTATTATTATCGGGTGTATTGTAAGAGCCGGGTAATCGAAAATACAACAGGTAAAATAACATCTCAAAAATATCAAGTACGCAGACATTATCAAATACATAGGTAGAAGAGCTTTCTGATATAGGAGCTATGGATGTATGTCGTGACAGGAATATTTGTGGCACTCGGTTCATTATGTCCAACACAGAATTTTTTTTTTAAGAATTTGCTTAGTTTAAGTATAGGAATATGTTTTGTAAATACATGTATGTATAGCAAAACTTGAATATACGTATGTACGATATTACATATATACTAGCCTACATATAGAGATAAAGTTGGTTGCATTCCACGAGGTTAGAGTTACCTAAGCTAGATATCTTATAAGATAATATGTTCTATGGTTTCTTTCCTGTTTATTATATTCAACCTAAGATAGTTTTAGCAAGAAAATATACTTAAAATATACTATTGTTATAGAAGTAACTACATAATATATTATATTATGACATCATTTATTGGATGTTTCACTTCTGACCATTCCTAGACCATTGAACTATATTTATTTATTTATTTATTTACACTTCCAATTCCTTACACCGTGCGCGAGCGGCGAATACCTATACATAAATGGCAATTTCTATCAACTAATTAGTGTTTTCAGTCCAGATGAGCAAAACTTACTTCGTATTTTTTTCTCCCCGGCCAGCTGGGAGTTGAACCGAGGACGTCAGCACAGAATTCATAAGACATACTCCTTGCTGAGCAAACTAATAGTCATTAAGGCAGCAAGTGGAAGTGGATATTCATTCATTATATTTAAATTTTATAATAAATATGCAGGTACATCTGTATGTATGTAAGTTATTAACATGCATACCTATGTATGAACTTGAAGGTTTTGTATAAGCTTTGAGTGACAGAGTAATAATGAGATCGGTTTAACAAGAAATAGGAATCTATATAAGAAACCTATTTGCATCTATAAAACCGCATGATTTACTTTTTATTTCTGTTTAAATACCTACTTGGATATATTATGAAGATATAAGACTCCATAAACATTCATAAATAAAATAACATACATATTATAATATAATTCAAATTCCACAAATAGATATTTACAACTAGTTACAAATATTAAAGGAAGTAAAACAAATAAATTGTTAGTTAATTATTAATTAAATTAACCAAGTAAAAAATATTAATAAATATAATAATTTATAAATAAAAATAAAATTAATTAATTAAGCATCATAAAATAAATATAAAAAAAATTATATATGTAAGTATTTTATTTATTTATTTACTTATTAATTATTTATTGATTTTTTTTCAGTTATTTATTTATATTATTTATTTATTTATTAATTAATTAATTCATTTATTTATTTTATTTATATACTTACTTATTTAATTAATTATTTCTTTATTTGTTTATTTTTTTTTTTAAATTCTATTTATAAAGGTACTTATTGATTTATTTGTTTTTTTTTAATATTCTTTTTGTCTATTTATTTATTTACTTATTTATTTATTTATATATTTGATTTAATTTATTTTTATTTATTATTATTCTTTTGTTTTAGGTGTCACAAATTTGATTCTGAAAACATCAATAGTAAAAACTTTACTTAGTGAAAATTTCTTAATTTATGTGAGTTTGTGAGCCTACGTGCTATACCATTACGATCATATAATTCAAGCGCACCATTGGAGCCTTTAGTGAATCCGGACCTGGCACTAGTTATTTTTGTGCAGATTTGAAATGTTCAATGTTGGATTCATCACCCGAATGAATGTCGAACCAAGAAATGGGCAAAGCTTTTCATCCAACTAAAATACTCGAAGAGACTCTCGAGGAGAATCACATTGTTTTATAAACACCGCACTGACATACATTCCGTCATTTTTACATTCTTCATCATTTCTATAGTTCGAATTTCACCTTTTAGGTGTCTGGTTTTATATTATAATGCTTACCTACATTTAATGTCAGTGTACCACGTAAAGATATAATGTGCTTTCAAACAATGAAATTTTACCATGTTTAATTATTTGAATGTTTCTATACACTAGGAACTAAATATAAAATCTAGTAGAGTCACATATTCCATACCTAATTTAATTGTGTATTTTTTGGATTGCCTGTATACTTTACATGGAAAATAAATTGCGTAGGTATTCAATGACACGAATTTGTTTTTGGACACCGATAAGGTCTCCATTTTCATCCAACTGTCGATTTGTACAAAATAATTTATATCTCTTAACATATCGACAAAGTATCAAGCCAAAATACGCGAGATTTGTATACCAGGTCTATATTTTTCATGGTTTTTTGAACTTTGAAGCCCAAAAACATGAACTAAGAGGCATCTCACCATATATGTTCTATAAATTAATAGAATATTTAGTGTGTCTGTGTCTGTCCGTCCTTTATAACTTTTGATCCGCTTAATGCACATAGCCTAGAATTTCGGAATATATAAAAAGTTATAGCCCTACAAAACTTTTATACTTGGAATTTTTAATTTTTGTTTCAGTCAGGGGTTATCAGATTTTGAATTTTTACATTATTTTTCCGTATAGGTATCTAAAGAATTATAAAAGTTAGAACGCTGAAAATTATTATAAATAAAGACAAATATAAAATCTCAAATTTTATTTTTTTCAATAAGCTCCAGAATTTCTCAATCATTTTATAAATTTATTTCCAAAGTTTTTAAAATATCGAAAAAGCCGAAATATCCTAACTAGATAATTTAATTTTTTATTAAAAATATGAACATTGTAGTAGTACCTACATCTCAAACTTTTTTTACTAATTTTAATAAAAATTAGCATTATACACTATACAATATCTCACTCAATAGTTTGTTACCTGCTTTATCTCCAAACATACATATATACCATCATGTTGTTTTCATAGGATAAACAGACTGACCTCCATACTATCCTATCCTGGCATATAAACCTACATGTTTTGTATAGAAAACAAAATATCTTAAAATATTTATTCACAAAACATAATTTTTACGACTACATAGAATAATACCTTAGATACAATATTTAATAACATAATTACATTTATACACCAAAAGAGCTGAAATTAGATTTTGGTCTTTATTAAGGACCGAATTGTACATACATACATACCATCACGCGATCATTACATTTACACATTTACACGTTTTATTTCTCAATAAAACTACATATAGGCTGTGCCTTATTAAAAAAAAAAAAAAAACAACATATACCTTCTTCTTCTTTTGTTTCAATCCTGAAGATTGGTTGGCAGCATTAAATTGATGCATCTCCTCCTCCACTCCGCTCGGTCTTCAGCGACTCTTTTCATCTCCGTGTAAGAGGTACACTGCATGTCATGGCACACCTGTTTTAAATACTCTCGGCGGGGACGCCCTCTGCCAGTTGTACCCTCAACCATTCCCTCCAAGATGATATGAAGGAGATCCTCGTGTCGCAACACATGGCCTATCCAATTTGCACGCCTTTAAGATATGGTGTTTGACAGGGTGCCTGGCTTCCTCAATTCTGCTGAGAACCTCATCATTTGTTATATGGTCCCTCCAAGATATGCCAAGTATTCGGCGATAGGTCCACATCTCGAAGGCCTCCAATCTTTTGCGTTCTCTTTCACCTATGCACCATGTCTCACAGCCATATAGCAAAATACTCCATACAAATGTCTTCACTAGATCCTTTCGGAGTTTAAGGTCCATGTTGTTGGACTCGAACATCTTGGATTTTTTGTTGAAGGCGAGTTTTGCCTGGTGAATGCGGCTGTCCACCTCTCTACTTGAACGGTCATCCCATGTGATTCTACCCCCTAGATAAACAAATTCTTTGACATTATTGAGAGCTGCTCCAGACATCAGTAGATTCATTTGGCGTTCATCCCTGCCTACAGTTAGTACCTTAGTTTTATCCTTATTTATTTTCATGTTGTACTTTTCGTTTAGGACTAACTCCATTGTTTCTAAGGTTTCTTTTAGTTCTTCTTCACTATCCGTTATCTGAGCGATGTCGTCTGCAAATCTGATCATATCTACCTTTTGTCCATGGATTCTGATGCCTCTTCTATGTTCCATTACTTCTCTTATTTCATCTATCGCACATTGAATATAGCCGTTAAAAAGCATTGGAGAGAGAGGGAGCAGCCTTGTCTCACACCTTGTCTTATATTTGCCTCTTTTTCTTCTTTTATACATCTGATTATGGCGGCTTCGTTTTTGTAAAGAGCTTGTATGATACGTCTGTCTCTATACTTCACATCAATTCTTCCTAGTATTTCAAAAAGTTTCTTCAATTCTACTTTGTCGAATGCCTTCTCTATATCCACAAAGCCAACATACGTGTATTGATTTCTTTTTATTCTTTTTTCGAGAATTACGCGTCAAGATAATATAGCTTTTCTGGTTCCCATTCCCCTTCTAAATCCAAATTGATCTTTACTAAGGATTGTCTATATTAGGATTGATTCTTTTTTGTATAATATTGGTTAGAATTTTAGATGCATGGCATATGAGACTTAGCGTTCTATGTTGTTCACATTTGGTTGTACCGGGTTTTTTGGGTAGAGTTACAATAACACATTTTTTAAAATCCTCTGGGATTTTTCCTGTCTTATATATCATGTGGACCAACTTATAGAGAGCTTCCATAGTACTTTCGCCTGCCGATTTAATTAATTCAGCTGGTATTTCATCAACTCCTGGTGATTTCCTATCTTTAAGCCTTTTTATTGCATCGTCAAATTCGTCTCTGGTGATGGGGTCGCCCAAATTATCTGCATCTACATCAGATTCGCATTCTATCAGATTCTCCATGTTGACATGATTGTTTCTATTGTATAGCTCTTCCAAATATATTTTCCATCTTTCGACGATTAAAGATTCGTCGAATATTATTTTACCGTCTTCTCCTTCAATAGCATTACCTTTCCCAGTTCTTGTCCCAAAAAACTCTTTTACAGAAGCATAAGCTGATTCTATGTTTCCCCTTTTCATACATTTGTTTATTTCATAACATCGTTTCTGATAGTATGCCTCTTCTTGTTTATCTTGTTTCTCAATGCTTTGTACTTTTTCTGAGCTTCCTCATCGGGGTCGTTCTTTAGCTGTCTCCTCTCTTGTATCATGTCAAGGAGCTCATTTCTTATCCATTCCTTCTTCGGTTAAGGTCTATCTTTTCTAATAGCCTCCTCTGCTGCAGTTTAGATTGTAATTTTAATATTTTCCCATATCTGATTTTCATTCGCTTCTTCACTACTTGTTATGCATTCTTGTGTCTTTTTGACAAATTCGTCTTTCACCTCTCTGCTTTTTAATGTTTTGACATTCCATGTCTGGTTGTTTCTTTTTTTCAGTTTTTTCAATTTCAGTAGACTTTTGGCTATTACCATATTATGGTCGCTGTCTATATCTGGGCTTGAGTAGCTTCTGCAGTCTTTTATTTGGTTTTTAAATCTATTTTTAACCATAATATAGTATATTTGCAGTCTTTGTCGATCACCTGGGGACCTCCATGTATAGCGTTGTCTTGGATGGTGCTCAAAACAAGTATTTGCAATTACAAATTTTTGTTTCACACAGAATTCTGTCAGTCTATCTCCTCTCGCATTTCTCGTTCCCAGCCCGTAAGGTCTAACACATGTTGTCTCTTGTCCTTCTCCGACTACCGCATTCCAGTCTCCCATAACAATCAGATTTTCTTTAGCTTTCACATTGAGGATCAGTTTGTCCAATTCACTATATACTTCGTCAACAATTTCATCATCATAGCGTGAGGTAGGCATGTATACTTGGATTAGTACAGTATCTACAGATTTTGTTTCAATCTTGACTAGAATAATTCTACCATTAAATGACCTCAAATTCAATCAAACACGTATGTTACACAAGTAAGAGTTACATATATAAGAAATAAATCTTGGTTACAAAAGTTAAGTAAAAAAGAAGAAACAAAAATAATTACATAAGTATAGCAAGAAAAATTAAGTTACAAAGTTATTCAAATATTTTCAAATATATTATGAAACTTTCAAAATTTGCATTGATAAGGAAACTCAATAAGAAGGCATAATTGGTGAGTGTTGCACAAGCGCATTAAATGATCACGTAAACCAACCGATGATAGATCGTAAACCCTGTAGGTGCCTTGAGTTATTGGTTCTTCTATAATATTCCAACTTCGTCTCTGTGGAGATGTTAAAAAGTTTGTCAAATAAAAACAAATGTTTTATACGTTGGTACTCAGCAATCTAATGATACATTTCTTAAAAGAACATTCGGTTCTCACGGTTAGTGCCAATTGAAGAATGCAAATGTCTCAAATTACGAATTCCAGTGATTTGATAAGCATATACCAATGGTATATACATACTTTGCAGAATATCAGATAGAGACGTTCACTATACGGGTTCAACGAACTTATTTCCTTGAAATAAATCATTTATATTGTTACTTTTTATTGAATTAAATTTTGAATTGTCTGTTTTCTATAGAAATAAATTTTAAAAGATTTTTTTTCATATTCGTTCATAAAAAAATATTGAACTATTGGATCCATCTTTAAGGGGGGGACTGCTGCCAACGTACCCATTTTTTTTCAATTTGATATACCATCATTATTTCTTATCAAAAAATAATTTAGATAGTTTGGGTATTAATAAAGAAAAATATATCTTTACTTTTTGATAATGTTCTATATAAATTCTTTTAGAAAAATAATGGCATACTCCGATTTTCAACGTTTATCTTATATTTTTAATAAAATATAAGGCGTAATTCAACATATTTTTTTTTTATTAAAGAAGACAAAAATATCTAGAAAAATATGATGTGACGTTGCTTCAGATTTAGTAAATAAACCTAAAAAACATTTATTTTCCATTCAGCGCCATTGCGAAATAAAAGTTTTTTTGGTTTATTAACTTAACCTGATGCATTAATGCAACGTTACATCGTATTTTTACAGATATTTTGATCTTCTTGAATTAACAAAAAAAATGTAATGCTCTATACCTTATAGTTTTTTTAGAAATTTAAGATAAATGTCAAAAATCGGGGTATGCTTTTTATTTTACTACAAGAATATATACAGAACATAATTAAAAAAGATAAGGTTAATTTTTCTTTATTAATATCCAAACTAACTAGGTTATTTTTTTCAAAATGATTCGTTTTGTAGTAATGATGCAAATTAAAATTGAAAAAATAGGTACCTACGTTAGCAGCAGTCACCCTCTTAATATAAATATTATTGTTCTATTACATTTAATATTGAACTATAAGTATGTACAAATTTTGCATTGCGGATTACCAAAAATATAGCCGATTGTATATGTAAAAAAAAATTCCAAAAAAGATTTAAAATATTTTTAAAATGAAAACTGTTGTAAAAGTTTTATGTTATTAGTTTTGCTCGTGCTACAACATGTTCAATTGTAATTGCATTTCCATTATTAAAGGAACATATATATTTATTTTTATTAAAATAATATATTTATTACATTACAGAAACTTCTAGAGAAATATCTAGAGGAATAAATAAACTATTTAAACAATATGTGTACCTACAATGACAGAATATACCAACTTTATGACAGTCATGACAGATGCATTGAGTACCTATATCGATTTCGGTACTATTTGTCATAATACATATTTTTCGAAAAGAATTTCAGTATTACAATATATAGAAGTTTCAAAATTGAATTGATAGGGATCTCATTAAAAAGGCATAATTGGTGAACGTTGCGCAAGCGCATAAAGTGATCACGTAAACCAGCCGATGACAGGTCGTAAGCCCTGTAGGTGCCTTGATTTCCCGGTTCTCCTACAAAAAATATTCCAACTTCGTCTCTATTGAGATAATTAAAAATCTGTTAAAAAATACATATTTAGAAAAATTGCACAAAAACACAAATTATATGCTTTTGTAAAAAAATATTAGTACCTTTTGTTTATTCGATTTTTTATTTAACACAACAGAATTGTCAATTCAAATTCCTTAATAAAGAATATTTTGTTAGTAAAAAGATTATGTAAATAAGTTATGTTAACAAGTTTTGTTAAATTGACGTAAATAAATTATTTTCTTTAAAATAAAACTAGGTACTTAAAGTTTATTATATTTATCAACAATGTTTTTAATAGACATGTGTACTCTTGAAAATTTCTTAAATGATGTTATTTGAAACAATTACCCCTTATTTAACACTTAAACAAAGGTTTGTATTATTATGAAACCTACGAAAGAATTTTAAATTGAATTAATAGAAAATGGAACTTATTTACATATTACTTTAGATTTATTACGGATATTGTTCAAAACACCAATATTTCGCTATTTTTCCCGCGATCTTCGTTTGAGTTTAATGAATTTATATAATCTACATTGGAAATTCGTCTGGAGTTAACTTGGTAAATGGAAATAATAAAATCATTAAAAAGTTACAAATAGAACACCTGTAGATGAGATGAGTATTCTCCAGAAACTGGTGATATAAAGTTCAACTCAGTAAGTTGTTTAAAGCAAAGTATTTGCACCTTTATTATTGTACAATCTATGCATAAATATTTTAATTAGTCTATCCAAGGAATTGTACGTACCCAGGAAGTCGGCTCGAGAGTCATACAGCTAAATATACATTTTTTTTATTATTTCGTTGCGTCCTAATGTAATAACTTTGTTGAAAAAGCTCATGAGTATGTATGTACAAGTCAGTTTATTATTTTAGTATGTGAGTAGGTACTTATAATTTGTCTCTTCCGTGGATCTAAGAGGAAAGTCATGCTGTTTAATGTGAAATTCTATTTGAGTTATTTTTGAACCCTTAATATGTAATCGAACTTCGTTTCTATCCAAACTTTGTACACGTTCAGTCAAATTAACCTGATGAGGTACCGTTTGACTGGAGAATCATACAAATTGATTTATAAATAGGTGACCTGCAGTTGTATTGGTAATATAATACCTATACATTTCTATTTCAATGGCACTACATACCATATCGAGCCTTGGCCTCCGTCAGTCTTGTAGTATCTTCTGCAACAACTCTCCAACGGCCCCAAAAGTTGGGAAACATCCCTTCCAACTTCGTCCTCCCATCGCAGCCGCGTTTTTCCAACCATTACTCTTGCACCTGGATGTCCACACACAGAGCTCTTTTTGGTATTCGCTGTGGTGATATTCTCTGTTCATGTCCGGCCCATCTCAATCTGCTCAATGCGATATGAGAGCCTGGGATTCTTATAGATATCAAACAGCTCATTATTACACTATTCCTCCAGGGCTCACCATCGGACACTGGTCTTTCAAACGTGTCCAGCGTTTCATCAGATCTAAATGTCCATTTTTCACATCCATGTGCCACTAATGTTCAAATAATTTATTTATTTATCTTTACGTACATACTATAAAAAATATACTGCACACTGGCGGGCTTATTGCCATTAGGCAATTTCTTCCGACATGCCAGATTATAAATAATACATAATTAATTTACTTGTAGGTTCATAAATAAACTAAAATAAGACAGCTGATTAAATTTAATCAAACTTCTAGGAAAGAGACAGCTGTCTTAAACGCACTGAGAGAGCTCCCAGAGATGTCGATTGTATTAAAGAAAGCATTCTTCATCGTGCAAATACGATACACAAAAGCATTCTAAGTGTGGATGTTTGCGAACTAAATTAAATATAATTTTTATCATCATAATTCTATGTGATTATGGAGTTTTGTCATGAATTATGGACAGTTGGAAATATTGCAAAAAAATAATGAATGTATTTTTCATTCCTCTTTTCCTGGTGATGTCTCAATGCATCGTATCAGTGTATCGATATTTTGGCCACATTGTATGTATATTTATGTATGTATATTTAGTAAAAGACAGGACTTTAGATTGTAGATATAGCGAACCAAGAATAAAAAGTTGATCTTTTTGTCATAATTTCTATTCTGAAAATCTTATAACAGCTAATCTTCATTGGAAGATGAAACTTATAAAAAATACAATTTAGGTTTCTTGTAGGTTTCAGTATAATATTTGAAATAGTAGTATTAGGTATAAATACTAAAATAAACGTTTGTTTTATCTTCTTAATAATTAAACTTACAAAGTCAACTGAATTTCAATGAATTCATTGGCATGTCGTGAGCATAAACTAATTTTATTCGACAGGTAAAGCGCCAAAGAAGATTTTTTCGTTTAAGTATGCTCAATTCAAGAAATAGACAATAATTTGTGTAAATTGACGCGTAATCTTCCTTTACCATCTGTACCCGATCCTTTTCTTGGACGTGTGGGCAGACTTGTCGCTCTATTTAATAATACGGATGTAATTATATTCAACTTGAAATACAAAAACATCAGTTTTAGCAAAAATAAACAGCAATTGATGGATTTTACAGTGATTTTCGAGTCGACAATGGGAAGATTCATGACACGAATTTTAAGTTTCAAAAAAAAATAATAATAAATATAAGAATTCGCAAAAAATGTAAAAAAGGTAGATAATAAAATAAATGATAAAAGCACCATACCTACATATACTTTATTATTATTTTTTTGTTGATAATTTTAATATTAATTTATCACAAAGCCTATAAAAAATCAAAAACGTAAACGAACCTACATGCATAACTTTGTCATAAATTTGATCTGGTTTGTTGGATGAAATTGCCTAATGGCAATAAGTCCGCCAGTGTACAATATATTTGTTTATATTATGTACAAAAAGTAAATAAATATAATATTATTCGTCTGTCAAATTTCTCAAAACTCGTTAAAAAATGTATCCTCACCGGGAACTGAATCTGAGCCTATGGATCAGGAGTTGAATGCTTTACTAAACGGTTCACGAAAGCTTGTATTTTATTTTTAAAGTTTGTCATAACACGCAATTTAAAAATGCATTAAGTCATTAAAATAAAACAATGGATTGGTAGATTTTTTTGAAACTCGAAAAGAAAGCGAATAATCGTAAAAAAGCTTTACTCGCGATAAATATATTAGTTAAATCGGTGACTTATGACATGTATTGTATTATGTGAGTAGTGGGAGGACAGAAATTAATGCACAAATAGGTATGAACTTAATTAGGCGAATGCATACAGCGTCAATAATATATAATCCGTAATAAAAAAGATAAAGGTTGATGTATGACTACTTTCCTTGACAATTGATAGGCGACATGACCATTTTCATATAGTGCTAACTGTTGTTGTATTACAACCCCATACTGCAACTGCACTTTCGGTCGAGATTTTAAAGTTGGTCCTGGCTAGGCGTCGTCGAAGGAGTATTTATTTCGAGCCGTTGTAAAAAAGGACGGGGACGGGTAAGTTTTGGCTTTGTCTTGTTTGTCCTCGTTTGTTCGTTGGCCTGTTTTTCATGGCTCTCCTCTGGGAATGTAGGCGAGTTGCGACTCGCAGTCAGTTTTCGCTGGTAGTTAGACGTTTGGAATTCAGTCGTTCGTCGGTTGTTGTGTTTGAGTGTTGTCTCCCCCATAGTGAGTACACGGGGATACCCGCCGCTGCCAGCCTTCATACGATTCCGATTAATAAGAAGTTTTTCAAGAACTCAATTATTATTGTTTTTAGTTTTTTTTTTTATTTCTATTATTTGTTTTTGTGTTGTGTTGCTACTTTGGTATGTGCTTTTTCAAATTTATTTACATTTTTAGAAAGGAATCGGTTAAACACATAAAAAAATATATTAGGATAATATATTTTCCATTTCGAAAAAGTTCAACTTTTACGTGTTGCATAAATTTAAATCATCGGAATAAATTTATTTACAATAAAAAAAAGTTTCTTTTTTTAGAGAATTAAATCACATTATTTCTTGTGTAATTTTATTTTTTTTTCAATTCTCAGTTTTATGTTTTGTTAAAATTTTCGTTTGATGGATCTTCTTAATATTTTGATTTCATGTTATAAAAATTCTTACACTATCTCTTAGTTTCTCAGTCTAGATATGTGAAGATTTTAGCTGTTAATAATTCTAAAAAATCACATTTTAATAAACTTGCTTTACTAGAACTTTATATTTTTTTTTGTGTAGCTTCATATTTTTTAGTAGATGTACAATGTTTTGGTAAATGTAATAATATTAAATAGATACTCCCCTCTTTTAACACGAGATTTTATCTCAATTAAAGAGGGTTATTATGAATTATATGATGAAAATTGTATACCTTTTTAAATTGTGATTTATATGTGACATTGTATTGTTTTTGTTAAATAAATAAAAAAAAAAAAAAAAAAAAAATATATATTTTTTTTAAATTGCTCAGTTCAATTTTTTTATTATTTGAAAATGAATATAATTGAATATTTTTTATCATTATTAAATATTTTTCGTTATTCGAATAATTAAATGTATTTATTTAAAAAGTCGTATATTTAATTCAAAATTGATAGGTAGGTATTTGAAATAAAATGTAAGATGCACATTTTACTTTCAGTCGCATCATTATACAAAATTCTATAATCGGGTGTTATGAAAGTTTTCAAACGATTTGAAACTTCGGTAGCGAATTCACACGGGTAGGTAAATAAATCCCTAATAAACACGGGTGATCGTGGATCAAATCGACCTGTAACTGATATATGTATGCACGTACATATATGGGAATTTAGTAGGTTAGACCATATGTAGGTTTTCCTTGTTATAAACACAGTTTTAATAGACAGCCAGAATATTTTCGGAAAAAAAAACATTTCAATTTTGAAAAAAGATTTCTATGTTTAAAATCAGTATACATACTTAAGGCCCTTGTCTACGACTATGACCTTAGGAATACGGGATATACACAAATAAACACACTTATTTCCTTGTAATGTATGAAACCGGAGCAATTATTGTAGGTATATCACCAAATCTGCAATACACAATATTTTTTACGTGAGAAAAGGTAAAAACTTTAAAAAGTAAAAAAATTCAGTTAGTAGATTTTCATATTCGCTTTCGATTGAAGTAAAAATCTACTTCAAAGACCTTGTAGTTTTTTTGTTAATTACAATAAACAATTAAAAGAGTTTTTTTTAACCAATTTTACAAGAAAATAATTATTTAAATACGACGTTTCTTTTGAGGGTTCTGGGGAAAAGATTTTCCAAATTTACTATGGACTAAGTATAATAATTTGTCTTAAATCTCTATAATAATGATAATAATATTGAAAGTTGTCATTGTCAACATTGTCAAGGATAAAGTGCTTAGTTTGACAATGCGCCCTCTTCATTAGCATAATATATTGACTAATAATAACGTGTTTTTAAATTGTCAATACTGACAGTATTTATTTATTTAGCTATTTTAAAAACAAAGAAAAATGACTATGGTTCTACATATCTATATATTTTTCTTATATCTGGACAACCGTTCCGGGTGAATAGGCCCCTATCACTATTTGATAATATATTGTGTAGAACCATACGTAATTTATTTGATTTATAAAAAGAAAACAGTAAAAATAACATAGTTATTACAGTAAACGACAAATAAGAACAATAAATAAGTAAACAATAAATGAGAACAGTAAATATGTAAAAGAGGAATAACCAAGTTTTCAAGAAAACAAAGTACCTAACAGTCATTTTTAGAACTAATCTTATGATATTTTCTTCCTAACCAGTCATCCAGTAGGTATATAATTGCGTCTTGATTTCATTTAATATTTTTTCATCTACTTGGAATGGAAAATTATAAGTACATTATCCAGTTATCATTTAATATTTTGTCAAGGTAAATATTCTCAACAAAGTATTACTTGTCAATTTTTCGTGTTAGACAAATTTACCATCAATATTGAACAATCAAATAATAAGATGAAAACTTTAAATCGTTTTGATATTCTTCGATGTCAAATGAAGCTGTGTTTATTTAGGAGTGGTCTGTTACCTTCTTGCTAAAGACGGAGACTTAACTTCTTGTGCGTGTTAATTAAACACGATGATCCGCGGTAAATTTATTAACTTTTAATTCCCGTAGCAATTGTTTCTCCTCAAATATTTGCACAAAATCTTCTCAAAATGTCAATTTGACCGCCGCGAATTATTCCCAAATCAGAACAAGAGAACGCAAAGTCTTCGTATTTTTAAGTATTCCTCATTCAGAATAAATTATTAATACATTGAGTGTTCATGGGTATAAGTGGAAATGTAATATACCTGCATAAGTTCGTGTCTTCAGACAACGAACCCGTGATTATACTTTTCCCAAAAGTATCCTATTTTTAGACACTTTTTTTTTGTTTGAACAAGTTTTGATCTTTTCGATGCTTTGTCCCAAAATACAATTTTGCAAAAAAGTTGATCAAATGTCGTTTATATAATTTAAGAACATATTTCAATTAAAAATATATATATAAACTATCTGGTCATATCGAATAACTTGTGTATTTCAATTACATTTTATTAGGAGATGTTCTAGATCCATTAAGTCAATTATAAGGATATATAGTAGATCCTTTATGTCAATTATAAGGAGATCTTGTAGAGCCGTTAAGTCAATTATTAGGAGATCTTGTAGATCCGTTAAGTCAATTATCAGTTAAGTCAATTATTAGGAGATCTTGTAGATCCGTTATGTCAATTACTATGGGATCTTGTAGATCAGTTAAGTCAATAATTATGAGATCTTTTAAATCCGCTAAGTCAATTATTATGAGATCTTGTGTATCCGTTGAGTCAATTATTAGGGCATCTTGTAGATCCGATACGTCGATTCAACAATCAGTACATAAATAATCATTTTTTCGATATTTTGGTTTCAATTATTTTCGCGTATATTTGATTATTCGCGTTCAATGTGTTATGGATTCCGTATTCTTTTGTATTTATTCATTTTGTTTAAAGCACATACCATTATTTTATTGTCATTGACAGATAAGCATCATGACGAAGTAATCAGAAAAGTACAAGGGAAATAATAATCAAGTGAATATTGTGAATCTAATCCCAAGTAACGATGGAGGGAGTAAAAACATTATTAGTTTTTAGTATTTTGCTATTGACCCTGACTTCGGCGCAGAGAAGGAGAATCAAAGGTAATTATATATTTTATTTTACTGTCATTGTGATTATTTTTGTTTTATATTTTATTTGAAGTACACAAAAGAGGAGTTTGAATGAGGAGTTTATGATTTGGCATAGTTAAATTTTATATGGAGAAAGGGTTCAGAAAACAAACATTTATACATAATATTTGTTACAGATACATTAGATTAAGAGGACATATAACGCTTAATCTAGTGACTGAAAACATGATATATTAAAACCGCCTAATGCACTATGAAGTTATGTGTTAGTAAGGGTAACTATCGCGTGCATTAAAAAAGGTTTATACGTGATCTATGCGCTTGCGCAACGTTCACCGTTGGTTCTTCTATAATATTCCAACTTCGTCTCTATTGAGATGTTAAAAGTTTGTCAGTAAAAATAAAAAAAAATTAATATAAAAGTTAAAACGAGATAATAACGATAATAATTTTTATAACGTCGTTTAAAGATTCCAGATCCCTCCAAGGGCGCTGAAAGTTCAGTTATGTGTTGCTCTACGAAACATAACTGTTTTCAGTAACTTTAGTGAAAGTGTTCTGCGGACATCTGGAGACTTAGTAGGACCGCTCACACCAAAGCATCGGTCATAGTAAGCCACTTTGTTGACTCTGTCCAACTCCTGTAGGGAATTGTTACTCTGTGATCCAAACGACTTGAGTGTGAGATGCCTTCCAGAGAGCTCTTGTGTGTGCTTGAGGGTGTGTGTGTGAGGTTGGGTGTGTTTGTGTAAGGGTGAGGATTTATGTATCTGTGTTAGCTCAAGCAAGGCCGTAGCCAGCAAATAATTTCGGGGGGGGGGGTTTAGCTTAGTGGAACAGTAGAAACAAGTCGCCCTGCGAGCGTACCCTCGTGCGAGTACCAAGCGAGCATAAAGTACAGTCATCTTAAGTAATACCTAAAGCAATTATAGTGTTAGTGTGTGTGTGTGTTTGTCTCACGCGTCCTGGAAAAATAAGAACATCTAAAAATCTAATGTATGTGCGAGCATGTACCAGTATGCCTCACGCATTGTCACGCTAAAAAAATGTGATAAAAATGCTGAATTATTAAATATATATTTCAATAATTATTTTTTTCATACAAAATTTTGAAATGGGTGCACCGTATGTAACTGCAGTCTCATTGTTACTTACTAAAGAAATATCTTCTTTTTATCATTTCGGGGGGGCATCAATCCCCCTTGTTCCCCCCCCCCCTGGCTACGGCCTTGAGCTCAAGGATGTCGCATTCCATGGGTATGAATCATTTTCAGGGATTATTGAATAGCGATTCAAAATTTCTTCACTCATAACTATCACGGCATATCCTTCAAATTATTGAAACCAGCGACTGGTGTGCATAAAAGGTACGACACATGCCTGTATCCCTACATACTAGTCTCGTCTCACATAAAAAGGCACTACATTCAGAATGGGACCTATGTGATGGACCTCATTCACTGAACAATGTGAAATGTGTTTTTCCTCTTGTATTATTTTCGATAACCTATCCGGGTCTTATGGGGCATCTGAAAACGATGACTAAACGATGATTCTTGGTAGCTTATTTGGTAGCCGAGTGCTTCATGAGTACCTGCATGTTAAATGCCAACGAATATGTTATTTTTTTTTAACAGTCTATATTTTTTTTCATGGATTTACTGGCGTTTTGATAACTACATTTTTTTCGCTATTGAAATACCAATTTTAATAACATCTGAAGATTATTTTCGATAGAATTCTTATGGGTACATACAAAACATGTCAGATATCCTTGATAAATTCCAACCGTCATTAAATGAATTATGAATTATTGTTAATCAATAAAAAATAAATATATTTTGATTATAGAGTTATTATCGAATAATCATATTTATACTTCTGTTTATTTGCATGATTTATTAACTCGATTTTAATTAGTTTTCAATTACGTACCGATATTTGTATTGATAAATAAACTAACGAAAAAAAATGAATGCTGGTAGATTTTGAAACATCGTTAATTTTGATATTGATACATCTATAAGTGATAAAATTATTAATGGATTACAACCGAGTATTTAATTACAATAGTAATAAATTATATAGACAGAGAATATCTTTTCAAAGAATAAACTCGATTGATAGTTATACCGTTTCTCTCGTTATTCATATGTAGGTTAAATTTGAGAAACAACATCTCCATACAATGTATTTTGATCATACTCGTAGATAAGACAATGTATTGTCACCTTATTACCACTACCCCAAGGGGTTATAATGAAGAGTTATAAATTCGCAATTTTTAAGGTTATTTTTTATTGCAACTTGTAACATGCTGAGATTGAATTGTGAAAGTTTCATCACAATGTATCTGTGTGTGTGTGCTATGTACGGCGTGTTTTTTCTACTTTATCGATTATAGAACTGAATTACTCATTCGATTATTTTCAATTTTGTAAAATTTCTATATATAATACTCGTTTATAACCCAGGATATCTGAACAGTGCTTCTCAAGTTTTTCAATTGTCAAATAATTCAAAGTGACTCATAGAGTGGCATTGAAGAATTATAAAGTTTTCACAATAAAATATTTTCATGAAATTAGTTTATATACTAATTTCATGAAAATGCTGAAAAATTAGTGAGTTTTATAGCGTTTTTCAAATGACAATCATACGCCTTTTCCACATTGGTGCACCTCAAGTTTATACAATTATGAAATATCTTATAATATAAGCTGAAGATTGAAATTTTTACTGTAGGCAGGCACTATATTTAAATGCTCGCCTATATACAATCTCCAAATTCCAAGATTCTTTAAATAGGTACTAATTTCGCCTTATTTTTTGTCGTTTAAATTGAGTATAAATTGCATATTTGACTGTCTCGATTCAACTAATTGATTCAAACTTACTAAATCTTTATTAAAAATAAAATATTTTTATTGTCAATACGTACTATTTGAAATTATTTGAAATACCTGTAGGATTGGTCGTTTTGTTTTACTGCGAGGCACCGACTTGGAATACCGCATCCAATATTTTCTGTTCTGAATGTAGTAGGTACTTTTTGAGGTAAGACGAGACTGGTGTGTCATGGTTATTTTTATAACCAATGCACACCCGTACACCTGTTGTTGGTTACTCCACATTGTGAAATATGTCATGATGGAATGAATGTTGTGATATATGTATATATTTCATAATGTAAAATAACGTTAAAATCTGCAATTTTCACCTAAAAAGAAGATGTGCACTGGTAAACGCAACCGCTCCCAGGTGTCAAACTTACCCTTTTCATATCTACATATAATCAATAAGGAAGGAAGTATAAAAAAACAACCAAAAAATTCATTTTTGGTCTTTGACGTTGCTATCTCTCAGAGTATTATATTTCATAATATTTTCACACTATACATTGAATTTGACGAATTTTTATGATTAAATGTAGATTAATATTAGATATGATCGAGTACCTACTGATTTATACGCGAATAAGATTAAGGGGGGGACTGCTGCTAACGTACCTATTTTTCAATTTGATATACCATCATTATTTCTTATCAAATCGTTTTGAAAAAAATAATTTAGTTTGGGTATTAATAAAGAAAAATATATCTTTACTCTTTGATAATGTTCTGTATAAATTCTTGTAGAAAAATAATGGCATACCCCGATTTTCAACGTTTATCTTATATTTTTAATAAAATATAAGGCGTAGTTCAACATATTTATTTTTAATTAAAGAAGACTAAAATATCTAGAAAAATATGACGTGACGTTGCATTAATGCTGGTTTAGTAAATAAAACTAAAAAGCATTCATTTTCCATTCAGCGCCATTGCGAAATAAAAGTTTTTTTGGTTTATTAACTTAACCTGATGCATTAATGCAACGTTTCATCGTATTTTTCCAGATATTTTGATCTTCTTTAATTTATAAAAAAATATAATGCTCTATGCCTTATAGTTTTTTAGAAATTTAAGATAAATGTCAAAAATCGGGGTATGTTTATTATTTTCCTACAAGAATATACACAGAATATAACTCAAAAGTTAAGGTATATTTTTCTTTATTCATATCCAAACTAACGAGGTTATTTTTTTCAAAATGATTCATTTTGTGGTAATGATGCAAATTCAAATTGAAAAATAGGTACGTTGGCAGCAGTCACCCTCTTAACAAATTCAATTTTCAAAAAACTCATTCAATAGAATAAATATTTAAAAACAAACTGTTCTTCATTTAAAATACATCTTTTGAGGGTAGGTACTGGGGGAAAATTATTTTCAAAATATACTATATAGCCTACTATAGCCTCTAAAGGGAAATGGCGTTTAATGAATATACGTACAAAGTATGTGAATGTATGAACAATCCATTGTCGTGTGCGTTTTACCTGATCATTATAAGGATTGTTTATTTATTGGATATAATATCCAACGCCCTCAACACTTAAAACTTCTCCTTTATTCGATGTATAAATGGGAGTTTTCAAAATTTACAATAGATACTTAATATCTAACTTATAGTTTGTTTATTAAATACATGTGATATTTGTATCGCCCTAATGGCGAGTGATCGCGAATGTCTATGTGATATTAAAAAAACAACGTTACTGTGACACGAATATCGTTTAAAATGTCGATTCGTTATTACTAACTTCGTTGGGGTTGAAATGTAACTTTAGGTTTGTTGACAATTTTATGATGTCAACTTTATTTAAACCGCGATTTACTTATTTAATTGGAACGGTTCAAAGCTACTGATTGTTCCTCAGGACGGATGACAAGTGAATATAGCCACGAGATAATCTAAAGTAATAAAGCAATCAAAATGTTAGTGTTTGTGTGTGTGTATGTGTGTGTGTGTGTGTTTGTCTCACGCCTTCTGAAAAACCAAGAGCATCTAAAAATCTAATTTATGTGCGAACGTGTACCTGTATACCTGATGCAGTGTCACGCTAAAAATAATGCGATAAAAATGCTGAATTTTAAAAATATTTCAATAATTATTTTTTTCATACAAAATTTTCCAAGCCGTATCTGTCAAAAAAGTGTACATTTTGCACGCAAATATCTGTTAGTTTAAAAGTTAGAAGTACGTATTCAAGTATAACTTAGCTTTTAAGTGAAAAACATGGTGAATATTTTGTATAATTATAATGTTTAACTTATTTTTAAAGTAAGCGTTTTGTACATAAATGCCGCCATTTTAATATCTTTTCATACAATATTTCATTTTCCTACCGAATGAATATGTTCTTGAAAATAATAAACCTTTGAAATAAATATAATTATGAAATAATAAAATGAAACACAAGACATTACAGCAAGTTTTAAGACGTATATTGTAAAAGTCTGTTAATTATTAGTAAAGATATAGGCATAATAAAATTGCATAATTTGTATATAATATTTGATATTTCGGACAATTTTCATTTTTATGGCATCGAACAAACCAATGTATGTAGGTACCTACATATTCAAAAAATGTCTCAAACCATTTGATATTTTTTACGTATTGGAATGGTTACTATGGTAACGGAAAGATTCTGATATTCAAATAAAATTTGTTATGAATCGAATTTATTTAGAACATTGTTGTAGGTAGGTACCTACCTATTATTATTTACTTACAAATCAACAATATACTGATTTCCTATCGGAAAATTATTTTATTTATTTATTTATGAATGTATGAATGTATGCAAGCGATGTGCTCCTAAACCGTATGTCCGATTACAATGAAACTTTGGCGAATTGTCGAGCGTGTGCCCGAGGTGGTTTCTGGATTTAAACTTTTTTCTTATTCTTCTTCTTCTTCGTGTATTTGGTCATTTTACCAATGAAAGCGGAATATCCTGGGAAAAGAAGGTCCGACTGTCCCTCCATCTCTTCGCAGGTCTTCCAGGACGGTTTCTGGATTTAAACTTTTTTCTTCTTCTTCTTCATCGTGTATTTGGTCATTTTACCTATAAAGGTGGAGTATCCTGGGAAAAGAAGACGGTGCTTACATCTCTTCGCGGTTCTTCCAGGATGGTTTCTGGATTTAACCTTTTCTTACCCGAATGAAGGGACGGGATGTAATTGAAGGGAAGGGAGGCACTAAAGGGCCTGAAGGGACGGGAGGTATTAAAGGGCCTGAAGGGACGGGAGGTACTGAAGGGCCTGATTGGAAGGGACGTGATGAGGGATTGAAGGGACGGGATGTACTGAAGGGCCTGATGGGACGGGAGGTACTGAAGGGTCTGAAGCGACGGCTCCTGGAGTCTAATTATTTTTCTTCTTAATTTTATGTAGACCTTTAAGGACAGTTTTAATACAAACTATTTCCTATAGATTAATCTTCTTCTTCTTTTATGAAGACCTTTTGCTCAGTTTTTATACAATCTATTTCCAATAGTCTATTTTATTCTTCTATTTTATGTATTTTTTCTTATTTTATGTAGACCATTGGGATTTTTTAAACAAATTATTTCTTATAGTCTTATACTTATTCTTCTCTTTTTTATTTAGACTTTTGGGTTCGTTTTAAGTCTAATAGTCTATTGTGCAGAAATATTATTAACGATATGCACACTTGATGAAAATACATATGTAAAAACGAATGGGATGTGGGATGTGAAGATGTAACCTGCACTAGAATCTTTTCAATACTTTTGTTTAATCAAATTTAAACCATTTATATCATCCTATTTTAAATAATTTTTAACACCTACATAATATATTTGATTTCGTTGACAATATTTAAAGAAAGGGAGCTGTGGCCATTACTGAATTCTTCGCAACGTTTATATTCAAATTATTTACCATAGTTTAAGTCTTCTTCTTCTTCGTTAATGTAGACTTTTGTGTCAATTTTAAGTTCATCAGTCTAATTGTGCAAAAATATAATGCACACTTGATGAAAAAATATAAAACGAATGGGATGTGACCAACACTGGATCTTTTCAGTACATTTGTTTAATCAAATTTTAACCACATCCCAACATCCAAAATTACTAAATATTCAATAGGTAAGTACATATTACAATTTGTTTTCGATGATAATATTTAAAAATGGGGGTTGTGGCCAAACCAATCTCTTTACAATGTTGATAAACAGTCATATTTAAAACCATTTCGAATAGTGATGAAATTGTATATTATACTTCATTCACACTTTATAGCAATATATAAAAAATAATGGGTTGTGGCCATCACTTGAACATTTTACAATCAAATTCAATCATATTTCAAACCACTTTTCATAGTCCGATTTTGCAAAATAATTGGGTGACAATATTATAAAAACGATTGCTTTTTCTTTCACAATTTTACATTCTTGGCCAACGGCGGGACATAAAAGCTAGTATGTAATATAAGGATCAGGTGAGATGCGTTGCAATATTACAATGTCAGTGACCAATCTGTAGGACAACTCATGAAACGATCGTAATACGTTATTGTCTTAAGAGGGTGACTGCTGCCAACGTATCTATTTTTTAAATTTGAATTTGCATCATTACTGCATTATTTTGAAAAAAATAACATAGTTAGTTTGGATATTAATAAACAAAAATATACCTTAACTTTTGAATTATATTCTGTATATATTCTTATAGGAAAATAATAAGCATACCTCGATTTTTGACATTTATCTTAAATTTATAATAAATTATAAGGTATAGAGCATTAAATTTTTTTTTATAAATTAAAGAAGATCAAAATATCTGGTAAAATACGATGTAACGTTGCATTAATGCATCAGGTTAAGTTAATATAACAAAAAAACTTTTATTTCGCCATGGCGCTGAATGTAAAATAAATGTTTTTGGGTTTATTTACTAAACCAGCATTAATGCAACGTCACGTCATATTTTTCTAGATATGTTCGTCTTCTTTAATTAAAAAAAATATGTTGAACTATGCCTTATATTTTATTAAAAATATAAGATAAACGTTGAAAATCGGGGTATGCCATTATTTTTCTACAAGAATTTATACAGAACATTATCAAAAAGTAAAGTATTATTTTTCTTTATTAATACCGTAACTATCTATATTATTTTTTTCAAAACGATTTGATAAGTAATAATGATGGTATATCAAATTGAAAAGTAGGTACGTTGGCAGCAGTCCCCCCCTCAAATACTTTTTTCTTGTAAAATAAGTTTTAGTAAAACCCTTTTTTAATTATGAATTGTAAGTAATTAAATAACTACAATGCCTATGAAGTAGATTTTTACAGAGTTTTTTTTTAATTATAATATTTTTATTACTGTTCTTGCTATTTAAATAAAACCTCTATAGTTTACCTACATAATATAATACCTTATTTAAAGTAAAAAATTTATATCGAAATTGGTTTCATGGGTTATTTTATGTTTATTTATTACAATATACTTACACGGAAAAAAAAATTTCAAAAAATTTCCTCAGTCAAGAATATTTTTTCATATATAACGAAAATAATTTTCTCTCAAATTAAGATTTTTTTTTTCAAATGTTTGAATGTTAACTTTGTGGTTCATATTTAACAAATTAAATTTAAAGATATAACTTTGTATTAACCACGTTTTTTGGTTGAATCGATGCGACCGGTTTCGGAACTAACCGTTCCCTCATCAGGCTAACTTTCAACTGAAACAGAATGTGACGACGTGCTTACAAGAAATCTATGGGGGCGGAGGTAGAGGTAGGGTGGGGGTACTTAGGGTTGGGTCTTGTGCAGGGTGGGTCCGATTGGCTGAAGGATTAGAAGTAAAAGGAAACATATTTAATAATGGACTGAAAGATAAATTTAACTGATTGTTTATTATGTTCTGTTTTGAATTAATACACTTTTTAATTTCTAGCGACTCTAAATTATCAAGACGGAGACCTACTTTGTTGACGTGTAAAATTTTTGTTCCCGATTGCATATTAAATTGATGATCATTAAGTACTATCATCAATTTAATATGCAATCGGGAACAAAAATTTTACACGTCAACAAAGTAGGTCTCCGTCTTGATAATTTAGAGTCGCTAGAAATTAAAAAGTGTATTAATTCAAAACAGAACATAATAAACAATCAGTTAAATTTATCTTTCAGTCCATTATTAAATATGTTTCCTTTTACTTCTAATCCTTCAGCCAATCGGACCCACCCTGCACAAGACCCAACCCTAAGTACCCCCACCCTACCTCTACCTCCGCCCCCATAGATTTCTTGTAAGCACGTCGTCACATTCTGTTTCAGTTGAAAGTTAGCCTGATGAGGGAACGGTTAGTTCCGAAACCGGTCGCATCGATTCAACCAAAAAACGTGGTTAATACAAAGTTATATCTTTAAATTTAATTTGTAAGATTTTTTTGTTTTATCTCAAAACAGTATTTTCTTAATTCAAATAAATTTGTTTGAATTAAGAAAATATTGTTTTGAGATAAAACAAAAAATCTTAATTTGAGAGAATATTATTTTCGTTATATATGAAAAAATATTCTTGACTGAAGAAAACTTTTTTTTTCTGTGTAGTATATCACAAATACACTGCTTCGTCCTTGGGACGGACAGCTATGTATGAAAAATCATGTGTTTTTTTTTTTCTATATCGAAGCAAAGCGTTACTAACTTCAGACTAAACTGAGAAGCATAGAAACTGAGAAGGTGGTTTAAATCAACTTTCCAGAATTAGGAAGCTCTGTAATAATTTATCTGTATATTGTGAAACGGAAATTCAAGTTAACTAGAAAGTATAGCAAAATTCTATAGCAACATCGATAGGCCAATTGTCATTCAATACAAAATAAATATTAATCTCAAAATCAAATTTCCCCTAAAATTTGCGATGTATGTAGATTTATAAAAAAAATGCTTGACGACAAATTAAATAAATGAAATAGTTTGTCCGTACTTGTTACGCATTCTCCTCGATTCTGCAAATTGCAACCGCGAGGACACCAAAATCTGGATGTATTATGATAACATGATACCACCCTTGTAAATTACTTCTCCACCCAATCGTCATATGTACAGGATGTGTTCAAGAATAATTATCTTTGTTTATTTATTTATTATTTGTAATTATTTCAGCAACTCTGTCTATCAAAATAATTTATAACAGAGATGATATTAAAAATTTTTAGACGTATTTATTGGTGTTTTAAATTTTTCTCTTCATTTGAAAATTTTTCTCTTCATCTTCATTTTGTCTTCGAATTTTCTCTTCATTTGAAATTAAGTAGGTATATAATCATTATTGTTTAATGATATCGCTTGCTGAGGATTAGACTATTCTATGTCCATAAAGTATGAAATTGAGAAAAAAGAATTAAAATTAAAAAATATATATATTTTGATCCATTAAATTGACACTGGAAATTAATATTGGACATTTACATGTATGAGAGGAATCAAATTTTCGAACTTCAAGTATTAGATTTAGTATAGAAAATATTAAAATATCAATTGAACTATCAATATGTGCTATGTACGGCGTGTTTATTTTACTTTATAGATTACAAAGTACTCATTCAATTCTTTTCATATTTTTCAAATATGTATAGGTATCTAATACTCGCTTAGACCCCATAAGATTTTGATGGATATTTGAATAGTGCTTCTCAATTTTATTAACTATCAAATATTTCAAAGTGACCCAAGCTCAGGAAAATTAATATTTGAAATTTTCATTTTCAAATTGGTAAAAAGGCACATCACTTTCATAAAATGGCATTTTTAAGAATTATGAAGTTTTCATAATAAAATATTTAAATAAAAAATAATTTAACAAACTCATTTCGTGAAAATGCTGAATAATTTCCATACAAAATTTTAATAATTTATAGAATGACTTGTTAGTGAGGAGTTTAGCGACACTCGTTTTTTGCTGCTATTGTATTCTTTTAAATAAATAACAATCATGGGCCTACGTTAGTAAGGGCCCATGACGCAAGTCCCAACCACCTTTCACCTGTACTCAAATACCTATACTAAAATTCCCTTACAAAAATTGTACTGAAAATTTTACCTATATTTAAATACCGTCCCTACAAAATACTTGCGGAACATATATACACGAACTTTTTCACTTTTTTCCCTTTTGTCCTTAAACATATACGTCATTTTGTAAAAAAATGTACATATTTTTTACATAAATTTTTCATCGGGTGTAATGTAAATAATGCATACTTTGGATTTAGTTGTGATGATTTTGTGTTGGTATAAAGCCGGTCGCAGACCAAAAGCCAATCTATGTTACATAGTTTAGCTTAGATCGCATAGCTGAGGTCATTTTTCATACTAGCTAACATATTATGCGGTCTGCACACTTGTATGAAAAACGTCCTCAGCTATACGAGCTAAGCTACACTAACATACTGTTTTTCCTCCACCACCACCCGTTCTGCTTATGGGGACTAAAAACGGCCCCTTGCAAAACTCTGAAAGAACACATAAGAACGTAAGAAGAGTCCGGAGAACTCTAAAACCTTGCAGACACTGCACTTAGAGTGCCAAAGAGAGCAGATTATAAGGGAGCAGTAGGTTCGTCGTGCACTGAAAGTGAAGATATTAGTTCACCGTATTTTTGACAAAAAGTCTTGAATGCTCTGAAGTTGCTCTTCGTGGCTACAAGGTCCGCATGTCCAATGAGGCCAAAGGAATTCCCTCGAACATCGATGTAGAGTTCTCGTCGGAATGTTGACACGGAGAAGTTAGTGCATTCCCATAGGATATGCTCAGAAGTCTGATCAGAGTTACCACAAAGCTGACATGAGGAGGAATCGTATAAGTGAAAACGAAAAAGGTAACCCTTGAAACTGCCGTGTCCAGTTAGGAATTGCGTTGTCCAATAATCAGGACTAACAACCGGCTTTAGCGTAAGGTATGAACTATGGTGGCTGTATGGTGTATTGGTGCATATGTTCAATTTACTTCATATATTTATATCATGCGGTTTACACATTAAAAACGCAAAAATAAACAGATTTTTTATAATTATGACTAGTCCAACCAGGAAGACTGAGAACCAGGAAAATTATTTTATAAATAATATTAAAATATGATTTGGCATATTTGTAGCACCCTGTTGAATATATTCATGATTGGATTCACGCGGCGATCCTCCACCCCTTACTTAGGGTATCTTGTATTATTGAAAGTATGAAAAACACATAATTAATTTTGATGCCATGTACTAAAAGTACATACTCTTTATATATACATATGTACATATTTACTTTATGTATATTTTATATGCCTACTATTTCGTTGCGTATCCATTGTAAGAGATTCATATTTTACGATGTTTCCTTATACGTTTTTTTTGTGTTAATTAATTAAATCTGATAAAGCACTCAAAGGAATTCCATTTTATATCATGTTATTTATAAATATAAATACCATCCCGCCATGTCCCTTGCGGGGTAGGTAGAGATAACCGAACGCCAAATTTTTTTGTCCTGGCACGCATCCCTCGCCTCGTCCACATTCATGCATCGTCTCATACATGTTCGTCTATTGCTCACACTTCTAACATTTCCGTCTTTCAGAATTACGTTCACATGGTCTTGCCATTCTTATCTTTTTTTTAATATCATTGTAAAATATCTTGTCATGTTTTGTCTTAAAATTGTTTCATGTTGAATACCTACATTATCCTGCTCTCAGCAGAATACCAATTGCAGACAAAATAAATATAAAACTTGTAGAATTATAAAATGATTGTTATCTTTATATATATATAATTCTTCTCTACGTGTGTATGTCACTGAACTCCTCATAAACGGCTAAACCTCTTTTGATGAAACTTTTTATGTGTGCTTATCCCTGAATGGTTTAGATTCACAAAAAGGAAATTTATGCATTAATATAGTAAAAACATCAATCGTTATAAATATTTTCGGAACATGCATTTTGAATACTGGCAACATTGCTTTCGATATGTCATAATATTATGCAATGTTGGTTACGCCATTAAAACTTGAATTTTTTTCTCAACGCACGCGCGCTGTCTGAATGTTGCCTTTTTTAGGTGAGGATAGACTGATATGTGGGTATACACGCATGTGTCGTGCTTCCTTTTATAAGGTAATCCACACCCGCACACCTGTCGCTGTGGGATATGACGTGATAGCGTGTGGTATTTTTATATTTAGTAGTTAGTTAGTAGTAACAATAATTTCATATTTAGTATAGTTTTATTTATTTATTTATTTAGTTGTTTCTCGGGCAACTAACAGGTACTATGTCAAATATTAATTTAACACGCAAATTCTTATATTATAATACGGGAATTGAATGTTTTTGACAACAGTTACCTAATCTTTTTATCCTATAGTTATGCAAACTATTATTTTTTATACCAATAATATAAAAAACTGGTAAACACACCCATATTGTGACTTGCGAGTCATTTGTGTTATCGTGTGACTTATTCGATGACAATTGGTACTTACAATAATTTCGTATTTATATGACTAAATTATTGTTGTAACCTCTATTATCAGATTACATCTTTATAACAGTTGAGAGTTTGCTTTGAGCGCATTAGCATAATTCGTTACATGTCAAATTTAACATCCTTGTCTCTGTTTTATGAATTAATGTTTAAAATATTATGCCCGGCTATATGATGTCATACTGAGGTATGTGTTATGTTCGATGTTATAGTTAGTAATTATAATGATCTTGATAGTAGTTACATCATACATATTATTTAGTATCACATTGATGCAAAATACTGGACGAGGTTAGGAAAATATTATTACACCAAGCGATGATATACGAACTGTTTGTGGTTATTCTTGCAATATATGTATGTATATCAATCTATCGATCACATACCTACCTGCATATTACATAATATATCAATGACACATTTGTCAAATTATATTTATTTAATCTGATGTGTCAACAATCTGACATCATTTAATTATTAAATTATATTGATTTATTTGTTGTGTGTAAATCTGTACGTGTTTATTTGCTTGCTCTCAAAATTGAACTATCTTAATTTTTTTTACGGCGATGGCCGATTTATAAATGATATTAATAACAATTTTAGTAGGTAGGTACAAATAACAATACTCAATTATTATTTCTAGTTGCATGTAACATGTGATTCAACTGTCGATAGCGTGTTTAGTTGAATAATATTTACCAAATTTTAAACAATTAAACACAAATTCATAAATATTTTAAGATATTTTGTTTTCTATATAAAACATGTTTGTCAGGATAGGATAGTATGGAGGTCAGTCCTTTTTTCCTAGCCTGATTATGAAAACAGCATGATGGTATGCGTATATGTTTGGAGATTAAGTATCAAACTATTGAGAGTCCCCGTAGATATTTTGTAGTGTATACTGCCATACAAATTGTATGAAACGATGTCGTCACTAAATACAATTTTTATAAAATTTTTTAAAAAAAATTGCGTTTTGGATATAAAAAAATGGATACATATATATGCAGCTATTAACATAAATATATCATATAAAAATTATTTTATAGTAAAAAAGTTTGAGAAACTCTGGTTTTCAGCGTTCTAGCTTGTGTAGTTTTTGAGATATAAATTAACATAAAGCAAAAAATCAAGAGTTGATTGTTTTTGATACATTTCCTAAGTTTTTAAAAATATCGAAAATCGCCGAAACACCCCAACTAGATTATTTAATTTGCTATAAAAAATATTAACTTTGTATTAGCATATCTCGATTTTTTTTAACAATTTTTATAAAAATTGAATTTAGTGACGACATCGCTTCATACAATTTGTATGGCAGTCGCCTATACACAATATGTAAGAAGGCTTAATAGTTTGATACTTATCCACCAAACATACATACATACCATCATGTTGTTTTCATATTCCGGGTAGGAAAAAAGGACTGACCTCCATACTGTCCTATCTTGATATACATACCTACATGTGTTGAATAGAAAACTATACATCTTAAAATATTCAATCATTTGGATTTATGGCTTTATAGTTTGGTACGTATTCTTGAATTATACATAGGTAGGTACTATCGCCATCGACAGTTTGATATCATGTGTTACATGCAACTAGTATTTAATTAAAACCACTCCAGATACTGTGTTGGTAACTTTTTTCTCGATAGTGACCAGCAATTCGTGTATGTAACTCTTTTTTGACCCAAGCCCGATTTCACGACTTTTTGCTGTGAATAGATATTTTTCATACGCACTGTACATTGGTTAAATTAGGTACATATGTAGGTACTATCATTTTCTTACACCGATTATTAAGGTTCTTAATCATTTCTTCCAAATTTTCATAAATCGTTGATAGTTTGAAGGAACTTTTATATTTAAATATTCTCGTATCGCGTACATGGAGGTTATGAAGAGCAATATACTTTATATACATCGACGACGTCCCGTGGTCTTCGTTTGGTTAAGTTAACCTTAATTATAATATCAGGTTTAGTTTATAAGAACGCTAAACACACACGTTGTAAATATATTATATTCGCACTTCATAAAAAGGGTGTTAATGAGGTATTTTGAATTTCTAAAACGACTGATTTCAGTTACCGACATGGAATAGTGAGTACCTATTTTCACTATTCTGTTATCGTCGTGCTAAGGGTGTCACGTAAATTCTTACGTAGGTTGGTGACTGTATGATTATAGTTAGTAAATATTAAATGTAAATTTTAAGGGAAGAGGGACGCCGACCATCGAGAAGACCATCAAAGAGATGGAGGGAGAGCTGGACATCCTCGTCCCATCCTCGTAGATCTAAAAAAGGAGGAAGAAGAAGAAAAAGTAAATATTAAGAAAAATAACAAAAAATTATATAAAAATAAAATTACGTCCCGCATAGCCCAGCAACGTGATTTATCACTCATTCTGAATGTAGTGCCTTTTTGATAATACTAGACTGGTGTGTGGGGGAACACCCACAAATATGTCACTGGGCTATCCCTCATTATGTGATATGATGGTACGACTGATTTCATTAATTCATACTATAACGCCCACAATCCGGCGACAGGTGTGCGGGTGTGCATTACCTTATAAAAGATAACACATGCGTGTATACCCACACACCAGTCGCGTCTCATCTAAAAAGGCACTATATTCAGAAGGTGAGGTAAACCTCATTGCAGAACTGTGCGAGATGTTATTGTTGCCAATTGTATTTTAGATTACCCGGCTCTTACGGGACTCGTAAACAATAATAAAAATGAATGGAAGCACTATTCTAAGCCGGAGACTCACAACAAATATGACTGTTTTAATATTTTTTTAATCCATTATTTTTGCATATTCCTTTCTCCAATAGAGGTGGATTCGTGAGATACCCTACTAATTATATTTATTTTGATATTTATATATTTGTGGAAACTTTTCATTTTCCCATTGGCTGTATTTCCTAGTGACTGACTGACTATAATATGAAAAATCATGAGCATTTTATTTTAATAAATCAGGTATGATTTTTTAACAGGAAAACTATTATTATTAACAGTTTTGCGTACCAAACCATATGAGTACCCATACATTGAACAAATAGTATAAAATTGATATTTGGAACGAATCATAAATTGTTTCATCTTTTTTGGCAATATTATTATGTCGAAACGAATCAGTTTTAATGTATAATTGGCATTGTATGCCACTTTTTATTTTTAAAGACGTAGGTACTATTCATAAGATATTTTTTTTTTGAGATGTATGTAAAGGTAATCGAGCATAGAAAATTCTACAAAAAATATGACTGGGTCAAATATTAATAGGGATTTTTACAATGATTTAAAATCATCCAATGAGCTGATTGTTCAGTTTTATGCTGCAGCAAATTTGATTAAAAAAATATTATTTGAAGTATAAACAACTTTTTTTCAGACGGAACTTGGTTCCATAACGACATATATATTATGCAAAAGAACTTATAAATAAATATTTACATATTTTATTTAATTCAAGGGTATCAAGTATCTTGCCACATTATGGGGATTTACTATATGAATTGTCTCACAGATCTTGACTGAAAACACAGTTAAAAACTGTCTCTCCACCGGTAATCGAACCCGGGACCTTTTGATAAGCAGTCAAATACCTAACCAACTGAGCCACGTAGGCCACGAACTGTTCATGTTTCATAAAAATAATTCATACTTTTGAAATAAATGACATGTTTTCAGAAGTTCTGGTGATGAGTTTTACGCACTTATTCAATTATTGTAAAGCGAACACTTTTAGTTCAAATGATAGAAAACATCACTTTATTTAGTTTTTTTATACACATAACTTAATTTTTTCTTTGAATTTTTTTTATAAAAAATTAATATGTCTTCCTACGTTCCCTAAAATATGCATAAATGCTTATATAAAAATATTTTATTCAGATATCCATTAAGTGTACATGTAGTTTTACATGATATCAATATTAATTAGAATCAAATTGGGTTAATAGACCGCACTTATCACATTATGATATGTTATTGTTTATTGTATCAAAGATTTATAGGCGGTCATCATAGGTTAATAAAAAATCGATATTATATATATTATAATACTCGTACAAACATAAAGATTAAATAATTGATTGAAGGACAAGTCTGTTTCATTCTTGGCGAAGTAAGTATAAGAAAGTTCCAAGTACAATTTTACTGGGCGGGCGACTGCTGCCAACGTAACAATTTTTCAATTTGAAATATCATCATTATTTCTAATCAAATGGTTGTGAAAAAAAAAATTTAGATAGTTTGGGTATTAATAAAGAAAAATGTACCTTAAGTTTTTGATAATGTTCTATATAAATTCTTGTAGAAAAATAATCGCATACCCGATTTTCAACGTTTATCTTATATTTTTAATAAAATATAAGGCGTAGTTCAACATATTTTTTTTTAATTTAAGAAGACAAAAATATCTAGAAAAATATGATGTGACGTTGCAACAATGCTTCAGGTTTAGTTAATAAACTTAAAAAAACATTTATTTCCCATTCAGCGCCATTGCGAAATATTTTTTTTTTTGGTTTGTTAACTTAACCTGACGCATTAATGCAACGTTATGGTATTTCTCCCGATATTTTGATCTTCTTTAATTTATAAAAAAATTTAATGATCTATACCTTATAGTTTTTTTAGAAATTTAAGATAAATGTCAAAAATCAGGGTAGCTTATTATTTTCCTACAAGAATATATACAGAACATAATTAAAAAGTTAAGGTATATTTTTCTGATTATCTTATATTTTTAATATACTATAAGGCGTAGAGTAATATGTGAATAAAACAAACATAAAAAAGATACAATATAATATGTGTACTATCCTTTTTATAATAAAATAAATTTGTATCATAATTTGTCGATAATACGTATGTAAAGTATGTATATTTGTATGTCAGTTTTTGTGTACTATCATTTTTACAATAAAATAAATATGTATTATATGTAAATTGTCAATAATACGTATGTGTATGTAAAAGATTGTCGTTATGAAAGTAGGTAATGGTTTGTTCTGGAACAAAATAAGTTATTATCCCTTGTTCACATATTAAACAATTTGTTGTAGGTAATGACTAGCATTAAATTCGTATTATGACCGATGTCACTGAAGACTTTTTGTCCCAAATAAAGACAACCGCAGTCATTTGATAAATCAATGAAATTGTTATTTACTAAATTGCTAACAAACTTGCTTGAAAATATAATATCTACACACACACATATAAATATACATACCTACACTGTGTATGTTTACTGATATATTTTATTATTTCTGATTGTCGATTTAATATTATTAATCGCCCACCATGTTTTTGGACAAATACAATAATCATATGATTATAATATTTTTTTGTTTGAATTTCGTTTTATCTTTATTCATTAAAATAAAAAAAACCTTTTTACGTGATTTAGATATAGCGAAACCGCATGTTTTTCGAAGTTAAGACACAAAAAAGCATTTTTTCAAGCAATTTGATCAAATTGATTTTCTGATCTTAAATGAGGTTTTCGGATAAATATTTTGATATTGGGCCTGAGCCAAGTTGAAAACGCTTAACGATATCGCCAAACGCTAATTTTTTTCTTGTATGGGATTTGATGTTTGTTGTAGAATTTTTTTCTACAATAACAAACAACAAACGTCAAATCCCATACAAAAAAAAATTGCGTTTGGCGAGATCGTTAAGCGTTTTCGATTTGACTCAGGGGCATTATGTACTTCGCACGAAATATCCAAATGTCTATAAATGCTTTTGTATATCCTGGACATAAGGAATGTACACAAACATGTTCACTACATTACCATCTAATGTATGATACACGAAAAAATATTGTGTATCACCAAATATGTGTTATACAAAAAATTTTCATGAAGAAAACTTAGAGGTTTTTTTAATTGTTTAAATAAAAAATTACAGTTTTTTTAATATCAAGAGCAGTAATAAAAATAGTAAAAAACACAGCTGGTAGATTTTTTCATATTCTCTTTCGATTGAAGTAAAAAATAAAAAAAAATAGCTTGCAGTTTTTTAGTTGGGGTATCTAAAACTAGCAAATTCATACTTCAAAAAACTCATGCAATAGAATTAATATGTTAAAACAAACTGTTCTTTATTTCAAAGACGTATCTTCTGAGAGTACTGGGGAAAATATTTTCAAAATATACTATATAGCCTCCTATCAAAATAAAAATACCTATATCAAAACCAAATATTTATTGGTCTGATAAGTTGTTTCAAGTTGACGGTTAAGTACCTACCCATGTTTATAATATATTTAATAAAATCGAAAATAAAAAGAAATGGCACGTCAAATTATGTATGTGAGTAGATGGATCTATGCAAACTAGGTACATATATATGATATAGCTTAATATTTTCCTCAATGTTCTAACAGGAAGGAATAGAGAACTTTCGTTGAAGTCGTCAACCGCGACTGACACAATTGAAAAGTTAACAAGTTAACATAACGAAGTCTTTCGGAAAGGTAAGTTAGACCAGAGGTATGTAGGTAGGTAGGTATTATAATATTATTTTAGCAAGGCCAAATAGGACGGTATCACCTGTTGTTGATAAAGGGTTTGCGTGATTGAGGCACAACTATAATATAGATATACATTCCCATAAATGTGTTTTCCGGCCAGTTAATAATGCTCATAATAGATTTTGTTTGATAAAAAAATGAAACTTGCCTATTATTGAAATAATATTTTAGTTCCCTTAGCGGTCGATCGGTAGGTATAAATTTACAACCAAACGTTTTGTATAGTACTTAATTTGAGAAGAGCCTGGTACCCCATGTCGGATTTTAGTTGTAATGTCATGCTAAGACTAGATTAATGATTTAACATTTAAATGTTAGGATGACACGATATCTCTTTGCTACAATCATGCACAGGTAGGTACCTACATACCGCTACCGCTATCCTACTGAATTAAAATGGTCACGTTTCTAATAAATAATTTTTATATTAATGACAAACTTTGAATTTATAGATTTTTACTTTTTCCTTGCGTTCCTTCACCAGGGGTTGGATCATATTTCATATAACTACAGTTCAAAGACCTCAATATTAACGTATTTTTGATTTTTTTACTCCTCTATAGCCCAAGGTATATTTTTATTTATTTATTTATACCATATCGATATTTATATCATTATTTATAAATACTATCCCAACCTCACTAGGACTACGCCTGTTTCGAGGTTGGAGATTTACAATATTATATTTATACATTACATCTACATCCATGCACCCACCACACAAAAATACAATATATACTAATACGCTGTTGGGTACCTTAAATCATTATTGTGACAATAATATTATTCCACAGCAAAAAAAAGCACACCCAACTGGTACAATTAATGCAAGGTACGTGGACATAAATGCCAGGGTGACCACACAATAAAAATATTTTTAACATATAATAAGAAAAAAAAATAAAGATTGTTAAACATCAAAGGAGCTTGAAACATAAAATTATTAATTTGACCAAAAGATGTTCTTGCATTTACAGCCATATAGTTTAATGATAATGCCATTCTAATGATTCGATTTCAAAATAGTGGGAGTTTTGTTATTGCTCGTGCATCTAGCAGGTACCTACTATGTCAAATATTATTTAACATGCACCCAATAACAAGTTCCCACATTATGGAGACTCACGATATTAATCGTCACACAAATCCAGACTAAAAATTCAATCTAAAACTGTGTCTCCACCGGGAATCGAACCCCGGACCTTGGATCAGCAGTCAGATACCCAAGCAACTGAGCCACGATTATCAATTAATTCGATTCTTTTTAAATTTTGCAAATTTCTATATCTCATAATCGCCTAGACCCCATTTGATTTAGAAGGATATCTGAATACTGCTTCTTAGTTTTTTTAACTGTCAAATATTTCAAAGTAACCGCAAGTTCAGGAAAATTAAATTTTGATATTTTTATTTTCAAATTGCTAATAAGGTACATCACTTTCATAAAATAGCATTGGAGAGTTATCAATTTTTGATAATAAAATATTTAAATAAAAAATAATTTAATATAATCATTTCATGAAATGCTAAAAATTTTCCTTACAAAGTATGAATACCTATAGTAACTTGGTAGTGAGGAGTATACATATTTCATATAGCGTTGGCCCTTTCCCACTCGTTTTTTATTCCAATCGTTATATTTTAATTCGTTTTCTATATCATTCATCAAAAAAGCTTTCCGATTCGAAATGAATATAAATATAAATTTACAACTGAAGATGCTCTTTGAGCGATACTCGTCGGTGGTCTAATGTAGGTATTTTATTAATTTATTTATTTAACATAATAATTTTATAATACAGATCAAGATATTATTCACTAGTAATAGTATTTTTACAAATAGTTTTCTTTGCAGTGCCTCATCAAAAATATTGCATCTTGTGCTTGATGAGGGAATCACTTATAAAAAAAATATCAATACAAAGGAATTAAACAAAGTCAACAAAAAGTAGTCAAATCAAATCGTACACGAACAAAAAATCAAATAAACATTATATAAGTTTGAAAATAAATGAAAATGAGGAATACACAAATGAGAAAACATATCAAAATACATAGGTATTCAAATAAAGAAAAGGAAACACATGAAAATATTTGAAAAATAAGTAATATAGACGATTCAAACATATCAAAACACATATTCAAAAATAAATAAAAATAAAATACTGGCAATTGAGACAAATCAAACAAACAAAATCGAAAACTACTATTTTAGAATGTTAGTGCAATTTTAATTTTTGTTTAAATTTTTTAAATTCATTTGTCTGCTTTAATTCATTTGGGAGGCAATTGAAAATTTTTATTCCCAAATAAATGTAGTTGTTTTGTAATTGTCCTGTATTACATTTGGGTATTTTAAAATCGTTTTGGAATCGCAGAGACTTATTCTTTTCAATTTTTTGTAAAATATTATCTTTGAAAATTTGCAAAATAGACACTTTTTTATAAATATTATCTACTTTGGGTACTTTGAATATGTCAAATAGTGTTGTAGTGGGGAAAGTGCGTGTTTTCTTAAGTATAACCATTAAGTATATTTATTTAAAAGCGGAAGAATGTTGAAAATAGTGTTTTTCTACTTTATTTAAGTAATTTATTAGATAACTTATACATGATGTTGAACGGCAACCTCAAAATATGTTCCAACATAATTCCATATTTTGTATTTGATTTAAAACAACCACAAATTTTACAATTTCGTGACTTGTAAAAAGACGATTGTAAAAATATATACCTACATGTGTGAAGGTGAGCAATAATGCTTTGACACAAACACATGTTTGAATTAAATATTGATTTTTGAAATTTATATATTTTTGTACGATTGTCTGTATTGATATCAATTATATTTTCTCCTGATGTACGCGTGTCTGTCTAGCTATATGTCAGCCAAGTAAACAGTTATTATGCGAGTAGTTATGAGTATATACATATTTTGTATGGAGCGTGCATGTCGATAATCATGGAAGCTATCCTATATTTCCCATGCCTTTAATCGTTCGCGAATAATATTTATGTTTTACGATTCCATCAAAAATTATATACTTTACTTATCTGATGGGTCTCTTACGCATCGCATTGTCATTTGTATTAACATGGGATTTAGCTAAACTAATCATTGGGACCGAAATGACAGACAGTTGTTATATATTTTAAGCACCTCACTAACGATAAATTAAATTGAATTTAAATCACAATGTTACTGTTTAGGACAAGAGTTAAATGAATGTACGAGTGGGTTAGATATAATTTTGCTGTCGTGATTTGAACGCATTGCCTCGAAACTAATTCGTGGAAATCATTCTTCGATGTTCAAATTTTTTGTTCGTCCAATTCGATTTTAATATCCATTGACGACTATTATACGACTATCTATAGAAGGAAATATTCTGTTCGGGAAAATATGTACGTGAATGAAATATTTCGTTCGTTATATGGAATTACTCGCGATCAACCAAGTGGACGTTGCATAGCTACTGGACATTTTGAAATAAATAATTTGTAAAATCAGTTTAATCCATTCAGAATCAAACGACAAGCAAACCATTGATGTATTTTAGAGAATTTCAATTCATACATGTTTAATCTTTCTTATTTTTATTTTTTCTGTGACATTCTTAATAATACAAATAAAATTCTTTCAACGCCAAAATAAATCATTAATGTGGTGGACTTATTGCCAGTAAGTAATTTCTACCAGTCAACCACACTAGTAAATACATCGGTAGCAAGTAAATAGATATATCACAAATAAAATGGAATTAACATTACAATGAAGAAAAAAAATATTTATTAAAAAAAAATACTATAAAAACACAAAAAAATAATAATGATAATGTCCAAAACTAGGAAAATGATAAAGGAATTATAGGAATTTTTATCCTTGTGGGATTTTTGTGTGCACGGTTTCTTTATTTTAATATTATGTAAATGTGTATTGTATATTAACCGTGTACCAAATATTAAATAAATAAATAAAAAAATATGTAAGTATGTGTATAAGAAATGTGTCTTCAGAAGCTTCTTGAAAACCATTAAGCTAGGAGCTTCTCTTTCGTTACTAAAAAAATCTATGTTATCTACATAGTTGTGATTATAATATTGGTTGATCTTTAAAGTAATGTGGAGTTAATCTAACCTCCATATTAGTTAAACAAAAATGTGAAAATTGAGAATTATTATCTTTTCGTACCAATACGGATTAAAAATATGGCATTTATAAACGAAGAATGTATTTATAAAGCATAATAAAATCGTTAGTTAATGTACAAAAACATATTTGAGGAAACTGTTTGACGATAACTTTTCTATTTGCAAAATAATAATATTGTTATTTTTATATAATATACTTTTCAATAAAAAAGATCTCAACGCGTGCTTTTCAAGTACCCAAGCCGTTATTCACGTTTTCAATAGTTAAGACGTTTACCATCTCCCAACAGGAGCACGATTTTAATTAATATTATATGTACATACATACCAACACGCCATGTCCCTTGGGGGGTAAGCAGTGAGTACCGAGCGCCATACTTCTCTATTTTTGCACACTTTCTTGGCTTTCTATACATCCATGCATCGTCTCATATATGCTCGACGATAGTTCAAGCTTCTAATGTTTCCTTCTTTCAAAGTATCATTCACGTGGACAAGCCATCCCTTTCTGGGGCGACCCCTGCCATTGACTCCATCTCTTACATCCATTTATATTTTTTGGTCAGTCGTTCATCGTCCATTCTTTCAATATATCCAAACCACCTCAATGCATTCACTTTCATTTTACTTATAATATTTTACCTGTTTAGGTGAACTCTCGTCACCTGTTTGGCTTTGGGCCCTCGGGATACCAAGTTACCTGATCTTGGTTACCGAGGACTGGGTTGTGCTGCCGATCAAGTTAGATAACCTGTCGGAGGTCACCCAGGATAGGCTTTGCCGGTCTATATAGGCTTTAGGTATTTAAACCTGTTTGCCTATCCCCAAGCGAAGGTATTGTAATGACTGTGTAGGTACTTACCTAACACAGCACTACGTACATATAGATATTTAATATTACAGTAAAACACAGGTAATTAGATGGCAGAAATCAAAAGATAATTGGTACAATTACTTACATGAATTTATTTGGATAAGTGACTCTAATACATAGAAAATAGTTGACTTAATAAATATTTATATTTTAAATTAGAATAATATACGATGATTACGCGGATTGAAAACTATGAGGTCGCAAGGACAGCGCGACCGCGACAACTTATCTTGCATTCTCTCCTAATGTCCTCGTTTTTTATCTGAATTAACATTATCGAAATGAAAAGTCGTAGGTACATGTAATCAATTTTCATTACAAAACATAGATTCCGATATTTTAGGACATTGAGATATCACGCACGTACCTACGCCACTTGTCCACAGAAATTGATATTTATAACTTCCATTAACGTAACCGCTTTGAAATAATTGAATCAATTTTCTGACAAACGTTTCACTCAAAATCATGCGTTTTTGCAGAATTCGATTAATATTGTCATTTATCAATAATGCAATTCGGAGAAAAGTATTTCAGTTTTGTACCTATATATTGAAATACCTATATTCTTACAAAATATTACTTAACAGATATTTCTTTTGCTATAACAATACTATCTAACAGCGCTTGTTAAACACGTTTTATAATAGTTAAATGTCCTTATGTAAGATGAAACATTAATTTATGCTTATTTCTCTAACAACTGTAACTTTATTATGTAGGTATTACACTTTTTACATTGTTTTTTTCCCAAATAAAATAAGATAAAGTCACATTATTTATTTGTTTTATTTATATGTATAGATACTTACCTACCTAATACAATACATGTTCAAAATACACAAAAAAGATACACCATAAAAAATAACATATTGCACTTAGAGTGCAAGAGTGGTGTATAAAGAGATACATATTACTTAAAAACAAAACAAAAAAGTATATCTACAAAATTAATGCTACACCTACAAAATACAGTGAATATATTTTACAAATCAATCAGTTTTTTTAAGTCTAATTAAAGTTTAATTATTAAAATTTATAAAATTCTATTTTATTTATTAATATTCAGTTGAAATTATTATATTTAGTTGCCAGTCTACTACAGCGCACATCACTGATCACCTGGTCCATATATGTAGCTGTCTCTAGGGCGACCTCTATAGTTTCTGCCCTCCGTCAATCCTTCAGCGTTAGTAACAAGCAGACCCGGATGTCTGATGTTATCCATTTGGATCGTCGTTGATCGATCTCACTAAACATATTCAAAAAATGGCTAAATCAAAAATATTCATATGATAATACCTAATTTCTTCTTCCTTTCTTTGTCCTTTTGTTTTCCTATCATTAATATGAACGTATCTTGGGTATAATTAATCTTTTTTTATTTTTTATTAGATATATGTATAAAAGATATTATCCGCGCGGTGTTACGTATGAGTCCCGTAGGTATATATTCAGTCAACTTTTTGACATTATTACTCATATACTATAATTCAGTCGGATAAATTCAGACGAATCAGAATAGGACATATTCTTGGATTTGTGAATAAAATTATGAACATGGTGTACGTAAATTGAATAGTATACCTATATTAAAAGCGTAGGATGACGATGTGAATGGTATCAATATTAAGTAATCCTGTTTATCTAATAATCCACCTTCGCTTTTAGCTTCGATCACTAATGTTTGTATGTTTTAACTAAACCAAGAATTATATTTAGGTAGGTACATTAATTGTTGTTAAAAAATACTCACAACTCCTTATGATAAATTGACATATGCATTTCAAGCCTTTCTTTATTAAAGTTATAATTCTAAACGAGAATCCCGTACATAAATTATTATATTAGATGTAACACTGTAAATGTATCTATAGCTGTTAGTCTTCCAAAACATTATAAATAATATTTGTAAAAAAAACAAATATGAAAAGTTGTTTTTTGTAAATCGCATCACGGCTTAACCAATTTGTTTTTATTGATGTCTTTTAAATGTATTATTTGAATTTGTATTATTTTTTTTAGATATTTTAGACTTCTTTAATTAAAAAAAAATATATTGCTTTACCTTAGTTTATTAGAAATATAGTATAAATGTCGGCAACTGTGGTAAGCTTATTATTTTTCTACATAAATATATACAGAACATAATTAAAATGCTAAGATTTATTTTTCTTCAATAATATCCAGTTTATCTAAGTTATTTATTTCAAAAATGATTTTATTAGTAGTAATGATGCAATATCAAATTTAAAAAATAGGTACGCTGTCAGCAGGCGCCCCTTAATTTGCCTATAATATATACATAATATGTATATGTGGCATATTTTATCTTCAAAAAGATTGTTGCCTTAAATTGTACCTACAATAGTCAAAATACAGCGCTCAGATTATAGTTTTGTTTAATTTAATAACTCGTTCATCAAAAAAAAAATATATTGTATAAATGATTAGATTTATTTGTGTATGTCCTAAAAAAAGTCCCTTTATAATATGTGAAATGTGTAGGTATATCTATATATCAACCAGTGTGATTGTGGTATTACAGCAATTTTGAACCAATTTAAAAGTCCACACTGATGAAGCTTTGTGACAACCTTTTCCCCATAATAATTATACTCCATTAGAACTTACTGTGTATTAACTTCCTACGTGTCTGGGGTTCATGAAGCCTATATTGTCCGCTAAACACGTTTATATTGCCGAGAGAAAAGGTGTATTTTTTCATTACCAATAACTGGTCTCCATCGAATAAAATGAAATTATCTCAAGAGATTTACACTCAACTACTAATGGATGTGTGCATTATTTTATTTTCATAGTTAAATATTTAAGAATATAAAAGCAAAACTATTATTGCACCAAGAAAAAAAAAGATTAGAACCTTAATGAGTCTTGATTTATTTTACGGAATTATGGTTTAAATCAATAATTTTCACTCTCATATTTGACTAATTCAAACATTTTTATAACAATTATTAATAACAAGAGCAATCGGAGTTTCAATTCTATACTTTTAGAACTTCCTTCTTTTAGATACCGTTTGTGGTTCGTCCCTACCTTATTACATTTTTTTTTCCATTTTATTAAAGTTTATATTCCAACTGATTTATTAGATTATACCTTAGTACCTACAAATTTATAATATATTTTAATATATGTATATTTTTTTATTTGTAACATAATATTTTTTTTATTGTATGATATTTATATTTGGAATGCTATTTTTGTGTATGTTTTGTTAGTTGGTATTCACTGTTAAAAGTATCATTATTTCAAAATGCTTTAGCCCCGGCACAGGTTTTTTACCTAGTGGGGCATTGCAGTTACGAATATTATTTGTCAATTATGTATATGTATGAATAAAATGAATAAATATACACTATACACATCAAAGCTCAACAATACAAATTTTTTTTACAAAAAATTTACTTTTGATATTAAAAACTAGATGCGAAACGTAAACTGCTTCATTAGGTTAAAAACCTGTTTTGAAGCAGCTTATAATTATAATTATATAAGTATATGATTTAGGTAAAGCATTTTATTTATCAGCGTCTTGTCTGTTATTTTACCCATTTTTTTAATCCCCATTTGCAACTATTTATATTTTTAGTTTTCTTCAATTTAAATGGAAGCAAATTGAAAAATTTTACTGCGAGGAAATGATAAATTCTTTGTCCATAAGTCGACTTGGTCCTCGATATCTGTATATTTGCTTGTCTAGTCTGTCTATAGTCTGACGTGTAGTTTGGGTCGATTGGAAGTTGTTGAGGTGTGATTAAATATAGATGCAAATGTTTATAGCATATATCTGTGGTATGTCTAGGATGTCAAATTTTTTGAATAGTTCGGCTGAGGGTGTGTGAATAGGAACATTTAATATTATTTTCAAAACGGATTTTTTTTTCAAAAACATAAATATATTAAGTCATATAAAATAAATGATATATTACTGGTTTACCTACATGCATTGTTTACCTTAAATATTACGTAATACTGGGTTGCATACAGTTGTATATTATTATTATTGTTGACGTACATATAAGAGGTAAATCGTGTGGGGAAAACTAAACCCTTCAGCGTATCAATATAGTACAGTTGAACCTACGCAAAATGGTTGTGAATGAGCCATAGTACCCGGATTACACAAAGGATACATTTTTTACCTTTGTTATAATATTGTATTAAATTGTTATGTCTCAACATGACGGTTCTATTTATCAATACATACTTGGTTTCTTTGACTAATGTGGTGCACTGTGCTAATATTCGACTTAAGACTCTGGAGTAAATGCACAGGTAAACGAGGTAATTGACATTAATATTAGATAATACGTAGACGGCTTTGTGTGTCTGTGTGGGTGAATTTATATAATTTGTACCTAAATGTTTTTGTAAAAATATTTAACTCGTTTAATGTGCCTACTGACAATAATTATTTTTCTCTCGGGTGTACATTTCAGTTATTCTTATGTGAATTAAGCGGTCGATGACTTTATATTTATCTTAAGTTAAGTATGTTCAATATTCACATTTCATGTAGCCTTGATTGTGAACAGGGAGCCATGTGTATTTTATTCTAGTTTAGTCGTTTGTTTTCACGATAGTTCGTACGTAATCATTTCACTTATTTTATACTCTTATTTAACTAGAGAACCGCCAAAAAGATGGAGGGATAGCTGGGGGTCCACTTCGCAGGAAGAGCAGGCCTCTTAAAAAACAGACCTGAAGGTCTATTCAAAAGAAGAAGAAGAAGATTTAACTAGAGACCGTAATTTTATAGTTTTGTGAGACCATATTATAAACCTATACATTGAATTTTGAAATCAAATTTCTCAAATATGATAAATAGTGTGTTTCTTTAAAAATTACTGAGTATTTTCAACGTTCCTCTAGTAAATGTTCGTCTCACAATTATAAAATTCAGTAAAAATTCCCATTAAAATATTATATAAATATAATTTTAAAAAGATTTTTTTTTCAATACTCCATAAGTATACTCCATAGTCTTTTCATTTTAAGTCATGTTTGTTCGTAAAATTCTATAATCAACAAATTTTGCCTTCCAGATAATTAATATCACGTATAAACGCGGTTTTGTTATAATATTGTGTTTTCAGTCGTTGCATTTAGCGTTATATGCCCTCTTAAATGAAATTTGTAAATAATTTGTATTTTTTTTATTTATTTCTTATTACAGAATATAAAAGTACATTTGAAAATTAAATACAACAGTAATTCAAAAATATTGCCCCATTAGAAGTGCGGACACTTGTTCACTAACTTTATATCGCTTGGGAGAGTATTGTAATATTTAGTGCCCAGATAAATGTAGTGGTGTTGTGCAATTGTTTTATTATAGCGTGACACTATTATATTTCCAACTACATTTGATCTTTGGCTACGAACTCTCAATTATCCATCTATGTTTTCTTTGAATATCTGTAATAAAGCTATATTGCGCTAAATTTCGTTAAGTGTAGGAACATTAAATAATAAAAAAAGTTGTTCTGATGGAAAGTTTCTTTTTTTCTTTAGTTTTATTTTGATTATCAATTTCTGTGCTATATTTATTGCTTGCAAATTAGTTGGATATGTTCCTCCCCAAGTGATATCAGGGGGACAAGTCTAGTCCAACCGGCGAAATCAAAACCCTCACGATTACCCATATCATGGATATAATTATTATAAGGAGTTCTTTAGATGTCATAGAACTCCATATGATAATTATATCCATGATGTGGGTTATCACGAGGGTTTTGATTTCGCCGATTGGACCAGACTTGCCCCCCTGGTCTAAATGGAAAGCCAAGGTATTGCATCAGGTCTAAATGGAAAAAATAAGCTTAAACATACCTTCAGACAGTCAGATTTTTTTCAGAGAATATTTAAAAACATACTATAATGAATAATAAAAACCAGCGCTTTTTTGATGTAAGATACTTTTTTAGATTTACCTAATGGCACATTTCATGACAATAAATATTTTATTTTAGTATCTATATACAAAGGCGGGTTTTTTTCTTTGAGGCAAACTCTTTCAACCAATCTCAACTATAAGTGCATTCGGTTCAGTAGTGTAATTGAATTATTCAAAATGAAGAATGAAAAATGGAGTACGTAGAAAGAGCATAATTCAAGAAAGATTTGAAATAATGATATTAAAAATATTCATTAAACACACGCCAGTATCGTCTCATACTGGTCGAGACGATACTGAACCTCATTGTTGAACTATATGAGATGTTACTTTGCCTGTTTTATTTTCGATTATCCGGCTCGATTAAAATTTAAAAACCGATAAAAGTAAGCAAATTAAATTTTGATTTGACTATTTTATTTCAATTTAAATATATTTTTGTCAACAATTTTTGTATTGACGTTATTAATTATTTTCGTTTATTCTTTGATATGAAATCACATAAAATAATCATATTTCATGGTTTAATAAATGTCATAAGTATTACATACATTTATAACCATTGAATATTATATAACATACAATTGGTGTTTCATGATGAAATGTAAGCGACGTTTGTTTGCGGCCATTTAATCAATATTGATTGAAGTGATTGAATGAAGTGAACCAATAATCGATTTGATTATCATATGATAATACATATGTCTATAGCTAATGTATTTCACATTAAAGAAGTTTGCCAAGAAAATATACCCGCTATATAAACACATATAATATATAAATAAGTTAGGAATGCAAATAGGCACGTATATTAAAATTCTTCGGTAATTTTACAAAATAATAATTTAAACTAGTGGGTTGTGGCCAACGCTAAACTCCTCACTAACAAGTCACTCCATAAAGTATTCAAATTGTTCATGGAAAATTTTCATAATTTTCATGAAATGAGTTTGTTCAATTATTTGTTCATTTAAATATTTCATTATGAAAACTTCATAATTCTTCAATGCCATTTTATGAGTCTTTTTACCAATTTGAAAATAAAATTTTTAAATATTAAGTTTCCTGAGCTTGGGATTACTTTAAAATATTTGACGTGTAAATAAATTGAGAAGCACTATTCAGATATCCTTCAAAATCTAATGGGGTCTAAGCGAGTATTTAGTATACATATTTACAAAATTAGAAAATAATCGAATGAGAACTTTATTCTATAATTGATAAAGTAAAATAAACACTCTGTACATATCACACAGTACATAGCACTGTAATTCCAAAATATTAAATGTAGCTATTTTTAATAAATAAAGACCATAAAAATGTTGATGCCATAGTTCTAAAATGTACCGCTATTCCAAAATATTATGAAGCTTTTTTTAAATAAAAAAATGTAGTTCTTTAATGTACTGCAATTCCATAATATTGAATAAAGCTTTTTTTAACATATAAAGATCATAAAAATATTAAAGACATAGTTCTTAAATGAAATGCAATTCTAAATTATTCAAAAAACCTTCAGGCTCTTACTCCTCACATGTTTTATCATTAGTCATCTTGTCATCTAGAGGTCACGAGTTCCAATTTCGCCTCGACCGATTTCGTTCACCCTGAATAATGTTCACTTATTGTTAAAAATTATTGTGCTATGTACACAAGCATTTGTGGATAATTTATGAGAATGTACAATATGTATACCTATACATACAATAGTGCCTGTGTGTATGTTAGGAAGTGTATGATCAATTGTGCTGAATTCACTTTAAAATAATGTTGTTTAACTTGAAAAAACCAAAGACTTCACCAAATATAACACGGGGATCATCACTAGCATATTGGAGAGAAAAAGCTCTAATTGACAGCAAAGCGCAAGATAGTGTCAATGGTCTGGATGTGTATGTGTACCCTTCCATTGTCTCTGTCTTAAATATATATATTATTTTATTTTTTTATATACCTTTATTATTGTTGTCAAAACTCTTTATGTAGAATATTATGTTTGTTATAAATAAATACGATGACATATCCATTGAAAAATCAACTTTATGCGAAAAGATTTCAATTGAAAAAATATATTCAATAATTTCGTCAATTTCGTTTAAATGTACATACTTCCGATACTTGATATTACCTATACAATTGTATAAAATCAAGTTTCATTTAATATATTTAATTGAGTTATTGTTTTTTTTTGTGTAACATTCAATGCGAATGATTGATCTATCAATTAAATAATCAATATTTATGATCTGATACTTGGAATATTTTTATACTTCAAGGCTTTCACAGTAAGTATGTATTGAGGTATTTTTATACATCTTCATACAAGAGAGTTGAATAAAAAAAGTCCGTCTGACATCCTTGTTTCGTCGATCGATTTTAAAGTGCTGTTTCCCAAATAAGGTGAAAAAGCCATTAACAACTCACTTTACATGTTTCATTCAAGTCTATAGACCATGAGACAAGATACGGCCTAGTCTATGGCGTAGGTTGATTGGTCAAAACATGAATGACGAGAGATTCAACAGTAACAACTCTTGAAACAACAACTATTTTATATATTACAATGATAAAAGGAATCATTACGTCCTTGAAACAATCTACAACTTTTTTTTTCAAATAAATGGAATCTTCCGTATCAAATATTAATATGTCAATATCGTTTGCCGATATGTCGATCAACATCGTCAACATATCACGGCTATTTTTAAAATTCCATGAAATTGCGGATAGTGCATTGAAAAACATAGAGTTATTTTAATCCTATCCAAATTTTCAGTCAATTAATATTAATATTAATATCTTGTAAGTATGGTATATGTAGGATGCATAGAAAACGGACTTAAAATGAATGCCAGCAAATCAAAGGTAATGGTCTTTGAAAAGAGTGAAAGCAGAACAGTGTCTCAAATAAAAGTAGAGAATGAATGGCTTGAACAAGTCGACGAGTATGTCTATCTGGGTAGTATGTTCCAACGGAATGGACGGCCTGATAAGGATATTGAAAGAAGAGTTATGGCAGGAAACAGAGTGAATGGAGCACTTAGACCAATTATGAATGATCGCAACATATCAAAAGACGCTAAAGTTGCCATTCATAACGCAATCGTAGTGCCAACCCTGACGTATGCAAGTGAGACCTGGACATGGCAGAAGTCGCACGAAAGCAGAATAAATGCAGTTGAAATGAGATCGCTTAGAAGAATTTGTAACAGAACGATGTATGATAGAGTTCGGAATGAAGATACAAGGAAAGAATGTAAGATAAAGAAAGATGTAATTAACAGAATGAAAGTTAACACATTGAGATGGTTTGGCCACTTGGGGAGAATGAACGAAGAACGCCTGACGAAGAAAATATACAAAGCTGACAGGAACGCAATAAGAGGTCGCGGGCGCCCAAGAAAAGGATGGCACGACCATGTAAACGATATTTTGAAAGATGGAAATGTAAGAAGCATGAATAACAGACGAACATGTATAAGACGATGTATGAATGTTGATGAGGCGATGAATGTGTGTCAAGATAGAAAAATGTGGCGTTCGGTTCTCTCTGCCTACCCCGTGAGGGACATGGCGTGATGGTATGTATGTAATATTAATATTATAATATCTTTTGATTTAATTTGCAACGCAATTTTTATTTAATTATCTGTATATTATGTATGTGAGTGAAACATGATTCAAACTTGAAATTATATTAAAATATCTAAGAGTTTTCCTCTTCCTTGCCTCTTCCTAGTTTCATCTGGGGTCAGCCCTTCTGGTACGCAATCGCCCGATCTATCTCTGGTTAGTTGCTCCTCCCTATCAATCTTGCGTCATCTCTCTGGTTAGTTGCTTCTCCCTATCAATCTTTCGTCATCTCTCTGGTTAGTTGCTCCTCCCTATCAATCTTTCGTCATCTCTCTGGTTAGTTGCTCCTCCCTATCAATCTTTCGTCATCTCTCTGGTTAGTTGCTCCTCCCTATCAATCTTTCGTCATCTCTCTGGTTAGTTGCTCCTCCCTATCAATCTTTCGTCATCTCTCTGGTTAGTTGCTCCTCCCTATCAATCTTTCGTCATCTCTCTGGTTAGTTGCTCCTCCCTATCAATCTTTCGTCATCTCTCTGGTTAGTTGCTCCTCCCTATCAATCTTTCGTCATCTCTCTGGTTAGTTGCTCCTCCCTATCAATCTTTCGTCATCTCTCTGGTTAGTTGCTCCTCCCTATCAATCTTTCGTCATCTCTCTGGTTAGTTGCTCCTCCCTATCAATCTTTCGTCATCTCTCTGGTTAGTTGCTCCTCCCTATCAATCTTTCGTCATCTCTCTGGTTAGTTGCTCCTCCCTATCAATCTTGCGTCATCTCTCTGGTTAGTTGCTCCTCCCTATCAATCTTTCGTCATCTCTCTGGTTAGTTGCTCCTCCCTATCAATCTTTCGTCATCTCTCTGGTTAGTTGCTCCTCCCTATCAATCTTTCGTCATCTCTCTGGTTAGTTGCTCCTCCCTATCAATCTTTCGTCATCTCTCTGGTTAGTTGCTCCTCCCTATCAATCTTTCGTCATCTCTCTGGTTAGTTGCTCCTCCCTATCAATCTTTCGTCATCTCTCTGGTTAGTTGCTCCTCCCTATCAATCTTTCGTCATCTCTCTGGTTAGTTGCTCCTCCCTATCAATCTTTCGTCATCTCTCTGGTTAGTTGCTCCTCCCTATCAATCTTTCGTCATCTCTCTGGTTAGTTGCTCCTCCCTATCAATCTTTCGTCATCTCTCTGGTTAGTTGCTCCTCCCTATCAATCTTTCGTCATCTCTCTGGTTAGTTGCTCCTCCCTATCAATCTTTCGTCATCTCTCTGGTTAGTTGCTCCTCCCTATCAATCTTTCGTCATCTCTCTGGTCAGTTGCTCCTCCCTATCAATCTTGCGTCATCTCTCTGGTTAGTTGCTCCTCCCTATCAATCTTTCGTCATCTCTCTGGTTAGTTGCTCCTCCCTATCAATCTTGCGTCATCTCTCTGGTTAGTTGCTCCTCCCTATCAATCTTTCGTCATCTCTCTGGTTAGTTGCTCCTCCCTATCAATATTTGTCCACCAGGTGGCCTTAGAAGTCCTAATTATAACCTCTCTTCAAAAACGAGATTAAATCTCAACTGAAAGTCAAATAAAACTTTCATCGTCGGCCTTCGTAGCTCAGTAGTTTAAATATCTGACTTCTGAACCAAAAGTCCCGTATTATATTCCCGATTATATGTATCTTTGTAAGTCCTGTTTGTGCTCTTATCCCATCCACCTGATTACAATGAAACTTGGTGATTTGTTGAGCGATACCAGGGAATATTCCTGAAATACATAGATTTTTTCTCCTTTTTTTCACATATTTTATTAACAGTAAGTACCTATATATTTCACAAACGGACGGATTTTATAGGTACCTACATATGAAGTAAGTAATAATTATATTGAAATACCTATAACGAAGATGCGCACCGGTAAACGAAACCACTTCTAGGTTTCAGACTTACCTTTTTCATACCTATATTCAATAAGAAAGAAAATATCAAAAAACAGCCATAAAAAAACCCTTGATCGAAAACGTTGCTATCTCTCTGACATTATAAATGTGTATAAATATATTATTTCTCCTGTATGTAGAACTAAATATTATTTTGTATGCCGTATCTACAATTTTGACTTATTAAAAGATTCGTCTTAGTACCGGCGACATATTATTGCTTTTCGTGTTTATTTTCTTTTTATGAAAACTCGTAATGATACTAACTGTATATACCTACGTACATGAGATTTGTTTATACTATGACATCACTGTCTCAATGTTTATTGATAGGAAATTCATCAATATAAACAATGTTTCTTAGATCTTTGCGCTATATCTACTCTTATAATTTAAAGAGCGTCGACCTTTGTTAGCAATGTAACGATATATATACATACATTCGAATCGAGTTATTTAATGCAATCGAAGCTTCATTAGACTGCATAGAAGTACCATTCATTATATGTATTGATAAATTTGACCCGTCTCCGTGCACTTGTCAAAATAATTTAAGATTTAATATATCATCCAATGATTGCCATCAGTATCCAGTCATAAATAATTTTAGTAATAAATCGATGATACTATAATGTGTGGTAAGATCGCATTCGAACTGGAATAAACTAGAGGCAAAAATATTTATGTAGGTACATTAGACACATTTTTATATTATCGAATATAGCTTAAGTAAATTAGTAATCCTTCGATGTAGTTTTATATTATAATTTATTTTATATATCTGTAATAAAAACACTTGTACCAATAACCGACTGTTTTAATGACGCTGTAATTCCGATTTTTTAATGCAGTGCTTTGAAAATGAAACACTGAAACTCATTACGTACTCATTCGTTTCATAATATTTCATGTATTAAATTTTATTGGATACAGGCAAGGATTGCAATCTGGTTCCAATTTCAAAATAACATCAAAATTATTTTACATTTTATTCAGAAATCAACCGTATAAATTATGTTCATTTCTTATGAAATACTCATTATTTACACTGATATAATTACGATAGTCACCATGAATTTGTTTAATCAATGACACAATTATCACAATATTGAGTTAAAAACTTCATATTTTTAGTCATTACTATCCCAAGAGAATTTAGGGAGTTATGTATTTGCAATTTTAATGTTATTTTTTTATTACAGATTAACAACAAGTATGTTGAGATTGTATTCTGAAAGTTTCATAACAACGTATTTGTAAGCGTGTGTGTGCTGTGTATTATGAACTATGTACGGCCCTTGAGGTGAGTTTTCACGAAAACGGCGCTATATAAATTATCCAACCATATATATATATATATATATATATATATATATATATATATATATATATATATATATATATATATATATATATATATATATATATATATATATATATATATATATATATATATATATATATATATATATATATATATATATATATATATATATATATATATATATATATATATATATATATATATATATATATATATATATATATACGGCGTATTTATTTTACATTATCGATTATAGACTGAAGTACCTACTCATTCGATTATTTTCAATTTTTGCAAATTAGTATATCTGGGGGCAAGTCTGGTTTAATCGGCGAAATCAAAACCCTCGCGATTACCCATATCATGGATATAATTATTATATGGAGTTCTATAATATCTTTAGATGATATAGAACTCCATATGATAATTATATCCATGATATGGGTAATCACTAGGGTTTTGATTTCGCCGAACGAACCAGACTTGCCCTCCAGATATTCGCTTAGTCCCCATCAGATTTTGAAGGATATCTGATCAGCGCATTTCATTTTTTTCAACTGTCAAATATTTCAAAATGACCCCAAGTCCGGGAAACCTAAAAGATGATATTTTTATTTTCAAATTTCAAAAAAGACATCACTTTTATAAAATGATTTTGAAGAAATATCAAGTATTCATTTTATAAAAATGGTGAAAATTTTGCATACATAATTTGAAAACTTCATAACTTGGTAGTGAGAAGTATAGCGTTTGCCACAACCCACTCATTTAATATACATAGGTACTATTAATTATGATTTTAAAGAAAATATTTATTGAAAATTACTTTTGATATTGAAAAATTAATCGTAGGAACAAATACCTAATATTATATGAATTGTTTAATCTGCCAATAGACTTCGTACAGAGATTAAAACATAACCAATAGCCGAGAAAGTCCATTTTCGCTCCTGTAAATCGGTATAACATATTATATTGTTTTTTCGTTAATTGGATCCGATTTCGGCCAATTGGTGCCGGATCAGAAAATCAGGTAAACGTCTGATGTCGGATCCGGTTTTTCGGATTGCAATCCCTTAATGCAGAATTATTTGTTATTTTTATTTATTTATTGAGACATTCAAGAAATATAATTTATAAACATACATAACATCTAGACATATCAACGTTAGCAGATGGTATATAAAAAAATAAAAACATGTAAGAAAGGTAAATTAAACACGAAAGTACATATAATAATAATAATAATAATAAGGACAATTTATAAAGCGCCGTTTAGTGACAACCGTGGTCACCTCAAGGGCGCTTGAGGTGACATACATTAAGAACCAAAGAATAAATTTAAAAAAAAACTCAAATAAAATAAAGTAATTACATAGCATGAATATAAGAATATTACTGACTGAATAATATAAAAATGAATGGTGTGAACTACCTACTTACTTAGCCACATTAATCAGTGAATGCTGCCAGATGTGATAATATATTACATTATTGAATTAAATTAAGTAAAAGTTAAATTAAGTTTAGTTTGTCGATCGACAATTCTTGATAGAACTCCATTGTACGTTGATATGTTATAAAAATATAAAAAAAATACTTGGTTATAGTTCTATTGTATTTATTGGATTATTGACGCGTTTCGTGCAAAGCACATCGTCAGAATAATGCTCTACAAGACTGAGACTAGTGGTTATATACAAAATTTACATGACAGGTGTATGAGAGTAGTAACTACTCTCATTGTATTAAAACGTAGATTTGTATAGATTCATTTGCATTATATAAATTCTTTTCAACCGTTCAAAAACCAACATTTTTATACACCTGTAGAGCATTATTCTGACGATGTGCTTTGCACGAAACGCGTCAATAATCCAATAAATACAATAGAACTATAACCAAGTATTTTTTTATATTTTTATAACATATCAACGTAAAAGTTAAATGTACAAAAATATACAAAAATGCAAACAAGTGACTACAAAATTATTTGGGGGTATGTTTTTGAAAATGTTTTAATAAAGTATATAGTCCTTACAGAAAGGGTCAGTACAGATAACCAAAGTCATTGCCCAATCGATGAATTCTATTCAACGGAGTGTTATATAAATAGTTAGTTTTGGATGTCTTACATGCAAAAGTTATAATTTGTTGGGTATTTCTTGTTGGAACATGCTAATGTAATTGGAATTAAAAAAAAAAACAAAAAATTGGTGACGACTCCGCCAACATACCAACTCGAAATATTATGAATCGTTTTGTTAAAAAATTTACATTGTTGCGTCTAAACAAGGAAAAGTCTATTTACATAGATTTGAATGAGTAGGTACACAGAGGAGATGAAAACAGTGCAATGAAAGTTTATAATTCATCGATATGCGTTAATCTGCATACATATTATTTCAAACTTTACTCGCTTATTCCGCGATGTATTGTTAGATATTTGTTTTATTTCATTTTTAATATGGCAAAGTTATAACGTTTTATTTGTTGTTTTATCGCAACTATAGAGGGCTGGAATTCAAATATGAAAACATAGGCACCTATATGTGTCAGTCCAATACAATTTATTCCGGCTCGTTATATTTAATCCTAGAAATCGTAACACCCTGAGTGCAATTTGAGTATTTTTAATTGCTGACAATATATGTTATATACTGTGGGGATCTTTATAAGCTGCTTTAAATATCACTTAATATCGAATATTTTATTTTTGATTGCATATACCTACGCAAACATTGGATTTTTTTCCCTATGGGGAGTCAAATGATATAGAGACGAAGTTGGGATAATATAGAAGAACCAGGAACTCAAGGCACCTATAGGGCTTACGTGATCACTTTATGCGCTTGCGCAACGTTCACCAATTATGTCTTACTTATTGAGTTCCCTTATCAATATAATTTTTTGGAAGTTCTATATATTTGAATAATGTGTAACAATTCATTTGAAAATAATGTATTATTACTATTGCCATCTATGAAGTAACGAAGAAACCTTTTTTTTGTAACGCCATCTATTGAAAAATTGGTTTAATTGTAAACAATGAAAGCAACAGTCCTTATAAATGAGGTGACTATGTCTCGCACAGATGTGACCCCTGAACTGCGCCAGAAATATTATTTCACTTTTGGCTTGTTTACCTACTTGTACCAATTTGTATGTACCTAAATCGAATATTTTTTTATATGCAATTAAAAAAAATCTCACCTATTGGTCTCGCTCCTTCCACACCTCATTCTTAGTCTTCAGAGTTTTCAGAGTAGTTCAGACTTTCCAGATACATCATGGAAGGTTCTTCCCTGGGGGCAGGGACTCGTATGGTTATTGGGGTGTGTAGTTGCCTAGCCTTTCCTTCCAAAGCATCAAGCGTTTTGTGCTTGGGTTGTGGCTGTCTTCAGTGGAGTGGACAGTTTTTCCTAGATTTAAGTCTTGGTGATGGTGCCTCTTGGTCGAAGGGTGGGTGTTTGGTATTGTGCGTCTTGCTCGTTCCGTATTGGTAGCCACTTCTTGGCTGATATCTGGTGGGGCTATATCTTATGTGTAATTTAGGTGCATTCTTAATTATTTTGTTAATCTTAGGAATGCCATATACCATTTACTCTGCTCCATGGTGCCGAGATTGCTAATCTAGAGGGCTCCATGAGCAACTCTTCGTAACATGCATTGTTTTTCTTTGTTTTTCATTCTAGCGTTCTGCGAAGGGGCCGTTGAGAGTCCCCATATGCGGAGCGGGTAGTGACACTCGGATATGATACGTTCGTGTAAATCTTCACTGAGATCGCATTTGCGATCGCAAATGTAAAATTGAGTTATTTTGATATCAAGAATAGCAATAAAAATTGTAAAAATCCAGCCAGTAGATTTTCATATTCTCTTTCGATTGACGTAAAGATCTACTTCATAAGCATTGTAGTTTTTTAGTTACAATAAAAAAATAAAAAGATGTTTAACTAAAACTAATTTTTCTAGAAAAGTATTTAACTTATTCAAATTTTATGGGAAAAAGATTTACAAAATTTACTATATATCATCTTATTCTCATAACAACTTATTTATTTTAGTTACCTATACATAACTGTATTTCTAACATTTGATTTCTAATTCTACGTAACGAACGTTTGTATTGAACGATGCGAACCACCCAAACCCCAACACATAGGTTTAATTCTTTAGAAACACGATGTTTACGATTATCATTACAAACAATTTTATTTATTATTAAAGTTTAAATTTGCATTTAAACTTATGAACATCTTTCCAGTAAGTCAATCGAAATGAATTCCTGCTTAAACGTTTAATCAGGTTATTTATGTAAAAGTATTACCTACAGTTTGCAGAGATTAAGATGTCTTTTTATAGTATCGTTTTTCAGAACATTAAACGTATTCATTTTGTTTTTTGGTGATTCTAATAACACCATTGAATTCAGTACATTCAAATGTATATTTCATTAGAAACAACCTTTTTGATGCTAAAAAAACGGTAATATTATAAATAAAGAGATTGTTAAAGAAATAATAGCGATTTTCCATCATAAATCATCAACTCTTTGAACACATCCCAAAAAAATATTGTGTTTTAGATGGATGTTTTCATATAACTAGTTAAATACGAGCCCCACATACAAAACACTTCGTTCTACTAAAGGTATTAAATTTCAAACGCTAGGATTCTGTGTCTTTATAGGCCTACTTGAAATCAAATGCTTTCTCTATTTTCGTCAACGAGGTGTTTCACATTATATCACAACATAACACAGATATTTGAAATATATTATGTTTACCTATACCTACCCATATGTGTCATCAGATACTTTATTGATTTATTGAAAGATATTACGCACCTTTATTTTCATAGTTACACTATAAAAAATAGTAAATATTAAATTTTTAATTATTATAACCAGCTATGTATTTTAGATGAGCGCTATCTATTGAATTCAGAAACACCAGAACACTCGTTCAAATATTTACCACCACGTGGCATTATTGCGATTTATATTTTTTCAAATACACATAGCACACATACAAATACATTATGATGAAACTTTCAGAATACAATCTCAGCATGACTAGTTGAAATCTGCAGTAAAAAATAACATATAAAATTGACAATCCACAACTCCCCACTATATCCCCTTGGGGCAGTGAGGAGTAAAAATATTTATAACGTAATTGGTATGCCAACATACATGCTATTATTATGCCTTATGAGGCTTTTGTTTGCATGGTTGCTTTTTTGTGTGTAATTTGTATTTTTATTGACAAACTTTTTAAAATCTCAATAGAGACGAAGTTGGGATATTGTAAAAGAACCAGGAACTCGAGGCACCTACAGGGCTTACGACCTGTCAACGGCTAGTTTACGTGATCACTAATAATAATATAATGATATAATTTGTATTGTATATAAATAAACTATGTATCATCAAAACTGAAATAAAAAGAACTATTTGGCATATTACAAATTTCAAATTTCACTGTATCGCGTATATTTTTCTCTGTTTGGTGTTAAGAACGTACCGATGTACATACACACATACATAATATGTATGTATGTTTGTGGCAGCGAGCGGTTGCGGCAGTATATGTATGTATGTATGTATGTAGCAGAATGGCGCTAACCGGATACAGGAAATACCACCATTTTTCCACAATAATACGCCGACTTGTTGGCTGAAATGATTTATATGTCGATTTACAATTTATTAGCTTCTCGATTCACCCCGTCCTTCCTGTTGGCCTTACACCGAAGGTGTTTCTTTACTACCTTCAAACAGACAATGGCTCCCACCAGCCGGAATTGCTACAACTTTAAATTTTGCCCAAATACCTTTTATTTTTATCATTGTTTTCGTCTTTAGGTACCTATGTACCTGCCTAAAAATACATTGCCTTCCAAAACTGTTTGTTTTATTCATTGATACGTATTATTTATTGTTGGAGAGTTGTGGTGCTGTGAGGTACCGGCATTGAATTGTGCTTCCACTATTTTCATTTATTATTTTCGGGCGTGAGGATACATACAAGAGACTTGATTCCTTTTTTGATTGTTAATTAAATCAAGGAATTTACTAAAGAATTTATTATGATATAACTTTCCTCGTCTAATATGCATTATGCTCAAGATGGATATGGATGCTTATAGATAATAATAATAATAATGAACACTTCCTGGCACCCTGCGCAAGTGGCGATTTTATTGCCGTATGGCAATTTCTTCCAACTAACCAGTGTTTCCAGTCCAGAGAAGCTATATTTGCATGAGAAATAAATTAATAAATTTCTCCTCTGCTGGGAATCGAACCCAGGACGCTCGTACAAAAACCGAACGGCTTACCAACTGTGTCACGGCGGTCGGCGGTCGTATAAATATATTGTATAAAAATCTAATTATTATGAGAAAAAACATTAAATATTTTTCAACTAATATATCGTTTACATAATTTAAATAAAATATTACTGAATATTTACTCCTCACTGCCCCAAGGGGAGTTATTTATTTGTTATTTTCTTATATTTCAATCCAATTCCAAATAAGGCCCCTTTAAAATCCAATTGAAATACCGTATGAATCACTATGAATGTATTTCACAATTTAGTTAATTGTCAAAACTTTTTATTATTGCTAACGTATTTACTATGCAATCAGCGTAGTACTCGTATGTGATACTCGTTGATTACGTTTTATGAAAAACCAATATCGACGCATATTAAATACAGAAGAATTATTATTCTTTGTGCATATCAACCATCTTTGTGTAATAAAAAAATCAACATAACTTCTCTACGGACTCATATTATTTTTTTTAATTTTGATTTTATCCAATTAAATAGTTTGAATAATATTTATTTCATAATTTTATAATATTTTTGGATGAAATAGTAATTTTTAAATAGGTATAACAAGTATCCGCAACATCCATAATATTATGTACATATGTAATCTATTAATATCAAGTCAAAAATGGTTAGTATTAACTACCACAGATTCTCTAAATGATACCTAATGTAATAATAATTTAATTTGTAATATTTTTGTTTTTGAACATAATATGTCATGTTCATGTTTTTCATAATAAATTTAGTCCAATGATGATTTTTTATAAAAATATACCTACATATAAATACAGGTTTAATTTATTAATATATTTTTTTTATTTTCTAACCTATTTATTTATAAATAAAAAAATGTTTATTTATTAATTTCTTTATTTATTTTATAAATATTTATTTATTTTATTAATACATACATTATTTAATGCATAATAATAATATTGTATGGCCATCTAACTAGGAATATCTTTTTTTTCAGTACAGTAGTACTTTATTTTTTACAGTAGTTTACAATAATAAAAAATATTTTGTTAAGAATAAAATAAGAATAACACACAGAAAAAAATACACAACACAGAAAATAAAAGCATAAAATCAATATCAAGTTTTTGTTGAAAAAATAAACAAAAAATTTATATCTGATTTGAAGGAAGAGGTTTACAAATAATGAATAGTAAATAATAAACACTTCCTTGCACCATGCACCAGTGGCGAGTTTATTGCCATATGGCAATTTCTTCAAACTAACCAATGTTTCCAGCCCTGAGAAGCAATATTTGCGTGAGAAAAATAAATTTCTCCTCTGCTGGGAATCGAACCCAGGGCGCCCGCACAGAAACCGAACGGCTTACCAACTGTGCCGCGGCGGTCGACGAAAGAAAAGAGATAATGAATGCAATAATTTTTACCTAATAAGTATTGTAAGTAAATAATTCGCTACTCCCACCACCACCCGCTCCGCATATGGGGACTGTCAACGGCCCCTTCGCAGAACGCTAGAATGAATGACAAAAAAAAACAATGCATGGCACGAAGAGTAGCTCATGGAGCCCTCTAGATTAGCAATCTCGGCACCTTGGTGCAAAAAGAACAATCAACATGTGCGAATTGAGATTCACACTTGCGGACTGTCGGCGACTTCAGAACCATATATATAGGGCATCAGAGAAGTGACCAAGATCTCTGGAAACAGAAAAGTCAGTGAGAATCTTCGGATAATAAGGCACCGTATCTATGGCAAAATCGTTTGAAGGCTTTGTAATTGTTCTTCGAGATCACTAAGTCCGCATGTCCAATGGGACCTTGAAGAGGCCCACGGACAGCAACGAGGAGCTCCGATCTGTAAGAGGACACAATTGGGTGGGAACACTCCCAAAGGATGTGATCCGAAGTTTGGTCCGGACATTGACAAAACTGACATGAGGAAGAGGGAGCAATGTTGAAGCGATGGAGATAGCTTTTAAAGTTACCGTGTCCTGTGAGAAATTGAGAAGTCCAAAAGTCTGGAACAACCCAAGGAGATTTCAGTCGCGACCTCACGTCAGGAAAAAATAAAAAGGTAACTCTACCAACTAGACAGGTCGTCCAGCGGTTTTGCCAAATGTTTAGTAGAGTGTCGCTCACGTTTCTCTTAATTGAGCTTCGAGACATTCGACTTTCAGGGGGGTGAAAAGAAGTGTCACCGACGACAGAAGGACGGCCTCGCAATAAATTGAAAATAGCACCTCTACGTTGAATTTCAAGATCAAGGGGGGTTAAGCCTGTCAAAATTGGCAGGGCTTCGGTGGGGCTTGTTCTGTAAGCTTTGGATAGTGCAATGAGAGCGAATCTTTGGCCTGAAAGCAAGGTTCTTCGAATATGCTGAAACTCGCAGGCGTTAGACCAACAGCCTGCCGCATAGCAAGCGATGCCAAGATAAACAGCTTTGTAGAAAAGGCGGGCGATAGGAAATTGCAGACCCCAGCTTGCTTTGGCGAGGTGTCCTATTTTAATGAAAGCAAACTTAGCCTTATCTACACATGATTTGGCATGATTTTTGAAACTCGGTCCCCTTTCTAGAATAACTCCGAGACAGGTGACTTGGTCTCGAAAGACAATATTAGTTCCTAGAAACTGGATGGACGGCCGTCTGCGAAGTATGCCCTTAAATACCAGGCCATAAGTCTTGTTCGGAGCGAAGCATAGCTTGTTTTTTATACCCCAGTCAGAAACAAAGCTCAGCGCTTGGGTGGCTGAGTTCTCGATTGATCTGCGAGAATCAGCACGAATCATAATGTAAGCATCATCAGCATATACTTGAATTATACAGTTGCTCGGAAGAGGAAGATCCAGAGTAAATAAATTAACTTTTATTGAAATTCCGCAGATTCTCCTGAAAAGAAGTTGAAAATGCACGTATGTAGCAAATAGTTCTCTGGAAGATATTGCCACTAGGCAATAAGACCGCCATTTGCACTGGCAAAAAATGTTATGTAGATACAACAAAGTTTTTAAATTAATAAATGAAATGTATTATTTGCCTTCTTTTAAAAGTGTAGTCTATAAACATAGATATTAAAATAAAATGATCTTTTGTTGTAGATAAACTATAAGTAACCTGAGGTTTTTGGCATTTTTTTAATATCTAAGTAGAGACGAAACGTGAACACATTATACTAATAAGAGAACTGAGAAATCAGGCACCTACAGGGCTTACAATCTGTCGTCGGCTGTTTTTTTTTTTTTATAATCCATTCAAGAGTAACAATAATTAAAAGAATACCTACATATATAAAAACCAATAAAATGATAATAAGAGTCATTGGAGTCACATGGATGTATCCACTATGTGCTAGAGTGTACCTACATTATTGTGTAATTAGGTATAAATAAATTTTGACTACTTTTCTTAAGGATAATATGTTTGATTTAGTTTAGAATAAAAATTGTTTAATATTACGTGATCACTTTCAGCGCATACGCAACTTCAAAATTATGAGCTTTTTAAAGTTTTCATTTAACTTAGTGCTTCTTTCAGTGATTGGTGTTATTATTGTATATTTGTTATTCCTTTACAAGAAAATTAAACAATTTATCTGGTCGGTACAAAGCTAGATATAAAAGGGGAAGACTGTACCAAAAAATATCTCTTATAAGTAGGACAAAATGCAAGTACCTACAGGGTATAGTCATCACTCTTCATGATTGTCCCTAATAGGTTATTCTCGTTCGTTTTATATAAAACAATCCTATCCTTAGACGAGACTATTTCTTCACTTGCTTCTAAATTGAGTGATAGACGATTTCTTTTATTCTTCATTAAGTACTTGTTTTTTTTTCATTCTATTTCACTTTCGTTTGAAAATAAAACATTGAGATGGATAATTTTTATAATCAGATTATCATATTTTGATAATTTTAGAAATATCACTGATAATGGTTGTTATTCCAAGCCATTTCTTTTTTTTTCATCATCTTTACGCTCGTCGCGATCCCTTGCAAGGTATAATTCCTATATTTTTAGTATTTTTATTTCTCGTGTATTAATTTTACTTGCCTATATATTTTTTATTTGTTAGTATTATTTAATTTAACGTTTTAATTTTATTTTTTGATATGATTTTAGTAATGCATATTTTTGTTTGTTTTTTTCTTGTTAAACAATTTTTTTTAAATGCTCACACGAGCGTATCAGTATGTTGTCAATAAATCAGTATATTTTATATTTTAGAGATCAATTTCAAGTATGCACTTTACCCCTGATCCATAGTTAGTCAGTCTAAAGTTTATATAAATACTTTTTCTTCTTCGTCTAGTAGACCTAGTTGGTATGTTATTCAGAAACTATGCCTCCTTAGATGACGAAGTTCAACTAACCTTCTATCTCTTGGTAGACGGCGACCGGAAAGGATTTCATTTGTTGCTATATACGCAAGTCTAACTAGTAACTGTCCAATCTGGTCCTTCCAATATCTTCTTCTGGATATACTCCACTGAACGATGTCCTCTATTCCACATGTTTTCCTTATTAATACATATAGGTATAGTAAAATTTAACATAAAATATATAAAAGTTCTACTTGATTCATTTTTGTCTATCGAATCTATCGAATATGTATAAATTTTATGCTTCATAAATATCTCAAAATTAATCATAGGTACCTTATTCCAGGTTTATTAAATATGTGACCAGAAGCGTTTTACACTTATTTTTGTAACTACATACTAATCGTTCAATTTAATATTTGTAAAAACTTATAATATTGGCATTTATTTCGTTCTAAATTTTTAAGTTCGCCTCATAACATTTTTATTAACAAACTATTTCCATAAACATAGTATCATTTATATCTGGAGCGTCTCTTGTAACAAGTACCTGATCTTTATTCATAGGGCCAAAGAGTACTCTTAAATGTTGCCGACCATCGCCTTTCCAGACTGGCGTATTCTTCGTCAGTAGGTACATATGTACATACTATAAATATCACCTACTACCTACATTATAATATCTATAGTATATTTAATACAGCTTCATATTTCCAATAAAATAATCTCAAATTCGACCGCTATAATCATGCACTCGACATTCTGGAATAATTTTCGCAAAATCTTCAGCGTTCTCTATTACAAATGTTTCGTCAAACAACCTCATTAATGAACCAATATCATATCACGATTAACGATGTGGATTCTCTGATGTAAATTAGCATTGTATTGTAACAGGTAATGCATTTGAAATAGATATTGGATTATGTATGTACTACCTACCTACAAATCTACCTATGTTGATTTGACAATGTAAATGCAATGAATAAGTCTATTGAACATATCACAATATCAAACCATATTAATGTTTAAAAAGAACTAATACATCTATAGGTATACATAGAATATTATAAATCTATAAAATCTATATATTAATAGGTATGTGAAGCGAAAACATCGGATCCCACTTTAAGCAAAACGGGCCCGGAGAAATTTTAGATTTGGCATAGTTAAAATTAATATGGAGAAGGCTTGCAAAAAGTTAATATTTATACATACATACATACATACCATCACGCCATGTCCCTTGCGGGGTAGGCAGAGAGAACCCAACGCCACATTTTTCTATCCTGACACGCATCCCTCGCTTCGTCCACATTCATGCATCGTCTCATACATGTCCGTCTATTGCTCACACTTCTAACATTTCCGTCTTTCAAAATATCGTTCACATGGTCATGCCATCCCTTTCTTGGGCGTTCCCGACCTCTAATTCCATTTCTTTCCGCTCTGTACATTTTCTTCGTCAGGCGCTCCTCATTCATTCTCCCCATGTGACCAAACCATCTCAATGTGTTAACTTTCATTCTAGTAATGACATCTTTCTTCATCTTACATTATTTCCTTATGTCCTCATTTCTTACCCTGTCATACATCGTTCTATTACAAATTCTTCTTAACGATCTCATTTCAACTGCATTTATCCTGCTTTCATGCGTCTTCTGCCATGTCCAAATATTTATACATAAATTACGTTATAAATACTTTAAATTAAAAAAATCTCATCCAACCATTGATTGTTTTCCTTAGAATGTGTAAGGGAAGGGAAGCGCAACCAAGGGCGGATCCAGCTTTGGCGCCAGGGGGGGGGTCACATAGTCGTGGTCAAGTCACAAGAAGTTATAATTTAATTTTGATAATAATAGATACAAGTAAAAATTTGGAATTTTATGTATAAATGTGGATCCGCCCTTGAGCGCAACTTTAATATCTTCTTCTTCTTCTTCCTCAGCCATCTCTCCACTGCTGGATGTAGGCCTCTTCTAAAAACTTCCACTCTTCTTTTTTTTGGGCTTTTTGAACCCATCTGTTTCCAGCGACAGGGACAATATCATCGGCCCACCTTTTCTGGGGCCGGCCTATTCCCCTTTTCATATCCCATGGTCTCCAATTTAGTATTCTGGGTGCCCATCTGTCCGTACCCTGTCTGGCAACATGACCTGCCCATTGCCATTTAAGTTTTGCAACTCGATCCATGACATCAACAACTTTTGTCTGGCGTCTGATTTCTTCATTTCTAATTCTATCTCTTAGACTTACGCCTATCAACTTTAATATACCCGCGAAGTATAAGCTACTGTGACCCAAAATATTCGAATAACCGAAGTAGTCACACTACAGTATACATACTTACGTATTCCCTATCTTTTATGATCGTTGTTTACGTTAAAACTATCAATATTGTATGGTTTGTTTAAATTTATATCTCAGAACATGTTTAAGAAAAACATATGATCCCTGAACACCTACTTTTAAACAATATATTTCAATCAATAACACTTTGGAATATGTGAAAACAATACTTTGTACCTTTCAAACATAAAAATAAAATGAATTACGTTCGAATTTAGACCTCTGCGCGATCACTAGTTATCTATAGTTATATTAATATGTGATCGAAAACTTCGGACATCTGTATTAAGCAAACAGCGCGCACGAAAGAGTGTGCATGAGATTTGGCATAGTTTAAGTTTATGTGAAGGAGTAGTGCGGAAACCTATCATTTATTCATAATGCCTATTTATATCGAATACATTAATAAATACAAATATATACTACGTCACACCTTAGATTGTTACTTTTAAAATAAAATACGAAACTTTTTTAAAATACGAAACTTTTAAAAAAAAATACAAAATCTGTAAAAATACTGTAAAACTATAAAAATTACACTATTTAATATGTGAAAAGAAAACTTGTACCCCTTGATGAATAAAATATGTTTTTTTTATCATAGATCAAGTTCAATGACTTTCCAAACTTAAAAAAAATAATAAAATTCGAAATAATTTTATTAGTTTTTACCTATGATGATCACTATTCTCAATTAACTATACGGAAAGAAAGATAATTTTTTTGCTATTTAGAAGTAAACATTATTGTTGATACTTCCATTTTTTACAAATTTATCAAAAATAACATCGTCAAAAGCATAATATGAAATATCACATAATTGACGAAAAAAAATTGGCTGTACAATAAATTGTGGAAGCACTCGTGTGTCACTAGGACTTAAAAATAATTTCCTTTTTTTTTTCAATTTATTTTTTACATAATTTTTTTTTGTACTAGATTATGTATGTGATCACGTGTACTTCATAATATATAATGGCAGGTAGATAGGATGATAGTATTTACCTACTCCGATTTGCCAGGCACCATCAAGAATCTGTCGCTCTTTAGATGAACAAGTTTTATTTTATGTACTTTGGGGTTATTGTCGAAGAGTTGTAGCAGTAGATACATGGATATAAGACGTGTTCTGGCTTTGGGCAGCTTTACCCTTAGCACGTAAAGAGGATTTTTGGTGTCGTAGGTACGTCAGGTGCTCGCGCCATTGTCTTGCATACTAAATCCATAAACTACAAAACCCTCGCTGTGTGGACTGCTATCTTGGTCTAGATTCTCACTAGGTACTTACATTCATTTTTTTGGGCATCCATGTCTTTTATATCTCAAAAAGTTTTTTAATGATGCATTTATATCATGTAAGGTGCAAATATTATACCAAAATAAACACCCTCAAAACTGGATTTACTTAGTGGCTTTTATATACATATAAATGAATTCAATAAATAAATTGATAAATAATAGTTTTCTTCTAAGCACAACGCCTTCACAATCTGTGTTAGTTGCAAATAATACTAATGAGGAAACGATTAGTTTCAAAAACGGTCGTGACTACAAAGTAATTAAAACTACATACATATACTTAAATATAACAGTGATTATTTTTTAAGAAACGACTACCAAAATACAGATAAAATTAATTATTATAGCAATAAAAAAGGAAGGTTTTGGTTTTTTTGTGATATACCTACTCAGTTTTTGGACGACATCTACATACAAACTTATCGTTCCTCTTTCATATACCTTTTTGTCAGACGATCATCGCTTATTCTTTCTATGTATAGCAAACCACCTTGGGACATTCATTCATTCATACCATCACGGCATATCCCACAATGTGGGGTAACCAGCGAAAGCTGTGCGAGTGTGCATTGCCTTATAAAAGGGAGCACAACACATATGTGCATACCCACACACAAGTCTCGTCTCACCTAAAAAGGCACTATATTCAGAATGGGTGGTGAACCTCATTGCTGAACAATGTGAGATGTTATTGTTGCCTGTTGCTTGGGACATTTATTTTCATATTACTTAAGATGTCTGTTTCAATCATACATTCTCATCTAATATCCTCATTTCTTATTTTACCAAGTGTAATTTTGAGCATTCCTATCGAAAATAATATATATATTTAGTGTGTATATAGTTGATTCTTATATTTTACCATTTTCGACCGTGAGAACAGATGTAAGATTCCAAGTAAACATCAATATTGTCCACGAGTTCTTCTAGTTTATGTGATTGAAATATCATTAGCATCTTAATATCGAAGCTTCTACTTATACTTGAAACGCAACAAACCTTACTGTAAAATAGTCTGCTTAACATCTAAGATAGGTTTATGTTTTTAAATGTCAATAAGCCTACAAAATTGTGATCAGCAAAAGTCTTGTAGCCTTGGTCTCGCGAGACTTGCAAGACCAAGACCAGACTTTGCTAGACCAAGAGTTTTGCAAAACTTAATACAAGAGTCTTGCGGTCTAGCAAAATGATAAGAACTTATTGATTTTCAATTAATAAGTAACCAATTTACAACGTTCTATCGACATAATTTTATACATGTGTTTAATGTTATATTTCTTTTTATGTTATTCAGTAATCTTAAAATATTTTTTTTGTAAAATTGAAAAAAAAGATCAAGACTGGGTACGCAATACTAAAACCAAAAACACACCTGTATACGCAAGACCGAGATTGCAAGACCATGACTACCCCGGCCCTGGTATTGGTCTTGCATTTGCTCATCACTAATAGAGAACTTAACAAATCCAACAAACATCCATGTACGATTAATTATATTTTATAAAGAAGTCTTACATCGAAAGAAGACCGGAACAGATAAATGTTACATAATATAAGATCTGATAATGCTAATTTTATGACTGTTTTGAGGGATTTCTATTCTCATTGGTATTCAACGTTAGGGGGTAGGTATACCTATCAAGACACTAGAAGAAGAAGAAGAATATAAGGTGGTTTGCAAAAAATAAAAAATGGTTGACAATGTATATCTTACAATATTTCAAACTTTCAACACGGTACATGGAATACAACCGACGTGTGTCAAGATTGTAACAATAAAAATGTTTTTAATATTCGCGGCGCCTACGAAACGTGAACAAGAACTATGTACCGCGAAAGATTTTACAAGGAAAGAACACAAAAATTCGCCGCGGGAAAAAAAAGAAGGATTTGAGATTTAAAATGTATCAAATATTCTAATCATAAATAGACATGCTCTAGAGTTAACACCTCTGACAAATGGCGGGAACGTGTGGCCGATGTTTTGGCTAGGGATGAAATACAAGTTTTGATCTTGCGAGTGTCACGTCTGCAACAGAACTCCTTCCATACAGCCGAGCTTACCTTACGTCTGTACTTTTAACACCGTTTCGACAATAACCCAGGTTGTGCAAAAAATATTCAAACAAATAATAAACGACCTGAGATAAAACATTTTTTGATTGGATGTCATTAGTTGTTTGACAGTAGTCAGTTTACGCATAAAAGTGACATGTGCATTTTCTAAAATATATAGTAGGTACCTACCTAAATCGGTAAAATTGGTATAGACAACTATCTTGACATGTTTCGGCGGATAAGGGAACCGCTTGCGCAACCACCAACCAAACAATAAAAAAACAAGTTTTTGTTCTGCGCAGCACACATGAAGTTTTTTTTTCATTGCTCTACCTATATTTAAATGGAAAAGAACGTACGGTTAGATTTTACTCCGCACTAACCCAAGGGGATGTAGTGGGGAGTTATGATTTCGCAATTTTAAAAACTATTTTTTTTTTAATTTTTAAGGCCTGTCCCGAGGCACAATTTTTTTTTGTATTATATACCTATCATAGAAAAATCATTTTGAACTTTTGTCATTTTTTTTTAATATCACACGTACAATAAAATAAAACATTAACTATTGTTACTTGATGTTTCCGCAGTATATTATGCCCTTGTTTTTAATATCACACGTACAATAAAATAAAACATTAACTATTGTTACTTGATGTTTCCGCAGTATATTATGCCCTTGTTTTTAATATCACACGTACAATAAAATAAAACATTAACTATTGTTACTTGATGTTTCCGCAGTATATTATGCCCTTGTTTTTAATATCACACGTACAATAAAATAAAACATTAACTATTGTTACTTGATGTTTCCGCAGTATATTATGCCCTTGTTTTTAATATCACACGTACAATAAAATAAAACATTAACTATTGTTACTTGATGTTTCCGCAGTATATTATGCCCTTGTTTTTAATATCACACGTACAATAAAATAAAACATTAACTATTGTTACTTGATGTTTCCGCAGTATATTATGCCCTTGTTTTTAATATCACACGTACAATAAAATAAAACATTAACTATTGTTACTTGATGTTTCCGCAGTATATTATGCCCTTGTTTTTAATATCACACGTACAATAAAATAAAACATTAACTATTGTTACTTGATGTTTCCGCAGTATATTATGCCCTTGTTTTTAATATCACACGTACAATAAAATAAAACATTAACTATTGTTACTTGATGTTTCCGCAGTATATTATGCCCTTGTTTTTAATATCACACGTACAATAAAATAAAACATTAACTATTGTTACTTGATGTTTCCGCAGTATATTATGCCCTTGTTTTTAATCCATGTATCTATTGTTTTCTTAAGTTTCAAATGTTTCATCAACTGCTTGTCTTTTTTTATCGAATTTAAATTTTTTGGAGCTAATTAGTAGTAATGTCTTTGTCCGAATATCGTGTTTGTCTTTGGAGTCATGAAAATATGCAGCTTTGTGTTCTTATAATACTTAAGGTACGCACAAAAATGTTTCCTTATATACTGTAAAGTTGGATTATAAATGGACACTATGAAATATGTAATCTTGAGACGTCATGTAATGTCAATTAATAAATAAGTATGTTTGAATAGTCGATATCGTAAGTCGTAATACAAAGTTTTTTTTAAATAAATAAAGTAATTACATACTTACTATTATATTTTCACACATACCTTTATTTCCAAGCTGTCGTTATTACTAACATAAATCATAGCTAACGGTGGCCAGATTGATTTAAGAAGATAAAATGGATTAAACGTATCATTGTGTGTTGTTAAACCTTTTGAAACTTCATTAAGTTTAATGTTGTTTCGTTTACAGAGTGGAAGTTCATAATGAAATTATTACGAATATAAATCATAGTTTTAATCCACAAATTGAGTTAAAATTAGCCTGAGCGCTTTCGATGGTTACACCATCATCCTCGGAGGCGACAATCAAAACTCTTTTGAAACTTGTTTAAACTGCGAATAAAAAAAACTGTAGGTACAATAGATACCTTCTATCTCAATTTAATAATTTTAATTATTTTTGTATCAAATCATTACGATTCTTAAGGACCCGTCAATTGTTTTTTTATGAAACTGTCTCTCATTTCTTCTTCATAGATTTTTTTTGCATACAATTTTAAAATTTTGATAATAATATGTTAATATATGTACCTACCTACTTATTGGTTATTACTATGAGTGCTGGACGTCACACACAAAATTACATGAGCTCTCACTCAATCACATACGCAAGTTACACAAGTATGAGTTACACAAATTAGACACAATTCGGCTACAAAAGTTAAGTAAAAAAAAGAAGAGGAAAAAATAGTTACATAATTCAAGAAAAAAAAAGTTATAGAAGTTACATAAGTAGAAGCAAAAAACAGGCACATAAGAAGTCAAAAAAAGTCATAAAAGTTAGAGAAAAGACAAAATAGCGTACATAAACAGCACTGAGACCTTCCTAAAACAACACGCGCGAGTTAACTTTTTTCTTAAAAACAGAGAGCGAATCCGCAAACACGTCAAGATCAGGACACTAAATATTCTTGGTATGGGACTGTAATATATAAAGCTGATCCGAAGTATATTAATATGAAAGGTATTGGCGAATCTCAGCGATCTTCTAGGAATATTCAGTTGTATGTCTTGTATGTAAAAGTCTTGAGTCCATGGTACCATTAACAATTTTGTGAAGAACAATAAGGTCGTGTATTTGTCTTCTATGTAGTAAGTCTCGAGTCTTGTTATTCTAAAATAGTTTAACCTTTCGTTGCAGGTCTAATACTCTTATATCAAAGGATAGAAACTAATTATTTTATTCTCGATATCAAGTATTGAAGAGCGATATCAACGCGTGGTCTAACGAATTTATTTGTAGGTCCGTAGTGGGATTATTCATTTATAATATTTAAATGTTTAGTATGTATTAGATACCCAATCAAAATTGATTCTATAATTTTTGGTCAACTTACTAAATTTTGGGAAATATATTTAATTAAATAAAACCATTATCATTACAATATACAATGCCATCCTTGTAGTATCTATGTAGTGTACATAGATGCAGATGAATCTGATTTAGAATAATCCACACTAAGACTGGGTTGTTTCAACAAAAGTATCGGTAATAGTATAGTTAAAATACTTTAATTTCATAAAATTGTTCAAAATTGCTTCTTTTGACGGCATTAAATTCAATTGAAACGACCAAAAGTTTTGAACAATTTTATGAAATCAAAGTATTTCAACTATACTTTTACTTAATCTTTATTCGAGAAACACAGCCTAACAATATTTAATTTATGTTATGTGCCAAAAAGACTTTTTGTACTATAATTATTAAATCTACCTTATGCGGGAAATGGAGAGTTTATTTTCATAAATACTGAAATACTGTGGCGTTTGTACTATCAGTTTTACTCCTGATTTTCTGCAACACACATGCACATTAAAATATAACTTTTTTATACATACGAGTTTTGTATGTTTATATTATTATTATTTACCCAGTATTTATAATTACAAATCAAGCTATGATTCATTTTATTTTTATCTATTTAAGACGAACTAAGGTTTAGTTTTAAAACAAATCACTGAGATCATAACAATTTATATTTTTTCATTAAATAAAATCAAATACAACTTTTACATTATAACTACTCTTCGGAAGAAGCGCACTTCGTAGCGTTGGGGAAGGGTTTGCAATCTGTGAATAAGGAAAATATTAATTCGGGTTTTAAAAAAGACCCGGATTGTTAGAATATGAAAACACAGAATTCGAAACATAGTTTCACAGCTGGGCTGCTGTGTTATTAAAAGAGTTCGAGAATCTACTCGTTCGTGTATATTGAAGGTTTACTGTGAACGGGTGTTGAGATTTGAGATTGGGTAAAACGAGTGACTCTATTGTGAATGGGTGGAAGAGGGACCAGGGATGCAAGTTATTCTGAGCATCTCCCGTGGTATATAGTAACTATAGAATAAACTTAGAATCCCGACCTTGCGTCTTTGGTAAATATATAAATCATAAATATTTTTAACATCTCATAAGTATTAGGACTCTTGCTTTCATTGTTTACAAACCAATTTCTCAATAGATGGGGCTAATAAAAAGTATCTACGTCACTTCATAGATGGCGATGGTATTTCAGGTTATTCTCAAGGGAAAAGATTTTCTCGAAAAACATAATATATACCTACATAGAACTAAAAAATTGGATTGATAGGGAACCGTATAAGAAGGCATAGTTTGTGAACGTTGCGCAAGCACATACAGTGATCACGTAAACAATTCGATGACAGATCGTAAGCCCTGTAGGTGCCTTGAGTTCCTGGTGCTATGGTAATATTCTAACTTGGTCTCGATTGAGATGTTTAAAGATTGACATTTAATTAATTATGGTATTTGTTATTGTTTACAGAACGTTGCCGACCGAACGACTTCGTCTGCGACGACAACAAATGCATCGAAAGATTCAGGAAATGTGACAGAGTCATCGATTGTCGTAATGGAGAGGATGAAAGAAATTGTCGTAAGTTAATATTTACAACTTTTATTCTGAGAACATAAATTCTATTGAAATTTATTGAGTTATATCTATAATTAAAAGTAAAGACTTTTTGATTCTACATTAATTTTAATAAAATTAATGTAGAATCAAAAAGTCTTTACTTTTAATTATAGACATAACTTATAATGGAATTCTACCAAATAAAAACTTCGTCGATAATTGAAATTTGTTGACATTTAGGTATCGATTGCAGTGGGTACCTAATTTTTTATTACTTACAATTTTCTTACAATTAAATAGATTTTATATTACATAGATTTTACTGTATCCTATTCGAATATAATTCCCACATACAGGCTTAAAGGCTGATTTACACGATGCAAGTTTCTTGTACATACCAGAGCAATAATTGAATGCAATAAATTAGGTGCAATAATTGACTTTCAAGAATTGTAAGCAAGTGTTTACACGCGCATATTATTTAAAAAATGGAATGCAATTATTGAATGCAAATCTTGACAAGAAATAATTGCATGTGTGTTTTGTTTACACCAATACAATTATTTCTATGACATTATTGCTTTCCAGTCTTGACTTGTCTAAACACAGACTTGTACCATTTACAGACGTGTTGTTTCAAGTATTGCACGTATTTGCGTTGGTGAATTTTTCATTCAAGTGTTGAATGTTTTGAAGGGTGATTGTTCATTTTTCAGTAAAAATTTAATCAAAAAATTTTAAAATTCGGTTTCGCTGATTTAATAAAGTTCATTGAAATTTATCGGAATCATGAGTGTTTATGGGACACTGAAAATGTACAAGCAGCACTAGTACAGGAATTTGGATTTGAAGATTTCGGACCTAAGGAAATCTTCTATTATCTCCTAAACCGTTCACCCAATTGCTATGAAACTTTGGTGAATTGTCGAGCGAATGCCCGGGATGGTTTCTGAATTAAAAAAGTTTACTTCTTCTTCATATGGTATACGGGTCATTTTACCTATGAAGATGGACTAGAGAAAAAGGTCCAATTTTCCTTCCATCTCTTCGCAGGTCTTCCAGGAGGGTTTCTAAATTTATTTTTAACCAACTGAAGGGAAGGGAGGTACTAAAGGGCCTGAAAGGACTGGAAGCAGTAAAGTTCCTGAAGGGTCGGGAGGTACTAAAGGGCCTGAAGGGACGGAAGGTACTGAAGGGAAGGAAGGTACTAAAGGGCCTGAAGGAACGGAAGGTACTGAAGGGCCTGAAGAGACGGGAGGTACTGAAGAGTCTGAAGGGACGGGAGGGCCTGAAGAGACGGGTGGTAATGAAGGGACGGGAGGTACTGAAGAGATGGGAGTCTCTGAAAGGTCTGAAGCGACGGGTGTTAATGAAGGGACGGGAAGTAGTAAAGTTCCTGAAGGGTCGGGAGGTACTAAAGGGCCTGAAGGGATGGGAGGTACTGAAGGGACGAGAGGCACTGAAGGGTCTGAAAGGACGGGAGGTACTGAAGGGAAAGAAGGTACTAAAGGGCCTGAAGGGACGGGAGGTACTGAAAGGCCTGAAGGGACGGGAGGAACTGAAGAGCCTGAAGGGACGGGTGGTAATGAAGGGACGGGAGGTACTGAAGGGTCTGAAGCGACGGGTGTTAATGAAGGACCATTTTTAATTATACAGGCAATTTGAAGTTTGCCGGGGGTTCACTAGTAACTAATAAAATGGAAAATTTAAGGACGCAGTATTACTGGGAAAGGAAAAGATAAAAGATTCTATGGGTACTGGTTCCGGTACCACACAAAAAGATTTTTAGATGCTCCGGAACCTTTCTTCTCGCTATCCATTTTTTGATCCAACACCTTTTTTTTACGATGGTTTTTCAATATTTCTTGCCTCAGAAGAGCAGCAACGATCACTCACTGCACTCATGTTTATTACTTGAATACAAGAATTGCATAAGAAATTATTGTATGTGCTGTTTAAACCAAGAACAGTTTTGAATGCAATAATTGCCTTGTACAGCAAGAATGTCACATGTTGTTTAGATGATGCAAGTCATTTATTGCTTCAATATTATTGTATGCAACAGGCAAGAAACTTGCATCGTGTAAATGGGCCATTAGCCTTAGTGGGATCCTTACATATATTTTAAAATATTTAATTTATATTTATATGCTATGTACCTAAATATGTAAGGATTTGAAATAAAATAAAATAAATAAATAGGCACCTACACAAACACATGTTTTTAAACAAATATAATATACGTTGGTACTTTCTCGATAAAGTTAAGAAGTCGTGATCGAGAGAGGAACATCATGGGGGCAAGTATGATCCAACCGGCGAAACCAAATCCTCGTGATAAACCATATCATGGATATAATTATCATATTGAGTTCTATGACATCTAAAGATATTATAGAACTCCATATAATAATTATATCCATGATATGAGTAATCACGAGGCAAGATTATTGCCGATTGACAAGACTTGCCCCCTGGTCCAACCGGCGAAATCAAAACCCTCACGATTACCCATATCATGGATGTAATTATTATATGGAGTTCTATAATATCTTTAGATGTCATAGAACTCCATATGATAATTATATCTATGATATGGGTAATCACGAGGGTTTTGATTTCGCCGATTGGACCCCCATACTTTAACATTGCATAGGTATTAATTACGCATTAAAAGTGCTTTATTGCACATTTAAAAAATCAAGATTTACCCAAATATAACATTTTAAAGCACTTTTCTCTCCGAGTAAATATACGTGTGGGAAGGTCGTTGAAAATAATATCCCCCTATATGGTTGTGTATTTGTTTGGGATGTAATTTTTTTTTTTCAATGTTTGTTTCTATAGAGAAAATTTCAAGATAGTACATAGGTATTTTCTGTCTGTAAGGATAATCTGTAAGTTGTTGCTATGATTTCGAATATAAAATCTAAAAATATCTGTTTTGTCGTGAGGTGTATGACTTTTCCCAATACAATCTTTATAATAATATTAATAATACGTTTTTGTGTGACATCAAATGGTATTTTTGTTTGGCTATTCCAAATTCTAGTAATATTATAAAAACTTTTGATGAAAAAATTAGAAAATACACCGCTTTAGGTAATGAGATTAAAAGATATCTTTATACTTTGCTGCTATTGCTTTGTGGCACATTTTAACTAATATAATTAAATAAAATCTCTTAGTTTTTAACCACGTTGAGTAACCACTCAAGTTTTTAACCACTCAACGTGGTTAAAAACTAAGAGAGATTAAAAGACTTTGGCATTCTCGTAAAATAATAATATTACCGTTCATTATTTCAGCCACTGGCATTATTCCAAAATCGTTAATCCGTAATTTAGAAATTATAGATTTATCGAAAAATTTAATAATAAAAATGCAAAAAACGGTAATTATGAATACATGTAGAATCGTTAAAGATTTTTTAAACGTTAATATTCGGGAATCTGTAGGGTTGTTAGGTAGTATAGAGACCTCCTCAGAGCCTAATCCTTTGATATGTTAAGTATCTGGATGGGTGAACTATTCCCAATTGAAAGCTTGATGATGCGTTTGTTGCATTTTATTTTGCTCTTTTAAATAATTTACAATTTACGCATTGATCTGCTAATTCTTTTGAGGAAGTGTATAATGGTAGTAATAATAATTGAGTGTTATTATTTGTAGTGCTTAATTGTTATTAATATCATTAGTAAATCGGCCAGCGCCGTAAAAAAATAAATAAATTTGTTCTATAAGTACCACCCCATGCCGAGACAGCTTAAGGCACACCATGATTAGTATAATATCAAGGTATTATAATAAGTAATAAACAGTTTCCTTTACAAGTTAGTTTTATATCAGGATGTGTCATAATTAGAAGCTTAATGAATCTTTTAAATATTTCAGCATGCTTAGTCGATGAAATTCGTTGTGGAGATGGCTCTTGTATAGAATCCAGGAAAAAATGCGATGGCGTTCCCAACTGTTCAGACGGCTCGGACGAAGAAGGATGCTCATGTAAGAATTTTCACTTTATTTCATTTATTTCGGTTTTTTGTCAAAGTGCTGAAAATATTGGTTGATATTATTATATTCCTATATTTTGTGCATTGTGCATTGGTTGAATGAAATATATTTTGTTGACTCAATCTCTACAATATACATACGTACAAGCACTTAGTTTTATCAAAGTTGAATAAATTTTCTCTTTATCGTTACTTAACTTAAAATTAAAATCTTATTTCCCAATAATATCATATTTAATTTTTATACAAGTATAGTTAAATAATCTTTTTCTATTTCAAACATAACTCGACAATTGATAATATCAGTATTATAATAATGATTTTCTCATTCCATACAAAAGAAGTCTAAAAATAGATTTGAAATGTGACTCAGGCGTCATCGTTTTACATTGTTCATATCTCTGAGAGCCAAAAGTGCTTGATATTACATATCTTTTATGAACAATAGTTTTAAGCAACTGCCAGAGCTTCTAGATTTTAAAAATCTAAAGATCAAGTATTTACCCATGTAGTGGATAAGTTTTTGTACAAGTAAATGTGTATATAAATAGTTTATATGTAATTAGATGAAGAGACTGTTAATGAAGAAAAATATACACTTCAACAAGACTTCCACACTTGTCTTACAAGGAGTGATTGTATAGTTTTAGACAGGTGTCGACACCCATAAATAGAAGGGACTGGATTTTTACGAAGCCATAGGAGCAAATCCAGTCAAACGGTGGAATCAAAACCCTCATGATAACCCATATCATGGATATAAATATGTTGTGGAGTTACATAATATCTTAAGATATTATATTTATTTATTTACATCCATACATATACATACAAAATACAGAATAACAATAATGGAATAATGCAACAATAGTACAAATTGGACAGTTTAAAATAAGCTGGTACTAGCAAAATGTTCCAGGAGGATACATAATTAAAATATGAACATAAAATTCTGTATTATTTTTATATTGTTTCATTGATATAACTCCATATGATCATTATATCCCCAATAACAATGAAGTAGGGGTTGAAATAAAAATAAGAGTAACAGCAGCAAACAAATGTTATTTTGGGTTGCAAAACTTATTAAAGTCTAGTATAGTATCAAAGAGAACAAAAGTTCAACTGTACAAGACTCTCATACGACCAGTATTAACATATGCTGCTGAAACATGGACCCTAACAAAGGCCGATGAAACAAGGTTAAACACCTTTGAAAGAAAAATATTGAGACGCATTTATGGCCCCGCATTTAGGCTCCATTTTCGCATACGCATGTATGGCGTATGCGAAAATGGAGCCTGGCGTATCAGGTACAACACGAACTGTACCAGTTGTACTCAGATGTACACGTCACCCAGTACATCAAAATATGCCGGCTCCGATGGCTGGGTCACGTAGCGAGAATGGACGAAACCTATCCACTAAAATGGATATTCGCTACAAGACCAATAGGCAGAAGAAGCGTCGGTCGGCCAATGCTGAGATGGTTAGATGGAGAAGGGAGGGACTTACGGACGATGGGCGTTGTGAATTGGCGGCAGGAAGCGATGGTCAGGGAGGGGTGGAGGGAGCTTCTGGAGGAGGCCAGGACCCACGATGGATTATAGCGTCACTGATTGATTTGATCATTATATCCACGAAATAGGTTATCATGAGGCTTTTTGCATCCTAGCGAGTGAGGATTCATTTTTGATTCTTAGCAAATGATTGTGTAAAGGAACTCATTTGGCTCAATTGTTTATATCTAGGCTAAAATAAAGTTGGTTCTTAAGACTCTTCAAAATGAAAACTACTAGAAATGTAACGCATACCTAGTGAAAATACAACCAATGTGTTCTGTCCAGTCAAAAGGGACTATTCCGAAGGAGAAAAATTCATCAAAATAGCCCATAAATATTGTTATTTTGAAATAATGAACCCTGTCTCAAACTATTCAATTGCACGCCGTATATAAGAATGAACATTATTTGATTAAACGGATATTTTAAATTAAATTTATCTTTACTTTATAAAATTGAGCAAGTCGTTGTGAAATATATTAAAAATAGTAAATTTAATTAGTATGTCTTTTTGCTTTGTATAAACTTATATGGTATATGTATTTGTAATGTGAAATCGGAAATGTTTACTAATATTGTCGTTTTTATACATTTTTACTAAAATATTTTTACTAAAGTATAGGTTTATAAAGAAATGTAATTATAGTTATATGAAAATTATGATAAATAAGAACACAAATATATTCCACAACGAATTTATTTGACTTCCGACGACCGTTTCGGCTTACAAGACCGCAATCAAATGGCAGCCAGTTGATTTATCATAATTATTATGGAATTCTACAGTTTGGTAGCCATGTAAAGCGACAGATTGAAAACTGCCTATAATTATACGAGTATGTACCTATGTATATAGTGTAAAGTTACAGCACTCAGTGTCATAATATTATAAAATGTTATTTTTGTGAATACTTAGGTACTAGGTTTATCATTCATTGAAGATATGTGAGAAGTGATCTATAAATAATGCTAATAAGCGTTTTAACAAATTAAGCATATTTTGTTACCGTCGTGACTGTCTCAAATATATCTTCATATTTTTATGTAGGTAATATTAATGATGCAGTTTTACTGTCTTCTATATAATATGGGAATTACTGCAATATTGATAACATTTATTGTGGTTGATAAAGGGTAAAATATTTAAACTACATATAGTTATTTTAATACCTACTGATTTATTTACACTGTGTTTTTATGATTTGACATTGTTTATAAGGAAAATAACATTTGAAATAATGTAATTGTTAAGATTCAAAACGTAAATTAAAATAAAAGAAACATATGAAATTCGAAAACAACATAACATAATATTTAGATAGGTTGATGGCAGAGCGGTAAGCGCCGTGTTATCCAGTGGTAGAGATTTTTAATCCTGCCTCAACCTATTTTTTTTACAAGCATTTATGCTTTGTTTATGGAATGTAGGAAGGTGAATATGTACTTGTTCTTTAGAACATATTCACAAAAATAACAAAAAAGTATAAAAAAATAAAACTACAAAAAAAGGTAGAAAAATTACCCGGAAATATCTTTTCTATAAGATTTATAAGTTTTAAAAATTAAATAGGTTTTATTAATTAATGAACAAACTCCACAAACGAATTTTTATGATTTTAACAAAAAAATGTTTAAAAAAGCTTGGTAAACAGGTAAACTTTTTACATAGAAATAATTTCTTTGTTTAATTATAAAAAATGACGATCCATTATCAACATAAAAAGAGATACATACCTACTTAGAAATTATGGAATAGGGAGAATGTTGTTGTCATATAGATTATAAATAAATGACATCATATGTGTCTTTTAGGAAATGTATCTCATGTGTGCCAAAATAAAAGTAAAATAATAGTGTTACAGTTTTTAACAATTCATATGGTTAAATCCTTTAAACACTGATTCATTGTTATTTTGACAACGTGCTTTACACAAAAAAACGTATGAATAAAAGTCAAAAATACGTTCAATTTTATTTTAAAAATCATCACGAGGTTTTAAAAATTTAATTCTATTTTCGATTGTAAAATGTGTATTTTTCACATTACAAACACGCAATTGCTTGATCATTTTGATGCATAATTAATATTTGTAGTGTATTACATCTTCACTTAACTTACATAATACCTTAACAAATTAAACATCATTAAAGCATGTAATCTAGTTTATTTACCTACATACATATATAAATGTGATGGATCGACAAATAATTATTGACAATGAAACCATATAACTTATAATATTCTATTAAAATATTATTCAATATATTGTCAACTTAAGAGGGGGCGTGGTGAACAAAAGAGAGTTGATTGTTGAAATATAATCATTTTGTTTTGATCTCATTTGATGTGTGTTTTATAATACCAATAGTTATAATAAGAACCTAACTTTAAACTAATGAATCAGTTCATTTACTTAATTCCGTTGATTCGCCTAAATAAAAGGGTTTCATTACTTTTGTTACAAAATAATTTTAACATGGAACTTGAAATAATTCATGATCTTGTTTTTGCAATTAACTCTTTTTTTTATTAAAACAAAACATTTCTATATATTATTGTCAAAGATAGAAAGGCTAAATGACTGATACCAGAAGTATAAAAGTAGCACATATTTGTACTTATATCTTTCAATTCATACCAGTTTATGACATTATTTGAAGTTAATCACAAAAAAAATATTATTTAAGGTTTAGTTACCAGCTTTTTGAAATACCAAAGATTTTCCTATAATATACTAGATGGAGTACTCCGTGCAATAAGTGAGTCATGTACCTATGTCGCGTGTTTGTTTACTTGGTTGGCTACATATTGTAGTTTTCAATACATTTCAACAATTCTGTTCTCTAAATCTTAATGAACAAAGTGTTTTTTCGACAAATAAATCCGAAAACAATTGACATTAGTCGTTATTCTCTATAAAAAACGATGTGATCTGCCAACAAGTTGTCAAAAATCCCGCGGAAAAAACCTCAATTCGTTTCATACAAAATTTTCTTACTATGACATCTAGTATAAATATTATATTGATATTTGTTCGATTGGATTATAAATTCCAATTAATATCTATATTAAAATTAACGATTACTTACCTGATTTATTCTTTTTTTAATATTGAAAATTTGAAAACATTAAGGAATCAACATTATTTTTGTTTAATAACTCAATAAATAAATACTCATAAATCTATAAAATAGTATAGAAGATACTCGTAAATCATAGCTATCATATAAATCATAGCTATGTACTTAAATCGGTTATTACGCTCAATTAAGATAAGTCATTTTTCCTTTCTAATGTCAATATTATTTCGACAGTAAAATTATAATAATATTGTTACAAAGCCCCCCTCTATCGCATAATACTTACATAATACTGATATAATAAATATAACTTTTCTTCTTCACGCTGCATTTAAATAATTATGGACCTATCTTTGACACGGATATAAAAATGGTTAGTGAAAAATACAACATGGTCGGGTGTGCATGTCTGTGGATCAAGAGGACGCTTCATGTGCGGTGATGGTACATGTCTTTCTGTTCTCTTGCGCTGCGATGGGAAAACCAACTGTCCAAAAGACTCGGCTGACGAGACTGACTGTCGTATGTTTCATATCTTTTTTAATTTCTTAATGTTTTTAGTTTTCTTTTCAAGGTGATTTCATCAAATAAGTAGTACACAAACAAAAAAATGTAAAACAGCTTTAATAACAAAAATACAGTGCAGTCTTCCTAATCAGCCACTAATGAAAGGAAAGAGTTCACTGAGCCAACCAATAAACAATAGCGCCCTTGGAACGGTCTTTTACCAAAAAACGGCGTTATTAAAATTGATTTAAATGCTGGATTAGCGGAAAATTAGGATATTTGTTAGGTTAGTTGCTGAACATTGTCAAGAGACGCAAATACGCATATTTTGGCCACATATTCTGTGGTGATAGATATGCACTTCTACAACTTATAGTGGAGGAAAAGATAGATGGAAGACGTAAAATGGGGCGTAAAATAATATCGTGTTTTAAAAATCTTAGGCTGTGGTTCGGGATTCAGGATGTGGCGTCACTTATTAGGTTGGCTCAGGATCGGGATGGGTTTGTTGTAAAGGTCGCATACGGAATGGCACAAGAAGAAGAAGAATGATTTAAAAAAATTGTAAATATCTGTTTGTAAATATTAGGATATACCTAATAATTGTTTCAATTGTTTGTCTGTTCTGCTTTAATTTGATCTATCACCTTGAGAATAATCGGTTTACTTTACATAAATCTCATAAATTGAATATTATTTTATAACATATTAGCCTTTATATTTTACTTATTTCAACAATGCAAAAAATAGCTTAAAATCATAAATGGGGTACTTTAAAAGTGTTTGGTTTTCTTAAAATGATTTTATTTTTAATTTTTGTTGTGACGTCTACATAACAAAAATAAAATAGTAAATATTCCATAGCTTGCACATCCGATCAGTGGCAGTGTGATTTTGGTACTTGCATTGCCAAAAACAAAAGATGCGACGGTCATGTGGACTGCCCGACCGATCGTTCAGACGAACGACACTGTTCTGGTGAGTTTATGGTGTGGATCATGCTTTCATATTATATTAAAATAGCTTTTAAATAGTTGTTGTTTTGCATGTTACTGTTTAGATACCCGCACAAATTGTACGATACCCTCAAAAGATGAATTTCGTTGCAAACTAAATGACGTTTGTATTCCATCGAACTTAAAATGTGATGGGATATATCATTGCCCAGACTATTCGGATGAAAAGACATGTCGTAAGTATAATTAACACTGGTTAAAAAGTACTCCTTCAAAACTTTTTGGGAACTTATTTCTTCAATAATTATTTGTAATAATAACCTCTGTCTCTAACATTTTCCTGAATACTCACTTTGAACAAAGCCAAGAACTTTGAACCAAGTATTTGGTTGGAAGGTTTTGTCTCATTTATTCTATATACTTATAAAGTCAAATCAAATTTGTATATTATAAGTATATATCTTTTACACAAACGTTCTTGAATGTTGAATGATCCTATTGTTTATTTATACATATAAATTTTCACTAGTTTGATACATATTTTTGGATGCAAATACAATAAAGCAATAGTTACAATTGGAACTATCTAAGCTTATTATTTCTACAATGTTTTAATAGTATTGGTGAAATTGACCATTATACATACATAAAATACATACTCAGGGCAACGTATGATGGCGTTTTTTTTTAATTTGTACTCTCGTGAAGTTTCGTAATTATCATTGACAGCTACGCATGGGGCAACAAATACTGTAATTATTTGATAACTAGGCTTACATATTGCTGTACATAATTTTATTTTATATAAAGTACACAAACAATGACTGGACAAATAAACTGGTGATACACAAGATAAAAAACATAGTCACGCCCAGCATCAATTAAATGTATACCTACCTTAATTACTTACTTGCTTACTCAGCCTCTTCTAGAGTCCAGTATTGGACAAAGGCCTCCCTCTTGGACTTCCACTGGTCTCTATCCTATACCATTCTTCGCCATTCTGGACCTGCCACTTCTTTTTTGTCTTCAGACCATCTGGTCTGGGGCCTTCACATTAATTACTTTATTATACATAATTCATTTAGCAGTGTAGTTGTAATCCTAGGATCGGTCTGTAACAGCTTTGGCTGCCTCTCTTCTACTCCACTCCGCCCTATCCTCTGTCAGCCTCTTTATCTCTACGTAGCTATTACAGAACATGTCGTCGATCACCTGATCCATGTAGTTGTTTCTGTTTGTTAAAACTACAAAATTCAATCAAGTGTGTGTGTGTGTGTGTGTGTGTGTGTATGTGTGAGAGGGAGTGTGTATATGTGTGAACTTTTATGCGATGCACCCAATTCATCACCATGGTAAGTTAAGTTTAGAGTAGAATGTTTAATAATTTATTCTTTATTGTAATCAAAGGGGAGTTATAAAGATAATTTTGGAGTAATGAAAAGCAGGGCTGTGTTCAGATTCAACGCTCGACGTCAGACATCGAATATACCTGAAGTTGCAGATTATGGCGTTTTTCACACCAATCACACTGAACGCTTTCGAGCGGCGTATCAATCTGAACGCTGCATCGCGCGTTTTAAATGTCAAATGTCATTTATCATACATGTCTCTTTTTAGGTTATATTTTCATCTAAAGACAACAATTGGGCAGTGGAGTAAATAATGATCTCTGACCTTTTATTGGAAATTGTTGAATGATATTTTTTTAAATTAATTAACCTCTGCGAATGCATATTGTCATCATATATAATGTTAACTGACATAATAGATACCACAGAAACAAATAGAATTAATCATTCCACAGATAGAATGGAAGTTAACAGATACTATAGCTGTCAGAGCGTTTTATTTCGACAATTTTACCGAGCGTTTGGAGCGTACACTCGACGTTCAATCTTAACGCCACAGAGTGTCTTACGAGCGTCTGTTTCCGGTGATTATGAACGGCGGCGTAGAGCGTCTGTGTTGCAATGTGTAATGTTTATGGACATCATTTGCTCTCCCACTTTTAGTCAATAATTACGGAACTTCATGAAGTGTCCAAACATCAAATACGCCATCATACATTCCCCAATTATAATTTTTGTTTGATATTTTGGAAAGATTTGATTTAATCCTGTTTTTAGTTTAATTGAATGGCAATGTAATAAGAAAAATGAATAAAATGGAGAGAGTTCTTCTTTATCGTCCTTTTTCCTTCTTCCCTCCACTGCTGGATATTGGGCTCTTCCATCTGCTTCCACTCATTATAATCTTATCTCCTCTTTATCCAAGTTTTTCCAGCTAACTGGAAAATGTCAGACCATATTATTTATCCCTTTCTTGGGGCTAGGCTGTGGCCATAGGGGCCTAGCCAGTAAAGTTGGGGGTGGCCGCAGCCCCACCCTAGGATTCTGGGCAACAGGTCGGTGCCCCCTTCAATTCTTACCTATAGAAGAGCAGGGCAGATGCCTTAATGCCTCGCTCAGCGGTGACTCATCAAACGTGGCGATGAGTAAGTCTGCACCACCGGGCGATGGAAATCGAAGAACTGAAAGTACTGTTCGGTGGTGTACCTGAAATTCGCCAACATGAGTACTAAGGGGTTGAGGTGCCCCCCGTGATGGTTGGTCGGCACGACCCACTCGGCGGTAGCCCGAGCTGATGATGAGACAGGTGCAGCCTGGTGTGGAAATCGAAGAACTGAAAGTACTACAGGCGTGGCGAAGGCTCCCTGTGGCAGTCTGTTGTTCGTGGCACTGTTGGGCCTTCACGAGTGTGGTTGGACTCTTAGTGGCAGTAGTATGAAATATGCATGGTAGTAGTTCTTGTTTCGTCCGACGAGCAGCCGCTCCGGGGATGAACAGAACAATTAGTTCTATAACGTTCCTATTAGTTCTATAATGGAGTGAGGTAGGTGACTGCGACTTTTCCTCTTATCCCTTTCTGTCCCTGATCTATTTTAATAAAAGGATCCAGGATATCATCCTGTCATATTTAAGTCGGAATTGAAAATGAAATCACTTTGTCACTAATCAAACTTACAATTTTATTTAATAAGTACCTACCTATGTATTATCACTAACGAATATTCCAGTAAAATTTTATTATATATATTAATTATGGTGTAGTGAATTTTAAATAACAAACGTATTTTTAACAACGTTCAATTGTTATTTAGTCTATTATTGAATTAACACGTAAGTACATACTTATTTAATATTTATTTTGAGGTAAAATTATATATTATGTAAAAATACTCTTTTTTGCATTTAACAAATCTATTTCTCTGCTTTATTATTCTTCTCTTCATGAGATTTATATGTATAGATTGTCATATGAAGTAGTTTTTGTTTGTGGTTGTGGTCTTCTTACTATTTCTCACTTTCAGTGTCCTTTCATCAATTTCGGGGCTTTACCTATCTTTTGGCTACAATTAAGGATATTCATTTTTCTTTTGATTACAATATTTTCTATTGATGTTGATATCTAAATTGAATATTTATTTTTTTTTACTTATCAGCTTGTACTCCATGGCAATTCTTGTGTGGTACCGGTGTTTGTATAAACAGTTCGCTAACATGTGATGGTTACTTGCATTGTCAAGATGGTTCGGATGAAATCAATTGCAAGGGTTGGAATTTTTTTCTTCTTTATTTTATCTCGTATTATTACACATTTCATATACTTATTGACATTTATAAAATGAAATGCAATATTATTTGAATCATCGACTTTTTATATGCTCTCTACATAGCATTTATCGATACTCGAAAGGTTTAATGACTGATATTATGATAAAAAAATTAAAAATGTGTTATTTAGGCATGTAATGTAAAATCACCAGATTCATTGTATTATCTGTCTAAGATTTAAACTATATAAACATTATTTTGACACTTGTTCAGAGTTCAAATTATATTTTTTTTTATATTTATTTTTTAAATACATAATTGAATTCAATTAATATGCTATGGCCATCTAATTAGGAATTCCTGTTTTAAGATGGTCAATATTTATATTCATAAATTTTATATATCTATAAGTACGTTACAGTACTATTTTTTTACTAAAATAAAAAATATTTTGAAAAGAAAAACAATAGTTAAAACAAAAATAATAACAAAAAGAATAAAAAATAAACAACACAGAATGAAAAAAAAGAATATTTACATTAAGTATAATATATTATGTCCACTTTTTTTTTATTTCCAAATGCAAATTAATGAACTTTAAGATAACTCAATAAAGAGGAGTGAAAAGTTCCAGTTAAATATAAAAATAAAATATTTTCGCAAATTGAAATTTGGTACAAATATATTTTTTGTTTTAACCACTGTGAATACTTGGTGTCTAACCGGTATATTTAAAATGTGCCACAAAGTTATAGCAACGTATGAAGAAAAAAAATAAAATACTTTAGTCCAGGTTAAGGTCGCTGCATACGAAACTTGTTTTAACCCGGACGGAACGGGACGAATATTTTTGGGAATAACGTTTCATGGAAAATGCATAATATGATGGAGCATACGTCACGGGTGCAAGGACAGGACGGCAACGTTGCATCCAAGGGATGGAAAAATATCGTCGATGAAGATATTTAGCGCGTCCCGTCCGCGTACCGCTCGCTGCGTATGCACAGTCGATCCGGAGAGCTAAGTAGTGACGTGCGAGGTAAAACACATTTGTCATAAGAAAATACATAGTTTAAAATTGAGTCTGATTGTGTAAAACCTCTTTTTAAAGTGTGTATCTAGTATTCCCCTTTGTGTTCTCTTGAAGGATGCCATGAAGGATATACAAATCATCTCATATTAACATTGACGGCGGTATTTTGTTCATCATTTAAAACAGAGGTTCCCAAACTTTTTTTCTCGTAGACCCCTTTCAAAATTTTACTGGTTTCGGTGGACTTCCTGCTGCTAGATGTCTACCATATTACCAAAACTCGACAAAAAATGTGAAGATTAAGATGTATTGGTAGAAATTTGCTCTTTATTTTTTTCGCGCTATCTGTTTGCATATTAGGATTGCATGTGAATCTTAGCTCCTAAAAAATTTAGTCAAAAAATCTAAAAATGAGAATCGTAAAGCTTCAAAATGCATTTTTAAAGTCTCAATGCGACTATTTTTCGCCAAAATACAGCCTGTCAATAATCACCGAAAAAGTAGTATTTTTTTGCTCCCTTAATTTTTATTCCTCACTAACCCAAGGGGATATAGTGGGGAGTTATGATTTCACTTTATTGTCACGGTGCTTATGGACATTCTACAACAAACGTCAAATTCCATACAAAAAAAAAATTAGCGTTTAGCGATATCGTTAAGCGTTTTTAACTTGGCTCAGGCCCCATATATAATATTATAATCTGTGTGCGTATCGATTATGCGCTCCGCGGATCGCGCTCCAAATTTTGAACGCATCTCAACTGTGCGCTCCTGGCGCGCGCGGCCTCAGCTACAGTATTTATTCGTTTCTCCATTTTAGATGATAAAAGCACGGTCATTTTCTTTTATTCCTCCACAAGCACTTGCATTTCACTGCTTATTTCCCTCCATGCGTCCGTTCTAAGTGCTTTATTATGGTATGAACGACTTTTGGTATTCCATAATAGTTCTTTGGTACCATATAATTGTATAAGTTTACGGCAACTTTGGTTATTCATCTTGGAACGCAACGAACACTAAAGTAGGAAACGTCCGTCTCAACTGGTGCGCTCTGCAAAACTGAGTTTCCTTTGGAACGCGGCAAAAAACCGACAGAAGATTGATCGCCCCGTTCCGCGTTCGCGCGTTCCAGCGAACACTTTGGCGCGCGTTCGAAGTCGGTATCGACTTCCCGCGGCTGGAACGCGCGCCAATGTTCGACCTCTTGGAGCGCATAATCGATACCCGGCTTGACTCCGACCCGTATGCAGAGCCCTTTACTTGTTCGACTTTTGAAATATTAAGTCATCTGTCATGTTTATTAAAAAAATGCAGTTCAGAATTTTTACCTATCTTGAGTCGATATATGTATGTGTGTTACTAAAATATAACGATGTATATGTACTTGTTTCAAGGACATATACGTTCTTTCTTTTATCTTTTACAAGCAAGTCAAAGTAATATACATTTTATTTTATAATTATTCTGGTTTTGGTATATTTTGTTGTTTCATTTTTATACTACTTCATCTATTATTCAATTCCACAAATGTTTAGATATTTTGGTAATGGTTACTTAGGATACGGTTGTTCGAGACAGCGTCATTTTTTTTGTAAAAACGGTGAATGCATCCATAAAGAATTACACTGTGATGGTATTATGCAATGTGGTGATGGGTCAGATGAGTTAGAATGCCAATGTGAATCAGAAAAATTTCGATGCAGGGCTGAAAATATTTGTATTGAAAATGAACTTCTATGTGATGGAAATAATGATTGTCAACACGGAGAAGATGAAGATGATTGTGGTAAGTACCTACCTACTTTATTCATTTATCAAATACATACTTATCTTAATGCTTATCTTTAATTTCACTAGTCATTCATCTAATTAATATCGTCATTAATATTGTACCTATAACATAACATGATATTGTGTTTGTATTATGGTAATACAATTTACTACTTAAGTTATTACAATTTATTACCCATGTATATACGGATGTACACAAATGTGTACATTAAATTACCTTATTATGTATGAAATACGAAAAAATATTTATATCACCAATTCTGTGATATACAATATGTTTTGTGAAGAAAGAGTCAAATTTAATGTTTTATTTTCTAAAAATAAGAACTGTAATTAAAATAGGTAGGTTTTCATATTCTCTTTCGCTTAAAGTAAAAATTTACTTCATATGCCATGTAGTTTTTTAGTTAAAATACAAAAAAAAAGTTTTAAATAAAATTAATTTTACAAGAAAAGTATTAAACAAATTAAAATTTCAAAAAAACTCACGCAATGGAATAACTATGTAAAAATAAATGGGTTCTTTTGTTTTGGGTTGGAAGACGTATCTTTTGTGGGTTCTGGGTAAAATATTTTTTCATTTACTATAATATGGCCAATTATAACCTCTTAAATATTTATTACAAATATTTTTTTTTTGTATTGATTTAATTTGATTATTGACATTGTCAGAATAACGTGCCTGGTATGAAATGCAAATTATGGCAGAGAGTTTAGCGTGTTGGGACAGTAAAACAGAAATCGCCAAGTTCGAATACTGTATCAACATATTTCGTTCATAATGTATAACGTTATATTTATATATATTTTTTTATTTAAACAATACAAAATATAGAAAATACAATCATAAGATACATAAAAAGATGTACCTACCTACAGTAAAAAATATGTTGCACATTACCAGAGTGCAAGCATTCGTGTGTTAATGTACTTGTTTCTATGATATATTCATTTTTACTTAACAAAAATATTTATTTACCCACTGAAGTAATAAATTGTCGATCAAAAACTTAAGGAAATTGAGTTTAAAGCGATATATGGATGGACGAGATACTTGTTTTCATGATCTTTTGAGGTGAGTTAGTAAAAGCCTAGAAGTCTTATTAACATCAAAAAATCACATATATTTGGGCATGTCATTAGAAGTAATAAGTACCTACCCCAAAATACTATTTCCATTACCAGGTAGAAAATATTTAGCTTGCAAATGAATTCAACAATAATTGCGACTTGGAAAAATGCATGGAACTATCCATGATACAGTGTCAAATAAGCAACATAGTTTACATCTAAAATCGATGTATCAACTACCTATGTAAGTTAAATAAAAAATATTTAACAACACATTAATATTTATTTTTAATTTTAAAAAAATCCGTAGAATACAATATTATTATCACATGCTAATTATTTTAGGATTCTGTACTAAACCAGATAAGTATAAGTGTGACAATGGTGAATGCATAGATTATAAAGAAGAAATGATTTGCGATGGAATATTTGACTGCCTAGACAAATCCGACGAATACTGCAGTTACGAGTATTGTAAGTGAACATCCTGACATCTGTGTTATACCTAATATTGTATCCCAATAAACAATATCACTCGCCTTTGATCTGGTAAACTTAGAAATCATAATATAATAGAACAAATTGATTCAAATGCTATATAAATACCCTTCTACAATAATGTTTCATAGCAAATGCTACAATCTATATTTCAATTTTATTGTTTTTTGAAATAGTAATATTGCGTGAATCAGTTTTAATGCAGCAGATCATTTTCGTCTTCATTAAATGTGAATATCTCAATTTACAGGAACTGTACAGACACACATATAAGTAATCAATTAACTCTAACTTTACATACTGTTGATATGAGGCATCGGCTTGGTGTAGTATTTTCAGGTGTAATGGAAAATACAAAGAGTAAAATGACAATCTCACAAGTTCAGCAACGAGGTTCACCACCCATTCTAAATGTAGTTCCTTTTTATGTGACATAACACTGGTGTTGACGCTAATATTGTCGTTTTACAAACGTCGATATAATAATTATTGTTGCAATCACTGCTCGTCCCACACCTACATACAATTCAGTATCCCGTAATGTCAACACAATTATGAATTAATCCTTGAACCCCCAACCCGTTCACATGTATATTATAACGCACTTAACTCGTTTCTTTCGTTAAATATTTATACATTTTTTTTATATATATTACATATAGCGGTGATAGCCCAGCGGTAAGGTCGTCGCCTCCCATGCGTGAGGTCGACGGTTCGAATCCGGGCTGGGCACGCATGTCTGGATTTTCAAATATGTGCGGATTTGTGTAGCCATGATCCAATTTGTCTGGTTCCCCTTTCTAAGGGTTACGAAGGTCAGATGGCCGTCGCTTCAATGTAATAACCAGACTTGCCAATTCCAGGATCATGGTCAAAGCGTACCCCGATAGAAAGGAGACAAAAACGCTAAAGGGGAAGGAATAAACATAATATTATACAGAAATGGTTTGTATCATCAATACAGGCACAACAAAATAAATCGTTTAAAACAGAGACAATGGTGGGGTATAATACATATGTACACATACCTATACATTGCACATCCATACCATCGACACTCTTACGTTTTGCTGTCAAGTAGTGTTTTCGCTCTCCAATATGATCGATATAGTCCCTGTGTTATATATGAAATAACTACTATAAAATTAACACTGCTTTGATTCCGCGCATTCCATATTTTTCTCTTCCTTACCATAACGAAAGTGATTGCAGCATTTTTCACAGAATCTCATCACAGAATATATTTTACTTTAAATCAAATTCGCGACACCAATTGGTTTTTATGATACAAGCATGTGTCGTATATTTTTCTTCTTAAAGTAATGCACACTTGTCGCTGGTTACATTGTGGAATATACCGTGACGGTATGAACTTGTGAGTTAGCGTCAAATAGTTGAATGCGTGAATTCACCATTAGCATGAATTCATGAATGCGTGAATTCATCATTTAGGATACATTTTTACATTACAGGTTTAGGCATATTTTTTAGATCAATTTCTCATAGATCACCATACATATAATATATGTAGGTATAGAGTGAAAACTGTGAATTTAATTGTGATGTTTATGTGTGTAGGGTGTACTGCGAAATTTTATCTTGTGCACAACGCTCAATGTATGAGTTCAATCCACTTAATTTGGAGCTGCGATGAGTTTCATTGATTATGGAGTGATTAGTTTTCCATTTAAAAGGTTCAAAACTTTCAAAATGCTCTCAAGTTCTTGAAATTGAATAATTTAATTTTTGTTAAATGAATTTATTCAAAGGAAATGTGCTTAATCAGAATACATTCAGGGATTATCAACCTTGGAAGAAGAAAAAATTTGTCCTCTTTATAGCTATAAATTCAAATAAATTCAATCTTCACCATATGTAATAAAAAAATATTATACGTTTCCACCATTTAGTAAGTAAATCCCAGATCAATGGTGGAATATGATTTATTTTTAGTTGGAGTATACAAAAATATTAATAGTGTTCATTATATTTTATGTAGTTACAGTATGGGTTAGTTTCTGCACTTAATGTGATATTGCACATACAATTTAAAATTCTACTATATTTATCTTCTATGCATTATTTTATTATATAGCGTCTATCGATTTTTAATTCTTTCCAGATTTACTTAACAGTCTGAATGTTCTATAAAATGCTTTGCAAACTACTGTTACGTTGATTAAATTACTGTCACGTTGATTAAATTACTGTCACGTTAATTAAATTACTGTCACGTTGATTAAATTACTGTCACGTTGATTAAATTACTGTCACGTTGATTAAATTACCGTCACGTTGATTAAATTACTGTCACGTTGATTAAACTACTGTCACGTTGATTAAATTACTGTCACGTTGATTAAATTACTGTCATGTTGATTAAATTACTGTCACGTTGATTAAATTACTGTCACGTTGATTAAATTACAGTCACGTTGATTAAATTACTGTCACGTTGATTAAATTATGAAATTTATAAAAAAAATAATTTCACTTAAATGTATTGTTTTAGAATTTTTCGTTACTCATAAAATATCAAGCAAAACTATATGCTCATAAAAAGCATGGAAAGAACTTCTAAAGAGACAGTTTTTAGTGTGAATATTTTTTACAAAAGACATGAGTTTTTTTTTATATTTTTTCTACAGAAATAAAAACAGTACATTTAAAAAATACAAAAGAAAACAATTTATTCGATTCAATATTGTTGCCCCATTGAAAGGGATGGTCACTTTTGTAATTAATTCAATATGTTTATTTAATGTTATTTTTTTATTTAACGATGTTGTAAAAATATATTAAATAATACAATAAAATTAAATCTTCGTTTTAAACCATAGTCATCCGCATTACGTAGAACCTTTTTAACATTACGAACCGGAAGTTAAAGCGGTTCAACTTAAAAAGATTTGTCGTTATTACTCAAAACTGTGGTACAAAACAAATTTTCAGTGTTAATGTATTGTATTCATTGTTATTGTATTTAAACAATATACAACAAAGTAATTTTAAACGATCAAAATATATCATTTAACTACTAAGTAGGTAGGTACTAATACATATTTAGTTTATTATATTGTGAATTGTTTAGACTTCAAATATTTTTTTAAATTGAGTGTACCTTTAATTGTCATATTCTGCTTTATACATTATTTTTTATATTCACACACAGGATTATTATGTTTATTTGTGTTTTTGTTACTAATAAATTCGATTGTATATCGTTTTTATGTATTTTTGCACTGTAAGTAGACAATTGTTGTGTTATACACTGCACCATGTTACATAATTAATATTATTTGTTCAAATTGCTTTTAGTGTTTACAAATTATACTTAGTAATAAAAAAAATCTGGATTCCTAAAAACAATTTGTATCTTACAATCAAGGAAATGAAATGTGCCTGTTTATATTTTGGAAAAAAAAATATCTTTAATAATGGAATTTTCTCATAAAAGTACAACAACGTAAATATTATGTTGAGAAATATAATTTATTGGAAGAATTTATTCATAAATAAATTACAATAATAAATAATTATTTATTATAAACAATCATAAGTAATTTATACATTTTTTTTATTTACTTATTCATAATTAACTTAATTCTCACTTTAAGTGGCAACGGTGTTGAAACATTGTTCTATCAATTTCCATTCAATATATAAAGCAACTCGCTCACGCGAGTCGCAATTGTAATTAAAGACTAACTAAGCCTAACCAGAAAAAAAAAATAACTAAGCCTAACCAGAAAATTAAGGGGAATGGGATATACGTATAATTGTCGCCAAATATCTTGAACGAGCTTCCGGTTGCGCAGATCGCAACTTTGTGTCTTTTTGCTTCGTTGGTTTACGTGTAAATCGCCCCCCCTTTTCTGTTAAAAATCAAGTTATTTGGCGACACCTATACACATCATACTATTATTTCGCTGTCGTATTTTATTGAATCCCGTATAATTTTCATCTGTCGCCAGACGCTAGTGGGATCAACTGCTTCAAGCTGTCGTAGGACGGTGCGGCGGTCAGCAGTTCTAATATAAAAATACCTTATATATATGTAATATACCTTACACGGATCGCTTGAAGCAGTCGTGTTGCAGTTGAACTGACTGTTCTAAGCCGTCCGTGTATCTAAAGTCTAAGTTTTGGTGCTTTTATTGTGAACATTGTAAACTTTTATGTATATTTCATGTTGTTTTGTGACTAACCGCATCATCTTAGTAATTTTAAGATATTATTATGAAATATGTAAAGGTATATTAGTAAATACATAATATATAATTGATAAGTTTTTTTTTAATTAATAGTTTTCAGAGCAAAAAATGTTCACATGATTTCGGAAACAGGATAATTGAGTCCAGTGTCATCAAAGGAAATACCACATTATAAAATATCATATTATTTAACTAATCATTATGAACTAACTTTTTTAAAACAGTTTGAATCTATCGACCAAATGCTGCAACAAAAATGGGCCTCCAGCTTTTGATTAGAAATTTATTGTTTTATCGAAATGCCAGTGGATAACATTTTAAAATCAGTAATATTAAGGAATGAAATTTTTGATTTTATTTAAATTTTAGAAAATACATTTAAATATATAGGTGTATATTATTTTCTTCAAAGGTTTCCATTTAAGAAGATTTTGTAATTGAGTCAAAAAATCATGTACAATGTTTCATATTTACCGACCGCCGTGGCACATTTGGTAAGCCGTTTGTTTTCTGTGCGGGCGTCCTGGGTTCGATTCCCAGTAGAGGAGAAATTTATTTCTCACGCAAATATTGCTTCTCTGGGCTGAAAATACTGGTTAGTTGGAAGATTGGTTAATTGCCATACGGTAATAAACTCGCCACTAGCGCAGGGTGCAAGGAAGTGTTCATTATTATTATTATTATATTTCCACAAAAATATTCTACCTACCTACTATCGATTCTCTTGTAGTAGAAAAAGTTTAATTTTGAATAACTTATGACCAAATAATTTGTGTAAAAGAAGCCAATTAAGATCACATGATTTGTGTAAAAGAAGAATATAATTAGAAAATAGTATTGTTTGTTTTAAAATAATTATTGATAATTACAGCTTGTGCTCCTGATTCATATCGGTGCCGTAGTGGTCATTGCATTTCACAAAAGGAGGTCTGCGACGGTGTTCCACAGTGTCCCGACGAAGACGATGAGGAAAAATGTTCAGGTCAGTATATTTTTTTCATAAAATCATTTGTATGAATTTTATTTCTTGGATATTATGTTGCCCTGTTTTCGTTGATGTTGAAATCATAGACTCGATTGAAAATAAATAGTCTATAAACCCGAGTATAGTTTTCGGCAAATATCTTCATATTTCAGAGGACGATTTGCGCAGATATCAACGATAACTATAGCTACATTTGAGATTGTACACAAAAATGTCGGCGTTTCATTTTCTAACACATGAGTTCCTATTATTTTTTGTATTACAGAATTTAAATACACATTTTTTTAACAATAATTTATTGTTCACAAAAACCAGACATCTGTACGAAGTTTTCATGAATACAAAGTATAATTCTATTGATTAAACATTTCAAGCAGATTGCTGACTTTATTTGCAATTAATTACCTACAGTATTCGAAAGATGATTAAAATAATTATGAAACACAATATTACAAACAGTGCTTCCTTATTAAAAATTGCGCATCATCAAGATTGTGGAAAAAAGAAAAGAATCTACATATATAAAGAATCTAATTATAATATTTATATTTCACATTGAAAAAAATATAAAATATAGTTCAACCTTATTTAAGTCTGACGTAACATTGACAACGTAATAATCCAAAATAAAATTCATCCTCATATATTTTTTTCTTTTATGAAATGTTAAGTGAAAAATATATTCATGTATAAAAATGTTGAATTGTCAATAATGCGATGATTTTTTATTGCTATTTAGATAGATATTTAAATATAATATTTAATTTTAAATACTTGTGTATCTTAATGAGGACTTTGTCATTATTGTTAATTTAGTAAAAAGCATCCAGCAACTAAGATATTAAAAGTATTATAATTAATATATTTTATGTAATTCTATTTTTTTTAAAAACAACTGAAAATAATGCAATTTAAAAAAATATCTCAATTAATTTATAAGGCAGTTTTTTTTTTCTTTTGTTCATGTAGTGAATTTTCTTTTTTTAATTCATAGGGGCTTTTTAGTTAGTTACTAGCTATTTTAGTTAATTCCTCATACTTACTTGTTCTTCCATATCTTTTTTGTTTTTTTTTTATTCAGAAATGAGTATGTACAATATTTTTTTAATTAAATATGCGATATTGGCGTAACATTTTATGCTTGCGAATATGTATGTATTTATATATATATATATATATATATATATATATATATATATATATATATATATATATATATATATATATATATATATATATATATATATATATATATATATATATATATATATATATATATATATATATATATATATATATATATATATATATATATATATATATATATATATATATATATATATATATATATATATATATATATATATATATATATATATATATATATATATATATATATATATATATATATATATATATATATATATATATATATATATATATATATATATATATATATATATATATATATATATATATATATATATATATATATATATATATATATATATATATATACACGAGGTCATGGTGCATAAATATATGTCATTACAAGAGTTACAAGGGAAAAGTTTTTGCAAGATGTGATTTTTTGATTTTTTTCATTGGTCACAAAAGTGTTTTAGTTTTGCAATCGCCGACTGCTATTGCACAGTTGGTAGGCCGTTTGGCTTCTCAGCGGGTGTCCTGGGTTCGATCCCCAGCAGAAGATAAATTTATTGTAATTCATTTCTCATACAAATATTTCTTCTCTGGGCTGGAAACACTGATTAGTTGGAAGAAATTGCCATATGGAAATAAACTCGCCACTTCCGCAGAGTGCAAGGAAGTGTTTATTATTTACAAATTTAAAAAAACCTCCCTTTTCATTGCATTTCGTTTCGTCTCACTTTTGCCTATAACCAAATCTAAAGAAAAATGTTTTTCAGAACTTCTGGGATGGTAAAGGTTCGTCAGAAAAATCTTTGATAAATTTAGTCCAGTTTTGACCTTAAAATAAAAACAGCCTTTCGTTGCTATGCCGAGAACTTTTCACCTTGTCCTTTTGTACATATTTTCTTGCTTCACACATTTAACATTGCAAATTTATTTTCATTGTTCGCATCACAAATGATATTTGCGAAAGGTATATCCAAATTGGTTTTAGCTTGATGACCCTGTGGTTAATTTTACAGAACCTGAGTGCGATCTTCAATGCAATGATGGTACATGCCTTGACAACTCTAAGCGATGCAACAATGTAAGAGATTGCAGAGACGGGGAAGATGAAAGGGATTGCGGACTTTGTGACGAGGCAACTGAATTCAGGTATTGCTTTTATTCATTTATATATCAATTGTACTTAGCAAGTGTTCAAAATTAATTTTGTCAAAAAATATTTTAATTTGGGTATGTTTTCAAATTCAACATCTGATGATTATTCAACATCTTTTTAATTTGTCGTTATATAACATACTACAGCTTCAATATTAATTTTGAATACTTGAATAATTTTATGAAACTACCCAACTTGTGAACCTACTATTATTTTTTTGCTGGATTGGTTTTACTGTTTTTTTTTCATATCAAATAATCTTGATATTTTCTTACTGCAATGATTGTGATTCCAACGTATGGATTCAAGGAAAATAGTAATTATGAAAACTCATATCAATGAATTATTCATTGAATCCTTTTAGTAACTTTTCTAATAATTTATATATAGCTTATTTTGCGAATTTGTATATTTGCAACGTTGCGATTTATTTATTTATTTTATTTTTGCTTTTGCATATATTTTTGAAATTTTTCGAATCTGTATTGATATCAATGAGAAATTAACATAATGATGTTAATTACATTCATTACATTATTACTATGACTTCAATTGAGTAATGAATCATTTTTCACAGCTATGTGCTCATTTCGTACGTACATGTTTATATTAATATTATGATTTATTTTTCGTTCTTTTGAATCGTAATCGATTCCACACTTTGCTTCAAAACTTTGCTTTACTCAGTTGAGTCAACTGTTTACGAAAATATACTCAATTAGAATATTTAATAATTTAACTTTGCCTCATTCTATGTATTCAAACTAAGTGTTTATTATAAAATAATCGCAATTTTTTTATTTATAAAGTAAATGCGATTTGCGATTTCAATTGCTAACAAATCAGCTACACTCTTTTTCATATTGTGGCTGGCAAAGCGTGTTTATTTAATAGAATTATAAATAACATACATTTTTTTAATTGAGTGGTTTATTTGCTTGAAATTAAAGTCATTAGTTCCGCAAAAAAGTATATATTTCAATGCAATATTTGCGAGTTTTGCTTTTCCTTCTTTATGCGAATACCTAAAGATATTTTTTTTAGTATTAAGACAGTGAATTTTACAAAAATATATTGATGAATTATTATAGTAGGTATGCATTTATTTATTTTTGTATTGCTGAGGATAAAATGCATCACAATTTGTATCAGACAATTTTAATATTATATTATATACGTAAATTGCTGAATAATTACTCTTGACGTTCATATCTGCCCCCCCTAGAAAACTTGTCATTTAACTCAAGAAAAGATAACTCAATGTATGGAAGTGACAGTTGTCAGTCACGTGACAACTGTCACTTCCATACATTGAGTTATCTTTTCTTGAGTTAAATGACACATTGTCTAGGGGAGCTGATCCCGATTTCGAATTTTCGCTTAGAACTTACCTGCTTGTCGCTTGCGTTCATTTAAATTATCAACTATAGCGATTTGAACATACCCACCTTATGCCTTATGCTCCATTACAAAGGTAGGTTCTTAGAAACAAACTCGAAATTGGGATCTGATATGAAGACAAGAGAAAGGCCGCGGATCTACAGTTTTCGTTGCCTGGTGCAATAAATTCAAAAATTCCTCCCATATTATAATCATCCATAGTTATTACCTATTAGAAAAATACATCTTTTAACTGTTGAAAAATTATTTAAATAAAAGTAGTAGCTGAACTTAAATTGAATTCATATTGAATAACTGTAAAATTGATTTATATTTATTTACATAATATATTGATTTCTTTTTGATTCTTTTCCTTATATTTGACGCCCCAAATTTATTTGCGCTACTTTTTTCGTGTGATGAAGTCGAAGTCTAAGTTATGTAAGTCTTAGTGGAAGCTCTCATACAATAATTGTTAAAAAATCGCAGAAATATAAAGCAAATACTGATTTGAGTTTGATGTATATGTTTTAGTAATTGATGTTCCTTTGCAATGTTTATAAATATATTATAATCTTTTGTTATTAGATGTAATAATGGAGAATGTATCAATGAAGAAAAACGCTGTGATGAAATCGCTGATTGCGCCGATCAAAGTGATGAAATTGATTGCCCTCCCAAAAAAGGTAAGTCATATTATCCAATATCAATAATATTACATTTTTAAGAAACTAGTTAATCCTTTTTCACTCAGCAGAGGAGAAATTTATTTAAAATTCACTTCTCACGCTAATATTGCTTCTCTGGGCTGGAAACACTGGTTAGTTGGAAGAAATTTCCATACGGCAATGAACTCGCCCCTTGCGCAGGATGCAAGGAAGTGTTCATTATTATTATTACTCAATAGACTCTGAAATCATTTGAATATCATTATTTTTATAATAATTCTTCGCCCACACGCGGGCGAAGAAGTTTTTCACCGGAGAGAGAAGAAGACCCAACGAAAACTAACTAACTAAAACTAACTATCATTATTTTTCAATAAATGTGCTGTAGATCAGTAACAATTCTCATTACAACCATATAACATCATTATTGATATAAGAATATAATCTTAGGTATAGATTAAAAACAAAATTCCTCCAGTTACAACATAAGTATTTTTAATTGATAAAAGACTATGTTGGGTTCATTCAGGGTCTACAAATAGTATACTAAACAGTACCTGGGGGCCTAGACAACGTGTCATTTAAGCTAAGCGTTATATCGCTAAGCGATAGTAAATGTATGAAATTGGTCGCTATGACAACACGTGACAGCCACAAATTTCATACATTTCTATCGCTTAGCGATATAACGCTTAGCTTTAATGGCATGTTGTCTAGGGGGGCTGATCATCTGTTGTGTCATCGCAGTGAGAAAATCCTCACTTCAAGAGAACCTCTGATCTCACTGATCCTCACTGATTATTTAGACTGAAATTGAAGTTAATAAATATTCATATGTGTACAGCAGGGCTGGGCAAACTTTTGAGATAAAGGGCCAGATTCGGAAATTGAAAGTGAACGGCGGGCCACAAGAATAAAATACTAACATCCCTATTTACACTTCATTAAAAACAAAAATTATGAAATTTTGCAAACATTTAGAAATAATTGATATATTTATTTATTTATTTTGAATATAATTCGTTTTCTTCGAATTTACAAAACAAACAAGATTGCCGCTCAGTGAAAAAATTTCAATTGATTATTCCCAATTAAATAAATATGTGAGCGCCTCAAAAAAATGTCAGTCTTAATGAATTATTTCGATAAAAAAAACGCAGGGAGAAATGTTCAATATTTAATTGTTTACTTCGACAAATCAAATGTAAGTTCGCGCAGCGAGAAAATATAATGCACGTTTTCTTTTTCTCGAATGCAATGCGTGCTTGAAATAGCCATGTTTGAAGTTTTACTTATTTTTGACGCGTTTCGCTTGCGGGCCACATTGAATCACCGTGCCCACATGCGGCCCGCGGGCCGTAGTTTGCCCAGGGCTGGTGTACAGTGTTAATGAAATTTCGTTTTTGGGGTTTATAAAAAAAAAGAATAATAGAACCAATGTATATGATGTTGAAATGTAATGAAAAACAGAACTGAGGGCCGAAAAGCACAAAGCCTTTCAAAAATACTTCACAATTTAATATAATTTGTGCTAATATCTCTACCAGTATGTACCTATTAACATAGTTCTTCTAGTTCAATGTTTATGTGTAATAGCATGCCGCTACTTTTATAGGTTGCAGACAATATGAATTCCATTGTCACTCTGGTGAATGTATCCAAGAAGAATTCCGTTGTGACAACTATCCTGATTGTTCTGATAGCTCTGATGAAATTAATTGCCGTAATTATATTTTATTTTTTGCTTTTTTTTATTATTTATTTTAATATCCCTTTTTTCTTAATAAATAATTCGTGCACATAATTGCATGTGATGAATTCTTGCATTTCATAATATTAACTTTCAAATAAGGATTTAATTTGTTCTCTGGATTTATATTACATAGCGTGTATACTTATATTTAATTTATTTATTATTTTTAATATTATAACTATAATCTTTTAATTGGATATCATATTATGAATTAAATTCAAATTTGACATAGTACAAATTTGGAATTGCCTCACAATATAAAGTTTTTTTTTAATGTTTAAAAAGAAAAAAATAGGTATGTATATAAAAATTAAGTTAAAGCTATTAAGTTATTATTATATGAGTATGCAACTGGCTTTTTAAGCATTCAAGTGGAAATATATAAGATTTCTAACATTATTATTATATTTTAATTAACACCATAGACAATAACATTTTTAAAATAAAAAGTAGTAACATTGTAACTGAAAAATACTACAGCGACATTAAAGTTTAACAAAATATGTCAAACCTTCTTGACAGCATTTACAAATATTCAACTAAAGTGAAAATACTAATGATAATTGATAATAGATGGGTCGATTGCAAAGCGGTTAGCACGCTGGGCTAGTAATCCAGTGGTCGTGAGTTCGAATCCTGCCTCGACCGATTTCGTTTCTTCTTCTTCTTTCGTGTCAGCAACGCATTGTTGCGTTGCTGTGGTGGAAGGATTGGCCAGAGAATTTCTGTTACCAGGGGGCACCGCGTGGAGGTTCCTTCCGTTCACCTATAGCACAAGCATTTATGCTTATTTTAGGGAACGTAGGAAGATGTATATGTACTTGTTTAACAAGGAAATATTCATTTTTAATGTTAAAAAAAATAATAAACACATTTCCCGGTCTGATAATTTAATTTTTAAGTATGGAAGAAATATTCTGTAGTTTCTTCTATGGATCAAAATAAATTTGACATGTTTCTTATATTTTTGTATGTCTTGTTTCAATTCTATTTTATTAACATTTTTCTTTGCATTATTGACTTAGTGCTCGACTGCACTACGATTTTTTCCCGCCACGGTTTTGATTCTAAAATAAAAAAATGCCAATGTGTACGCTTGCATTGATTTCTATGTTATAAAATTACCCATCAAATTAACTGTACCTACTGTATATTTTAATATGATCGATACATATTTTCCAGCCGTTGAATTCCCTCCATCCTGTCCTTCTGACAGCATCTTGTGCGATGACAGATGCGTTGGACCAGAAAAGATTTGTGACGGAAGAAATGACTGTCGTGATGGAAAAGATGAACAGAATTGCGTCAAGGTATTATTTTTATATAAACATTTTGTCTAATTTACTAAAACCAATGAGTGATGGTTGGTTTCACAGAAACTGCAATAAAGACAGGACTATGGAAATTGGTGGGTGAAGGTTGTATTAGGTAGTCTGTATTATTATTTGGATTGTCAGGATTATATTTATTATGAGAAGCATTACCCTGAATATGAGCAATAGGTAAATTTGTCTATCCAAAGCTTCTGACCAGACAGAAATGTGCTTATGACTGCCTTTTCTTCTGTTGATGGCTTCATCTGCCATTGAATGAGTCACATCACCTTTCTCATTGGTTGATGGTTTTGTCACTTGCCTTTGTCAACCTGGCGTCCTGCGTCTTTGAATATCATATGTAGAAAGCTTCTAGAAAGGTCCAGAAATGTAGAAACTTTTTGATATCTAAAAACACAGAAATTATTCCAGAAGAGACAGTGATATTTCATATCATGTACAACATTTATTTAGCAGTATTGTCAAAGAATTATTATCCATTGAACATTTTTGAATGCTTTCTTGGTGTTTTTTAATATCTTGCTCATTTTGACTCACCACAGGATCTACAATGCTTTTTTATAATTTTTTTGCAGACTAATCAATGCGCCAGCTTTGAATATCAATGCGCTGACAATTCTTGTGTGAATTACAGACTAGTCTGTAATGGTATCAACGACTGCCGAGATGGAAGTGACGAGTTAGAATGCGAAGCTAAAGGTATTCCTTTATATGTATTTTTTAATATAACATGTAGCAGAATAAATAGGCTCACAGATTTCATTAGCAAAATAAATAGACTCACAGATCTCATTATTCCTGTGATATTCTAAAAGCTACACAGATCTGTAATAAAACCATTTTTTCTTGGAAATAATATGAATCAAAACTATTATTACATGTATGTATCGTCACCATATTCAGAAAATCTACATAAATGTAATTGATGGATATTTTTAATCTACAAAGCATTAAGACTGAGACAATTATGGTTTACATTAAGTATGGTGTAAATTATTTACTATACCTACTGTGTGTGATAATAAAATGAGTAGGATGTGAAAATCACAAATTTTTACTTATTCTTGCTGCTGTCATTTTGAGAATATCTTCTAATTAATCATATCTCTTTATATATGTTTCACTATGCACATTATTAAGTATACCCTGAATTCGCAATACCCTTTATGAGTTTGATAAAAAATGAATCTTTATTTGACAATCGTTTCTGTGAAATATAATAATATGAACACTTATAGCCATAGAACATGTTTACCTAGTTGGGCAGAAGTCATCTATTTTTAATGACGTATATTTAAATGGTGTGATAAAGATATAAATAAATAATGTTTCAAAGTGAGTAATGACAAAGTAATGAGGTAAGTGTCTGTTTGTACATGTGTCTTGTTGTTAGGTTTGCAGTTACCAGCAATGCAGTGCTCCGAGTCTCAGTTTGCTTGTGAGAACGGAGGTTGCGTCCCCCACATACAACGTTGCGACAATGTATATGACTGTCGTGATTTTTCCGATGAACAAAATTGTTTCCATTCTGGTACAGGCATAAAGTATGCATGATGACGTCAAATTTTTTGTTTAAATTCTTTATAATTAAAGTTAATGGCAATGAAACTATGAAGCATGACCCCCAATCCCTGTATTATTACTTAAATTATTCAAATTATATAGTTATTTATACAATACAATCTTTTTTGCATTTTTACTGTAAACATTTTAAAACAAATGTATTTTCCTTGCAACATATTTATAAATCATTTAGATATAGGGATATAAGTTGTAAGACACTAAATATTATTTTTTTAATTTTATCTTCATAATAAAGAAGATACTTTTTTATGACAAATTTTTAATATCTCAATAGAGACGAAACGGGATATATATTTTTATAGGAAAACCAGGAAATCAGAAAACCAAAGTGCTTACAACCTGATGTTGGTTGGTTTTCGTGATAAATTTAAGGGCTCGTGACTTCTGTTGTCAATCCAAATTTTGAAAATTCTATATTATATTATGTTACATCGGTAATGGGGAAATAGGAACACCATCGCCATCGAATGACGATGTAACTTATTTTTAGTGTCCGACCGAAGGTCAGATTTTGGCCGAAGCCGAAGCCGATTGTTCGGCCTTAGCCGTAACCTTCTGCCGAAGGTTTGATTTTACTAAAAAAATCGATTAAAATAATAAATAATCTGCTTTCGTGACTTAGTTAGTTAGATATCTAACTACTGAGCACCCTTGTTTTGTTTCTGTCGAGAGTCTACACGCGACAGTGGGCCGGCCGAATCTATACTCCCGCTACACATGTCATGGTCGCGCATGTTTTTACAAGTTTTAACTGTTTTTAGCGGTTGAAAAAAAGCTTCGGCTTTGGCCGAAAATTCGGGTTATTTTTGGCCGATGCCGAAGCTGTTTTTTTTTGCCGAAGCCGAAACTTCGGTCGGACACTGCTTATTTTTAACGTCATCTAGTGAGAAATTAGTTTTTGATAAACAATGAAAGCCACGATTTTTATACATGAGGTGACAATGCTTTCGCATAAATGTCAATTCTAGCGCTGTTTAGGGGTAACATATATTAAAAAGGTATAATTTATTGGTGAACGTTCGGCAAGCCCTTAAAATGATGTTCGTAAGCCCTGTAGGTGCTTGGTTTCCCTTTTCTCCCATTAAAATATATTATATTCCTGTTTCATCTCTATTTAGATATTAAAAATTTGTCATAATATACAGTCCCTGATCTAATTATTAGCCCACCCTGGTATATTTGGTACATTGCCCCCAAGTCAAATTGAAAACGCTGTTCGTTATCGCCAAGCGCTAATTTTTTTTTGTATGGGATTTGACGTTTGTTGTTTGTTATTGTAGAAAAAATTTCTACAACAAACGTCAAATCACATACAAAAAAAAAATAGCGCTTGGCGATAACGAACAGCGTTTTCAATTTGACTCAGGGCCATTATGACTTTTTCCTCTTGTTATTAATACATATCTTAATTTATGCAAAAACAAAATATTGAATATTGTTTTGGATATATTTTATGGTTCATTTTAATTGTTGGCAACACTAATTTATTATTAGGTTGGCAACATTTACACATGAAATATGACATTAGTGTTTTCTATAGGATTTGTGTTTTGTTGTCTGGGCAGTTCGGTTGTGTCTTCGTTTAAGTTTAGTGGTTAATTTGGTGTTTTTTTCTACAAAAAACTGTGTTTTCTTTTTTCTACGCATTTTACAATTAATTCATTTATTTTTTATTTTGATCTATAGAAATTTAGTTTGAATTCCGTCCTAATTATTTACACGTGGTTTTAACCTTAAATTTCATTATGGGCAAGGCCAAAGATATTAGTGTTGAAAAAAAAGCAGTAGTGGAACACCTTTTGACCAAAGAAAATGTTACTATAAGTGAAATAGCAAAAAAATGTAACATATCAAGGCGTACAGTAAGACGAATTAAAGAAAAATTGACAAATGGGCTATCATTGGATGCTCAGAGGCATGGTAAATGTGGACGTAAAAGGATAATGACACCTAGGAATGAAAGGAAATTGGTGAAAATCGTTAAAGAAAACAGATTTGCTACCAATACTACATTGACTGATAAATTAAATGAGGCGGGAGTAAAAGTAGCCACTATTACTGTACGTCGAAGTCTCCATAGACTAGGAATGAAAAGTCGAAGGCCAGTACGAAAACCCAAATTGACGGATAATATGAAGAAAAAAAGGTTGGAGTGGGCTAAACTGTATTCCGATTTCTCAGTTGAAGATTGGAAAAGAGTAAGATTAAAAAATATATTTGATTATGCTTTATTATTTTTTTAGAAATATTCATTAAATTCTGTCTAAAATTCTGGTTATTTGTAGGTATGCTTTAGTGACGAGTCAACGATCGAAATACTGACACAAAAGGCACAGTATGTTAAAAGAACTTCATCTGAGAAGTACAACCAGGACTGTGTAATTAAAACTATCAAACATCCTCCAAAATTAATGTTCTGGTCAGTTATTAGTGGTAAAGGTCTTGGCCGGCTGTACATTGTTGAGGGCATAATGAAACAGGACCAGTACCAAAAAGTCATTGAAACTCGACTGATGCCTCAAATAAAGGAATGGTTTCCACATTCGGGCGATAAATTTATATTTATGCAAGATGGAGCTCCATGCCATACAGCGAAATCTGTAAAAAAACTACTTGAAACCAAAAAAATCCCACTTGTAAACTGGCCGGGGAACTCCCCTGACCTCAACCCCATTGAAAATGTGTGGGAACTATTGAAGAGGGAAATATCTAAAGAAAATGTTACGAATAAGACCCAATTAATCGAGAAAGTGATATGGCATTGGAACCATAATGATCATTTGAAAGAAATGGCTCTTAAATGTATCGAAAGCATGCCAAGCCGTTTGCAAGCTGTGATAAAAAATAAGGGAGGATCCACAAAATATTAAAATAAAGTACTAAAGAACTATTATTTTTTTTAATTGTTATTGTTTTATGTTTAAAAATATGTATATTCACCCAAAGTTTTAAATACACAAATATATTTTTATAAAAATGTGAGTTTTTAAATCCAAAAGTCATAATTTACCAAATTTCCTAGGGTGGGCTAATAATTAGATCAGGGACTGTATCATGGACTTCTGATAGAGAAAAAATCCAATGTCTTTATAAATGCAACGTAAACATTTAAAAAATCCTTTTGTAACATTATAAAGAGCTATTATTTGCTTTCCATAAACTTAGTGACTTACAACTTCAAGTATCTTTAAATAAAATATATGAGAATATATTTCTATGAGAATATATGTCCATTTATAGTTCCTTATTTTTGTACCATTACTGGCAGTAGAACCTATTTCATAGTTGATAACGAAGTATTGTGTACCTACCAAGATGTTTTTACCCCTTTAGATATATCGTATTTTTTTCCCAATATAAATAATTTTGAATGTTCATGATTACGTTTGATATAAATGGTGGATTATATAATAAACAATATGAAATTTAAATATATGTACCTAGCATATTGTCCATGAATGATTTTTTTTTCGTTTCATATTTTATTAATTGATTTATTGACTGTTTTGAATGATTCCATAGTATTGAATATTTACTTAGTAATATAATATTATTTGTGATATTAATTTGAATACAATTCTTGTTTTTCTAAAATAATTCATTAATTATCTGTAACTACGTATACCTATATCATGTGTAAGAAAGCATTTTAATAATAAACCGGCCAATATGTATGTAACATACAATTTATAATTCCTGAACAATAAGTTATTAAATAAATAAACACAATGATAAACTGAGAGGATGCTGATAAATGAGGAAATGGATGCTTGTAAAGATGAAAAAATGTATTATTCCAATAAATTAAGTTTGATTCATCTTGATGATTGGGTGGAATGCCATGTAAACTAAAGAAGAAGTTTGATTCACTAAGGATTTCCCTAGATTATCTATACCATTTTATTGTGCAAAATTGAATGTTTGAATGCCATTGAGTTTTGACATTTGACAGTGCAGAAACATAATATCTATCAATCTATCTACTATTACATAAGCAATTAGTGCCTTACTAGATTCAATAAACGCAGGTTTCAATCCTGCCTTTACTTCATTTAGCTATAGGTAGTTAATTTTTCTGTACTGGTTTTTCTCATAGTCTTGATTCAGTGTTGTTGAAGCATGAAAAACGTTTGTATCGAGGTTCTAAAAGTTAAGGATTTTAGAAGTTATTTTACCCTGTTTTTTATGTATATCAATATTGAAACCTATTTAGCAAAAAACATGTTATTTATTTTTCTTTCAAGTTATAAACTCACCAAGTTATTCAAATAATGTTAATATTATGACTTAACTTTTTTTATTGAATTACATACAAATCTTTATTTGCATGTTCGACCCTTTTTTCTGTATCATGAATGATTTTATTTTTCATTTATTTCAGATTATAAAACAGATTATTGAAATTTTTCATCTACGTTATCAAAAGAGATTAAATTATTTTTTAATGGTTTCAATTCCAGTATATTCAATTTTTGTGAGATGTGTGATAAATCACTAAAAACAATGTCACCCAATCATAATTTAAATTTATATATAATTCAGTCATTTGGTTGCTTATTTCTCTATTCTAAATACTTTGAAATAAAATACTTTGATTTGTAACTGATATCAAAATATTTCCTTCAACAATTGATTGGGAATTAATTTACTTACAAAAATAACCATCAAGGTATAAATATTTTTATTCTTCTGACCAATGCTTTTACAATGAATCAAATATGATATTCCTCAAAATAATACTTTTATTGGCATCTTTGAAGGATGTCCGTCAACCGATTGGCAGTGCTTGTCCGGTGAATGTGTCAATGCAAGATACTTGTGCGATGGAAGAGCTGATTGCCGCGATGGATCAGATGAAAACCACCCATCGTGCATTGCTACCACTCAAGCACCGATTACTACTCAAGCTCCATTCACAAGGCCACCTTACACACCTCCACCCGTCACCCAGAGACCACCATGGACCCAACCAGGTAAAAATATGTCAGAGTTTATCAAGGTATTAAAAATACAACATCATGTGACCAAAATAAAAATATCAGGTTCAATTGTATCTTGGATGATAAAATGGAATTATATAAAAAAATCTTACTAAATTGGCCATAATGTATGAGCCAGAAAAGATTTTAGTGTTATATACATATACCTATACATTCACTACTAAAACAAGTATGCATATTTTAGGTATAGGTATCATTAACTTAACAGAATTTTGTAGTCTCCAACCCCACTCCTTGGGGAACGTTTTAGAGCTTGTAGCTCTTTTTATCCACGGAGCGGCTGCTCATCGGACAAAACAAGTAACGACTATCAAACATATTTTATACCACTACCAATTAGAGTCCAATCACATGCGTGGAGACCCGTCAGTCATGGCGAGGGTCTCCCATCCCAACAGTAAGTAGGTATCGGTATCCGTAAATATCTTGACAAATTTCAACAGAGTAGGGGACGGTTAGCACTTCTGCCAACCAAACAAAAACCCCAAAATTTGTTTTATGCGAAACCCACATTCACAACTGTCCGGTGGGTGAAGGGGCCGATTACAGTCCCCATATACAGAGCGGGTGGTGGTGGAAGTAGCGAAACCCATATGATTTTTCAAGATGTTTGCTGATAACTATATTATCTCTGTGCTATTATCAACAATTACTCTTAATTGTACACAAAAAATAAAGAATACATAACATGAATATACCAAAAAGAAAGTATAAAATTGAATTATTAAAAATATGTAGGTATTCTATGACCAATATTATACTCTTTGTAATGTACATATTGCAATAACGATTGCTTTCATAATCAATTCCAGTAAATTTTCTTTTCATAACCCATTAACTTATTCGGCCATGATGATAGTATTTATTACCCATATTATTACAAGAAGCCAAGTAAAATGTTTCTGAAATAAATTAATAAAACAAAAATTAAATTTAACTTTTTTGAAACAAATAAATCAAGATGAGAGATGTCGCCACAATGAATGGAGATGTGAAAACGGTCCTTGCATACTGTCTGTACTACGCTGCAACGGAGAAGTTAACTGCCCTTATGACAATAGCGATGAACTCGACTGCTACAGTAAGATAAACTGCTATACAAGAATAAACTGACACTACTAAGCTTATTATATTTTAACAATGTACGTTCAATGTATGTACCATTAATACACTAGCCGCTCTGCGATTAACCATTCAAATTGTTCTATGTACACCTAAGTGTATTAATTAAATATATTATGTACGTTTATATTATATTACTTAATGCTTTCATTTTAATTCAGAAATTTAACAAAAAATAAGCACATTAAAATATTGTTCTTTGTTACACCAAACTAATGGATGGGCGTTAATCATATGTTTAATATTTAGCACTACGTTTACAAGTAGTAATCCATCACATTCATTTTTAAATTATATAAGATTAAAAATAATTACCAACGTCTTCATTGTATTAGCATAAAAAAGAACTTTGCAATATACTTCAATACATTTAGTTCATTTTTAATTGTTTCAATCATTATAATTATACTTATTTTGTTTCAACTTATGGTTGTTTTTAAATATGAAAATTTTATTAAATATTAACAAAAATACTTTTTTTATTATTTATAAATTTATCAGCATGTTTTTCTAAATTTTCCTCGTTTTCAATAAACCTTATACAAGTTTTCGAATTTCACAAAGTTGACTCTACAGCATATAAAATTCATCATTTGTACTAGAATTTAGTGAGGCTATACATTCGGCTTTAAACTGTTTTATTATATTTGTACCTAATTGTATTAATGTGTCTGCAAAAAGAAATGTGATTGTAAAAATTCATAGAACCTTAAAGTGCTTTTAGTTGCCCAATAATAATTTGTCATAATAATTAGGTTACTTTCCGATCGGTTGACACAACATTATCTGCACATCATAAGCTCGATATTGGCACAATCTTTTTGTAGCTACCAAAGTTAATTTTGCACGATAAATGTTCTTATATTATTATTGTAATATTTCAATATTAGTTTCAGGGTCGACTCTCTTCTTCTTTTCTCTCGCCCTTTTCCCATTATAAGGGGTCAGTTCTCCTAGACCGTATGCGACCGTATGGTTGCCCTCTCCTGTGTTTCACTCTATGTCACACCCCGCATTCTAATTTCGTAGTGAACCATGGACATTTTTTGTTTCAGGGTCGACTTTAAACATATGTTTTAATATCTACTTGCTAGGTACACTGATGCATGCCAATTATCTGTATACCATATTATCAATGAAAATCAACAGATTAAAGATATTGGGTTCAATTCTGAAGACAAATTAAGTCATTAAGAACAAAAATGTGCTCACCAGAATTGTCACTTTAAACCCAAGCTTTAAACTATATTCATTTTTACTAGTTGCATGTAACACATGAGATCCAACTGTCGATGGCGATAGTATGTATAAATGAAGAATAGGTACATACAAAACTTAAACACAAATTTATAAATATTTTAAGATATTTTGTTTTCTATATAAAACATGCAGGTATGGATGTCAGGATAGGATAGTATGGAGGTCAGTCTGTTTTTCCTACCCAGAATATGAAAACAGCATAATGGTATGTATGTATGTATGTTTGGAAATTAAGTAGGTATCAAACTATTGAGTGAGATATTGTGTAGTGTATACTGCCTTACAAATTGTATGAAACGATATCGTGACTAAATTCAATTATTGTAAAATCGTTAAAAAATTTTGAGATGTACTATTACAATGTGCATATTATTTTTAGAAAATTCACTTTTCTAGTTGGAGTGTTTCAGCTTTTTTCGATATTTTTAAAAACATTTGGAAATATAGGCAGTCAATCACATAAATTTAATAAGGGGGGGATGGGGTCACACACACGCAGACACACTAAATGTTCTACTCCGAATTCTGAGTAAATCTATATATAGAACATAAATATATGCTGCGAAGCCTCTAAGTTGGTGTTTTTTGACTTCGAAGTTGACAATACCGTGAAAAATATAGACCCTGCATACAAATCTCACATATCTTGGCTTGATACTTTGTCGATATGTTAAGAGAAATAAATTCTCTTGAACAAATCGACAGTTGGAATACACTAGTAATGTTCTTTTTTCATTTTTATCTTATTAAACTTCTTTTATTTTATTCAATCTTCAGAATATAGTAAAAAATACCTACAATCTTAGATTATATATGATACAGATACCTAGTCAGCACAATGAATGTATGCCAACTAAAACTACGCTGAAACAGACGAATTTCTAGTATATGTACACCTACCGATACGCACACCTACATAATACGTAGTACAACCGATCTACCGCCTCACACACACATGTAAAAAAAACTTGGCATACATTTGAATTTGAAATTTGTAGTACACGCGGCTTCTGTACATTATAATTCTATGCCTACAATGAATAAATTTGACATTTCAATAAATTTAAAGTGCTTTTTCTGAATTGAACCCATTATAATATACTCATATGATTCGTTACACTTCACAACTATTCCATGATTTTAATGTATTTATTCCCTTTGAAATTTTAAAATTTGAATGGAAATCTTTTTTTTTCATTTATATATGAATAATTTGATTTTCTATCATATTATAAATATCTCAAATTAATGTGAATTCAAATTCCATTGATACAATTATTTAACAAGTATTATTTTTAGTACCTACATGTTTAGTATAAATAAATAAGATGAAAATATTTTTTTAAATACCTACATATATAAATGATTTAATTTGATAATCAATGTGTTTCACATAAGGCACTTCATCAGAATACCAAGTATTTTTATTTCAATTTAAGTAATAATATAGAGATCTATTATAATTATCAGTCGAAAAGCTATATTTAGCTTTCTTTTTCTGTTTGATTCATATAAATACTGATATTTTTGTATATATTTATTAAAAATCCTGTTTGACTCTGAAACATTTTAAACACAGCTTTATTATTTTTCCAGGTTCTCAAGTAGAAGGCTTAGACCTCAAGACATACCCCAATGATCAAATCATCAAACAAAGTAAGTATCTTAATTATTTTATTTTTGTATTGCTTTATTATAACTGAAAAATTGGTGGTAGAATTTGTTAACACGTTATATTTTTAATTCCTTAAACATATAAATCAGTATAAGTCCATTTTTGTTTTTCCATTTTAAAAGGTCCTGGTTGGTATGGATTTTTAATATGTTTTATTGAAATTGCAGCATATTTTTATTTTATCTTTAGAACTGTGTAGTTTGTTGTTGACTTTTTATGATGTGGGTTTGAAGCCCCATTATTACATAATGTTAAGTCGTTTGACTTCTGTACTGGCATGCTAGGCGAAATTCCCAATAGAGGTAAAATAATTCCTCCTGTAATGGGGCTGGAAGTGAATTGTCATTTGCGACACAGCTAATATCTCACCACATGCTCTAAGTTCAAATAAATACTGTTGTTTTACAATAGTTTTATTACAAAATAATTGTCTCATTGAATATTTAACTTATTTGAAGAATTATTAGTTGATATTGTCAAAATGAATAAAGAAAATGCAATTACGAGAGAAAATACAAAAAAAATATCAAACAAAATTTTCGTTATGAATTTTAATAGTTTCATAAAAAATTTGAATGTTTCTGCATTGAATAATATTAACTGATTTAAATAATTCTTAAGTGACCAATTTTTGGCATGAATAGATTTTATTAACCAGTACTTACTTACATCTTAATTTGTTATCTTTTATTGATAGCATTTGTATGATTTGTGGTATGTTTTAATATTATCAGGACTATAATAATATACAACAATACATTTTCAAGTCATTTGTATGGTATAAATCATATGTATGGAATAAATAACTATTATGATTTCAATTTGAATTTATTCCTCTTAACAAATAAATAATTTGGGAGTATTGCTGTATTAAATTTACCAATAAATTTGATATTGATTTATTTGTAAAACAATTATATGTAGTCCATTTTGAAATATTCAAAAAATTGTGCTTTATAAATCATCCAACTTAATTATTAATGAATAAAAAAAACAATTTTAATCACATCAATCTAATAATAGATTTTTATACTTATTATAAAAATAAAGAAACAATTTTTTTCTTCTACAATTATTTTAATTCTTATTCAGGACAAAGGCCTTATCAACTGAAACCAGTTGAAAAGACCTTCACGAGATGAAAGGTAATCCTGAATAAGAAATAAAATAATTGTAGGTGAAAAAGTTTTTTTTAGTTTTTATAATAATTATGAAATTCTACATAATGAATGCGATTATTGTGAATAAAATAAAAAGTGCAGGTAAAATATATAGTTACCTACTCCCAGTAAAATATAAAGGTCTAGTTTGAATTAAAATGTAAAAAGCGTTGGTGAATCTCTTTGGAGTATTTTGTAAAAAAAATATTCTTTATTTGAATAATTTTGACATGGTGAGTTGAGTTCATTTGACAAACTAAATTGCTAGAATTGAGTATGCTAGAATTTTGCATCAGATCAGGGGGGCAAGTCTGGTCAACAGGCAGAATCAAAACCATCCATGTTTACCGTTGTCATGGATATAATTATCTTATGGAGTTCTATAACATCTTAATACATTATAGAACTCCATTAAATAATTTTATCCATGAAACCCTCATGATTACTCATGTCATGGATATAATTATCATATGGAGTTCTTTAATATGATAGGATATTATATAACTCCATAAGTAATCATGAGGGTATTGATTTCACCGTTTGAACGGGCTTGCCCCCTAGATATTAAGAAAAGCATCCGAAATCAAGATAAGGGTTGTACGTACAAGAATCGTTGAACAAATCATGAGATAAACCAAATAGTGAAAGTTGAGAATGTAAAATGTCTAAGTAATATCAAAACCTTTATGAGATGTACCATAGATAAGGCAAGAAAAGATATTTAATGAAAGGACTGTATGCCAAGACAGTATCTAGAGAAGAGTATGGATTCAGTTCAGTTTAATATTTACATATGTATGAGTAGTATTTTTGTTTTAATATTTAATTTAATATGTTTAACTCAGTTTAACTATAAAAAAAAAGTAATTAACTGTTTATTTCAAAATAATTCCTTTGCATTTTATTGATTTCTAGAAATAACAAAAATGTGTGATGGTATAAAATAATTGTAAACAATGTTTTTGGTGTGTACTATACTAATCTTCTTTATGTATGTTAAAAAATCACTTTTCCTGACGATGTTCAAAGGCCCATATCCAAAAGGTGAGTGAACTACCTTAAGCATGGGTCATACTTCATATTATGAATTGAAGTAAATCTGCATGTGCATTGATTCTATTAAACAATTTCTAATACTTCTACTGCCTAATTTATCTATTTTCTTCGATTTCATGATAATTGGAAAATATATTATTCGTCTCATTCATTAAGTGTTTTTGCTGGAAAATTCATTTCACCTTTCAGATTGTCAATATTTTATTTACATTTAGTAGTAAATTTTATTGTAAGGAAATTAATATCATTGCATTTTATAAGCTATGTATCAAAATTTGTACAAACCTCTGTGGTTCAATATTTTAATATTAATAGTTTGCATCAGATTAAGAGTATGATTTTTGTTAAGATCATTACTTGAATCAGTGATGCTTTCCTTTTAGAAATGAGTAACTTTATATATCATTCAACGAAGCAATAATAAGTTTTTACATTCCCCAATTTAAGCTTAAATGCTTGTGAATGAAATCGGTCATGGCAGTAATCGAACTCGCGACCACTGGATCACTAACCCAGTGCGCTAACCGCTTTGCCACCACCCATAAGTGTTAGTAGTTTGAAATTTCAAGTAAGATAGACCTTTGACGGACAAGAGTTGAAAAGATTTCAGAAATTATTAAACGGTGAAATGAAGCTGTTTAATTTATATATAAAGAAATGAACGGAAATCAAAAATTTCTTGAGTTAAAAGGAATTCTCATACCTCCCTTATACTTCATTTATTCTTTGAACCAAACGAAAAATATTTGCAGTGTAGGGTTTAAAATATCACATTTTAAAAGTTTAACGAAAGTTCAATGTTCGAATATAAGTATAATTGAGCATAGTTCAAGTATGCTTAATTATATAGCCCTACTCTTCATATGTAGTAGTTATTTTGTAATTTTTACTACTTAATGATATATTTATGTATTTTAATTTATTTCTTTTATCCAAAATCAAAATCTTTCTTGTCTTATTATCAACACACTTTCATAGAATTATAATACATAGAGTTATGCACATCTATGCTTTATTGCAATATTAATAGAAAACAGGTAATTTTCTTCTTTATAGTATGGAGCAATGAGCTATAGGTATACTGGAGTGCTACCTATAGTTTATTTGTTGTGCCGAGGTAGTAGAAAGAGACAGATAGTACAAGTGGCATTCCTATCTCTTTCTAGAACTCTCACTTCATACAATTTATGAGTAATTTTGAAGAATATAATGAGATTATCCGATAACTAATTATGTAATTCAATCAAATGAAAAATATACATATCGGTTGTGTAGTAGACAGAAATCGTAATATAAAGAGAATATATACAATTACTTAGATATTTAAAAAAATATAATATTATTGATGCAAATTTGAGCATAATGATTAAAATAAAAGCATAGTTATAAAATACATCAAATTATTCACAGTAAAAATTAAAAAGTAAAATAAAAGTATATTATTAATGACAAATTTTAACAAATTAATAATAGCACAAGTTATAAATAAAAAAAACAATGGCCATTAAAATTGAAACGTAAAAAAGAGCATATTATTAATTAAGTATTACAAATAACGTAGGACAAGTAAAAAAATACAATAAATAATTATCAGAAAAATTGAAACGTAAACCAGAGCATATTAATAATTATGACAAATAAACACAAGTTATAAATGCAAGTAATATTAATTATCAGTAAAATTAGAAATGTAAAAAAAGAGTATGTATTATGATATAAAATAAATTCACAAATTGTAAATACAAGAAATAATGAAAGCAAAAGACCATATTAATTAATGCCAAATTAATGTTGTTATTTATACAAAAAATCACTCTGACAATGGACGTGGATCTATTTGTCCAAGATATAAGGCCTTTGTAGAGGGAATTTGGAAGCAATAATGGCATAATTGATGACGATAATTGGGATTTACGAAACATGAATTCATGACACAATTTTACATAAATTTTAAATTACTGTAGGTATTTTAACAAACATTAAAACGTAGATCATATTTTAATACAAATAGTTGAAATATTATTGATATTACAGTAGCAATCTTTGAGGACACCATAGTAAAGTATTTACCCATGAAAACTAATTCCGCTGTTAGGATACTAAATGTTTTGGCATCTAAAGGAGCTGCAGCATTTAACCATCGTCTTTATTTCTTTAATTTGTAGGAAGAAAAATAAATAATACCAAACACAAACTTAAAACAACACGTCGAACTCAGGAAAACACACCAACTGACAGCCAAACGCTATATGAATTGATGCTTAGAAAGAGACACGTATTCCAATTGCAGCGGCTATATTCGCATGCGAGATCGGCACAAAATTATGTGTTTTGTTGTATGGACACTAGCACTCCAGTATACCTATAGCTCATTGGTATGGAGTCTATAAGAGAACATAATATTTATGTATCTGTGAAAAAAAAATAGATATATTACCTATGTATAAAAATAATAATATGGCACAATAAATAAAAAACTACTCGTTTAATTAACATACTAGATTAGGACATCAACTGAAAATCAATAGAACCCACTATATATTATTATTTTGTATACAGACAATTTTTTTCTAAAAATCAGTTCATGTAAAAGGCACCAATATTAATATAAAGAAAAACAGACCAGTGCTGGATGCACTATAAGTCATTCATGACAATTATACTGACCATAAGACTGACGTTGAATAATAATTATCATTAAGTTGTATTTTTTTGCAAGTTCATGCATATCTTCAACTTAAGCATCAAAAATTGACCCATCCTACTTATCCTAGTGATTATTGAAAATGCCAATTTCAAAGAAAACCACTAATTATTTAATTTTGATTTATTTTTAATAAATATTTATTAAATCTGGTTATATTTGATTTCCAGGAATAATAAAATTGAGATTTTTTATATTCACTAGTATATATATGCAGGGGAGGTTCCTTAAATAATATTTTTTCGTTTCATATGAATCATCACATTTGCTTGACTTGATTTTTTTCATCCATTAATGTTTTATAACAAAATCTTTGAAATAAAGTAAAAATTATACATTTGTTTTGTCAAAATCATGGTTTTGTTTCATACACTCATTCTTATTCATAATAATAAAAAATGTCACATTTAGAATAAGCAGCTATCAAAATTTCACTGTTTAGTGCATTACATAAAAATATTTCACAATATTAGATTACTGTAAGTTTTAATTTAAAAATTTATATATTTTGTATAGTGAAGAAATTAGCTTAGGTTATAAACCTACTCATTATTTGAATGTTGTCATTAAATATATTTTAGTAGCATCACATTCACAATGTCTGTTTCACAATTTACATGTTTGTTCACCAACAAAAGAACTAATTTTTTACTGTCATATATATTTGCTAATAATTATTCTCCTCTTTTTCTGTGTGTACGGTTGCTTTATTCATTTTAATTTTTATAAGCTTTATCTACTATAAATTTGCTATGGAATCAAATATAGTACTGTTGAACCGAATCATGTATAACGCCGACGGCAGTGGCACAGTTGGTAAGCCATTTGGCTTCTGTGCGGGCGTCCCGGGTTCGATCCCCAGCAGAGGAGAAATGTATTTCAATTCATTTCTCATCAAATATTACTTCTCTGGGCTGGAATCACTGGTTATTTGGAAGAAATTGCCATGCGTCAATAAACTCACCACTTGCGTAGGGTACAAAGTAGTGTATTATTATTATTATTATATTTTTTCTGATCTCATTCTTATTTGTAAAAGGTGGAGAGGTAGTATTCCAATGCAGAGATGAGGGACCAATAAGAATTGCTGTCAGATGGGTGAGGGAAGGAGGACGGCCGCTACCTGCTGGATCTACTGATAGAAATGGACGTTTGGAAATGCCTAACATTCAGGTACTTTTACAATACCTACTTTTTTAACATTCTTGATAATAAGGTAAAATATTCTTGATAATCAGATAACAAATATTCTTGATAATCAGATATTGATAATCTGATTAAGAGGGCTCCTGCTGCCAGTGTACCTATTTTTCATTTTGATATTCCATCATTACTACTAATTAAATCATTTTGAAAAAAAAATACTTAAATAGTTTGGATATTAATGAAGAAAAATATTCCTTAACTTTTTAATTACGAGTATGTTCTGAATATATTATTATAGAAAAATAATTAGTGTATTCCAATTGTTGACATTTATCTTTTATTTCTAATAGAATATAGAGGGTAGAGCATTATATTTTGGTTTACAAATTAAAGAACACAAACATATCTGGAAAAATATGTTAGCAACTGAAAAATAATGTGATTTGTGATACATAGTTTGTCAATCCCGCAGATCTGCAGGATTGACAACCTCAGTCCCGCAGGCAAGCGGGATAAATAATTTTGATGCAGGATTGGATTCCCTAATTGATACATATGTAATATGCAAATAAGACTTTCCCAGTTTCTCCTATAAATAACATCTTAAACAGTATGTTATATTATGTACAAATCTTATTGTTACAAACTGATCATTTTCAGGTCTCAGATAGTGGTGTCTATATATGCCAAGCAATTGGTTATGACAAATATACTCCCGGTAGTGAATTGTCAGTACGATTGACTGTTGAGCCTTGTAAGTAAAAAGTTGTTTTAATATCTTATTTGAGTTTCAATAATTTCATCAATTATTTCAATAAATTGTATCATTTCATTTGTCAAAGAATATGGAGGTTGGATTAATGCAAAAAGTGATGTGTCTTATGTCTAATTTTTATTACCTCCCTGTTTTTTACAGATAGCAAAATTGAACCAGGTCGTCCTATTGAATCATGCAAGGTGGATGAAGCTACATGTTCCAATGGAAACTGTATTCCAAAAAGCAGTGTTTGTAATGGCAAATTCGACTGTGGGGATGGTTCTGATGAAATGGCTTGTAGTAAGTTTTTTGATCTATTGATATTTAGTGTAGGTCTTTGTCACTTTTTACCTGTGCTTTTTACTAATTGGTTTTAAACTATAAAGTTTTGGTTGATCATTAATAATTTGGTTTAGTTTGGATTCCTGATAGAAGAAGCAGAAACAACTGCACACCAAACAATCCTATATTGGTAAACATCCATTGCCTTTTCTACATTCATACATGCTCTTCTGTTATTCTGTCTTCTTTCATTTTCTTCTTCCAATATCTCATTCACATGGTGGTGTCATTTTTTTCCAGTTTTTCTGAATCATTTATTTTTTCCAAGTGACATTTTTTTATTTTCATAATGTAGGTATTCATATAATTCATGTTGATCTCTTTTGATCCTCAATAAACAGTATTTTTTAGTGAACGGTAACCACTGAATAAAATAATTTCTCCTGATTTTTGAGAAATGAAAATGCGTGTGTTTATTCAGATTAATGAATTCAGTCCATTTTTTATATGTACATGTTACAGTATAATAATATACAAAGCTTCCTTGAAAAACTACTTAATTTTAGAGAATCTACGATGTAGAATGTTTGTTCTGTATTTGTGGTAGTTGAGATGTAACGTGTTTTTCTTATGATTTCTTTAGACGTTCATGGTGTCTGTGAGCCCAATGAGTTTAAATGTGCCAATAAACGCTGCATCCTCAAAACGTGGCTCTGCGATTCTGAAGACGACTGTAAAGATGGATCTGATGAAGCTCAGTGTGCACCAGGAAGACCAGGAGCTGCATGCAGACCTCACGAGTTCCAATGCCAGTCAGGCAGACAATGTGTCCCCAGAAGCTTCCACTGCGATGGAGAAAAAGATTGTTTGGATGGATCTGATGAAGTTGGATGTTGTTAGTATCAGATTTAACTATACCTGATTTTATTACTTTTTTCAAAACTCATTTGATAAAAATGTGCTCCATAGCAAAAAAGAGAAAGAAACTTGTATTCATGAATTCCATGGAATTAATGCACACCGTCTAAGCTTGGTTTCTCCTCATCGTCTATCCGAATTTGGTGGAATCTAGTAGTGTGACTTTAGACATTCCTTCTAATAAAGAATATATGGTAGTTCTTTATAAACCAAGGTCTTTTATTAGGTTATTGAGAGATTCCACTGATATATTCTCGCTTCCACTATTACTTTGTAATCTGGTTGGTTGGAAGAAATTGCCTTGTGGTAATAAGTCATATATTTTTTTTATATTATGTACAAAAAGATTAATAAATAAAAAAAATAAATAACAGCATATTGAATTAACAATAATTAAACAATAATTTGAGAATCTTAAAACGTTGATATACCAAATTGACAATTGGTTACAGTAAAATGATCATTATTGAAATGACTTAAACTCTATTTAATTAGAAATGTAATCAGTCTAAATAATATTTTGTTACTAAATCAAAATAGCTTTAGTTGTATAATTTATTTCAGCTCCTGTTTACATCTCACGACCACCGCCACCAATGATGATTTTAGAAGAACATTCTACATTTGTTGTTTCTTGCATCGCTGTCGGTGTACCAACACCGCAGGTTGTATGGAGACTTAACTGGGGCCACATTCCACCTAAGTGCAGCTACACAAGTGAAGAAGGCGTCGGAACTCTCACCTGTCCAGACATTAGGGTATAAATATTTGAATATCGCGTAATATTCATAACAGTGCATATATTCATACAAAAGATTCAAATCATGTGCGATTTGTTGTCATTTTTTCTGAAAATTTCTTAGTTAACCCTAAGGTCGTCCGTCCATGCGTCTTCTCATATGAAACAGAATTTCTACTTGGCGTCTTCTACTAGTACATGTGTGAATAGTGTTCCGACCTGTATGTTGGCGACTTTCTTGCGCCCACACAATTTACATATATGATATTCAAATTATGTGCGACTAGCACAAAGAACGTGTGCAACTATTATGTGATGCATTGCGTCGACTATGAATCGAGTTGACATGTATACAAACTTACCCGAAAATGTATGGTGAAAATTTTTGAGTGATTCTTATGAAAACTCTAATCGTGATTAAGTCAACACATTGAGGAAGTACCATATGAGTTTTTATATGAGTTTTCATGTAATGAACATAAAAACTCATATTAAACTGTTGATTCAAAATGTCAAATACAATACTTTCTTCTAAAGGCTAACGGACAATGTTAGTCTTCAAACTTTTAAAGGCTTCTATACATATTTCTGTTTACTACTATGTTAATTCAATTTCTGTGCCAAATATGCTTTGTTGTAATGTTGGCAGAATGATCACTTAAATGTTCAATAACAAACTTTATTAAGGTTCTTTTTGTGTTGTTTCATGTAACTGACTGTAATATTTTGAAAATAAATAAATTTTATACAATAAATAGATTATATTGAAATATTTATTTGATTTTTTTAGCATGAAGATCAAGGAGCATATTCTTGTGAAGCCCTCAACAACCGCGGATCAGTATTTGCAGTACCAGACACAATCTTGGTTATCAACAGCACTGACAAAACTGATGTTTGTCCTGCCGGATACTTCAACAGGTGAGAAACACATTTTATTAAACATCTGATTTAGTATTTTTCTTTGTCTTTATCAACAGGTTCTTCGTATATTGCTGAAAATTAAACAACTTAAATATATTTATTTATTCCCTAATTACATTTTGATTACAATTTTTTCACATAAAACAAACACCTATCCTGAGAGAATGTCCAGACGCTGCGCATCGGACCGCCCCTTTGATGCCTCACTACCATCATCTACAAAAATCACTCTATTACTTTCCATCAAGAGGGTATATAACGCTAAATCGAATGATTGTATACATGTTATATTAAAACCGCCTAATGCACTATAAAGTTACATATTAGTAAGGAAAACTATCGCATGCGTTAAAAAGTGTTTATAAATGATTTAAATTATGGTTGATTTTTTGCATTTTCAGAACAAAACTAACTGGAAATGAAAAACCTATCACGAACATTCACATTCATTTTATGCACTCTTTAAGCGCATAAAAGATTTATTTCTCTATGACACATAGTTAATGAGTAATTAAAAAAAATGCTGGAAAAATGAATATTTTTAGTAATATTTGCTGAATTTTGAAAATGTATGACAAACATTCACTAGAGAAATATTGAAAATACTTATTGATGCGTTCAGGGGGGCAAGTCTGGTCAACAGGCGGAATCAAAACCATCCATGTTATAACATATTAAGATATCATAGAACTCCATAAGATAATTATATCCATGATATAAGTAAACATGGGTGGTTTTGATTCTGCAGGTTGACCAAGACTTGCCCCCAGAATTCAAATGTCGAGTGTTATTATTGGACGGAATATTATAAGGTTCCTTAACCGAATATTTTAAGGTAGATATTGGACGGAATATTTTAGCTAGGTGTCAGCATACCTACGCAGAACATCTCAAAAGTTAGTATATATTCCATTAATAATAAAATTCAATAAGACAATATAAGAAGCAATATATAATGTAAACGTATTAAAGAACATCAATATGTTTTTGACTGGCAGGTTTCGATGTGGCTGAAGCTCCTTGTATTGATATTACTTTTGTTTTTCTTTTTGTGTTTATAGTGAAGCTAGAGTGGTCCAGGATTGCATAAGCTGTTTCTGCTTTGGTACATCTACAGAGTGTCGTAGTGCCGATCTGTTTACCTTCCAACTGCTGTCTCCACTCGACAGAATGGGATCTCATCTCAAAGGAGTTATTCAACAAGCAAGAGAACCTCTACAGATTATAGATGAGCCTATCTCTGATATTTTCTCCTTTACGCCAGAGGACAGGGGAGCAATGGTGATTATTTTTGTAATATTAACCTTCACATGGAAAAATCGTGTCCATAATTTTTATTTTAATTTATAATATAAAATAAAAATGTGTTCATTACTTATTTTTTTAGTTACTGTATTGAATTTTGTGTATTGTTATTTAAATTGTTATTTAATAGTAAACCAGAGGTTGCATGTTCAAATACGACCAATTCTGTTCACCAAAAAATATATTGTATTTTCTCTATATCATTGTTTATGATATACTTTAAAATAGTTATATGTAACTGGTATTAATTTAAAATAAATTTCAGATAACTCTCATTGGCCAATGGTCTCCTCGTAATATTTATCCATACCTCGCACTGCCAGAAACCTACTATGGCAGTCAACTGACTTCATACGGAGGATACATTAAATATACAGTGAGGCCTCAGAGCAATTATCCAGCCCCCTATGGATATAAAACACTTCCAGACATCATTATCAAGGTGCATATTAAATATACCTATTATTATATTAAGTGTCCACTTGATATAGTTTTGAGAAGACGTGATTTGAAAGTTTGAGATCCCAATATATACATATCTATTTTGTTTAATATCTTATGATAGGCTTTTTGTAGACCAATGATATTTGAATGGCAGATTTTTTTAGTTGTGTGTTAACTCACTTTTCTTTAAAAAAAACTCCGAGAACTCCGAAGGATTTTTTCATGACATCTGGAATACTAAAGAATGGTAACAAAGAAAATGTTGAAAACTACCATACCAATCTCAAAAAAAACAATAATTGGTAAAATGTTATATTTGACTAAATATTTCCTCTTTTAAAATCCTGCATTACATGGTTTTTTCCTCATAGATCCGTAGAATCAAATCTATTAGAGTGGATCACATTTTCATGGAGTGTCCAATACACTATAAATTCCACTTTTATTCCAAGCTGTTTGTCCCTCTGCCTGTTAATATGTCACATCTTCTCTCCCTAAATTCATTTAAAGTTTACTCAATCATATCAAAATTCTTTAATTTAATGAAATAAATCTTTATGAGATATTCTCATACAACAAATTGAAATTATTATAAATATATGTATACGTGTCATGGCACAAATCACCCTCCTTATAGGGTGGGTTGTCTTAAAAAAACAGTTAGAGTTTACTGATGGAAAAAAAAACAATGGACTAATGGACTTTACTTTTAACACAATGTACCAATCTTTCCAAATTAATGCATTATGTATGGATTTTTCAAAGGTTTTTAATAAGATTAACCATGATATTCTCTTGCATAAATAATGGAAACTGAGAATCCAAGGAAATCTATTCAGATGGGTCATATTTTATATTAGAAACTGCATTCAGGCAGTTACAATAAATGGATATTCTTCAAAGTTTCAATATGTACCCCCAGGTGTGCCACAGGGTTCTCACTTAGGACCCCTTCTATTCATTATTTATATCAATGATATTCAAAAATCTGTCTTATCCTCAAAATTTTTACTGTTTGCTGATGAATTGATTAAATGAATAAATTATTTAAAGTTATAAAAAAAAACAACCGACTGTATGTTGTTACAACTGTCCAGGTGTTGTGTTAGTTTTTGGTATTTTGTCGAGGTTTTAGTAATGCTTTTCTAGTATTGCGTGAATGTGAGTTTCTATTTGCTGTTTGGTGGTTTGAAAATTTGATGTAAAATTTGAATAGAATTTGAGAGTAAACTGAATTGTTTTACGCTGGTTATAAAATTATAAAACCAATCAAATTGAATAAACAAATTTTCTATTTAGAGGATTATGCTATACAAAATAATCTGCTAATGTGTATTCATATTTTTAGGGAGGAAATATTCTATTGACCCATAGCGTACCCTCAGGAATTCGGCAAAATCAAGATAACAACATCTCTGTCCGCTTATTTGCTGGGCAATGGATGGTTGTCACACCAAATGGACCTAAAGTTGCCTCAAGAGAAGACATCATGATGGTGTAAGCTTTTACATAAATAAATAGTTTATATTATACTTAAAAATTTTGACTAATATTCCTGGCACTAAATCTCAATTAAGAAATCATTAACTAGAGTTGGCGAATTAGATTTTCAGTTATTTCTATATTGATCAGCAGGGCTACTCATGAAGTTGATTAAAAGAAGCAATCTTTGAGGTTAAAATTAATTGAATAATATTAATTTATACAAAAATTAATAACAATTTCATACTAAACATTGATCTTAACAAATTTTTATGATTAAATGTAGAGTAAAATTAAGATGAGATTATGATTGTGTACTGGTTTATACATTTTTAAGATTAAGGCAAGTTAAGAACATATATTATTAATAACTTGTCATGAGTAGCCCCCCTGTTTTGAAATACATCAATTTTTCTTTTTTTTTTTATGGTTATTCCACTTTTATTTATATGGACTGTATTAAAAATAATCTGAATAAAACCTACATTTGCTTAATGAAAACGAGAGGGTTGTGGCCAACGCTTAACTCCTCACTAATTAATCATTCTATAAAGTATTCAAATTTTGTATGGAAAATATTCAGGATTTTCATGAAATTAGTTTTTTAAATTATTTTATATTTAAATATTTTACTATGAATACTTGATGATTCTTCAACGAAATTTTAATTAAGTCATATGCCTTTTTACCAATTTGAAAATTAAAATTTCAATTTTTATGTTTCCTGAGCTTGGGGTCACAAAATTGCAAAATCATAACTTCCCACTATATCCCCTTGGGTTAGTGAGGAGTAAAAAGTTATTTTCTTTTGGTTTCCGTACTCCTAATATAGTACATTATAAATTCATCATATGTAGGTATGAGGATTTCGCAGACCCCATACACCCCATTAGACTATAGTCCTGTTCATTACCAAGATGGTTGCTCTTCGGACAACACAAGGATACTACCTAGCATATTTCATACTACTGCTACTTAGAGTCCAATTATTTAGATATTGAAATAGATATTTCAAAGTCATTTTCTAGTATATCAAGACAAGTAGTAATGATGATATATTGTCTTTAGACTCGCAAACATTGAAGCCATCCTATTGAGAGGCGAAGAAAATGGTTCAGGAGTGGAAATCAGGAACTTCCAAATGGACTCTGCTAGGAACGTCAACAGTGGCCAAGGACCAGCTGCTTTTGTGGAAGAGTGCAAGTGTCCTCAGGGATATTCAGGACTCTCATGTCAGGTGAGTTTTCAACTGGTTTTTGGTATGTTTAAATATTTGTTATTTAAAATTACAAAGCAAATAGATTGTTGATTTTGGGAAGTTAACTTTGATGAAAGGATATTCAACAAATTATATTTAGGTTGGAGTTAAGTCAAATTTTGATGAGAGGTGGCAGAGCAGTTAGTGCGCTGGGTTAGTAATACAGTGGTTGTGAGTTTGAATCCTGCCATTAAAGATTTTGTGCACAAGCATCTATGCTTAGTCTATGGAATGTATGAGGATGTATATATACTTGTTACAAGGACATTATATTAATTTTGATTTATTAAAAAAAATTATATGATTAAAAAACAAATTTCATATTTTTATTATCTATTTATATGCATGATGCATCACTTTGCTACCAACCAATATAATCTTTTTATTCATATTTTTATTCATATTAATCTTTTTCTTTGAAACCAAAGAAAAAGATTAATATGAAAATTAATTTAAAAATTATTAAAAAAAATTAAGATAGTGTCAAAAAGATTACAGTATGTTGGACTACCAATCTAATGGGCCTTGGTTTGAATCTAGCCTCAAATGATTTTTAAAGATGCAAAAATGTAAAAACAATAATGTATTTTTTTTTAATATTTGAGACAAAAATAATAATAATAATTTATTAGATAAAAATAAACAAAAATAGATTCATGACATTAAATAATAGAAATCTCTTAGTTATCGTTAACACTAACATTTTCATACACACATTCAAACATTCATATAGCCACAAAGAGAAAGAAAATGAACATAGGATAAATGTTAATGTTTCCTAAAATTTCCAGAAATGCAGCCCGGGATACAAACGTGTTGACAGCGGTCGCTGGCTTGGAAGATGTGTACGTGAAGAAGAACCTTGCCAACCAGGATACTATGGAAATCCCTCAGCAGGAGTTAGTTGCCGCCTATGTCCTTGTCCATTCACTAACCCCGCTAATCAGTTTTCACATACATGCCAACTTGATTCTGACGGTCAAGTAACCTGCAATAATTGTCCTACTGGGTAAGCAAACTAGAAATGTTCAGTGATGATTTTTGGTATGAAAGTAAATTTTTAAGAATTTGATGTTTGCTTAGTATTTATATATTACTGAAAACTCCATTCAATTAAACATCATTTTTTTTTATTAATTTTTTCAAATGAATAAAAAGAATATATACATTACCTAAAATAAATTTTAAATTAAAATGCGCAACTGTTTCGCTGTGTGTTTTTTGTTTAAAAATAGTTATTTAATTTTTTTTTAATAAATAACTAATATTTTCAGATACCTGGGTAGACGTTGTGAGGTATGCGCACCAGGCTATGTTGGTAACCCGACTGTACCAGGAGACCGTTGTCGTCCAGCACCACCTCCGCCACCTCCAAGCCCCAAGTGCGATGCAAGAGGAACAGTCTCTCAGATCGGAGACCACTGCAACTGTAAACCAAATGTTGTTGGATCTAGATGCAATGAATGCGCTGACGAAGCTTTCAATCTGTCATACGATAATGTGTTAGTTCAAACTTTTGATTTTAGCAAATAGAAGCAATGTTAAATTTTATACATAACTCTTAAATCCTCATTCAAATGCACATCTAAATAAATTGTCATACATAATAATATTTCAAAAATACTATTATAATTTAGATGCATCGATGGTAAAGCAGTTAGCGCACTGGGCTAGTAATCCAGTGTTCGCGAACTCGAATCCGGCTACAACCGATTTCTTTCTCCTATAACACAAGCATTTATTCTTAATTTAGGGAATGTAGGAAGATGTATATGTACTTGTTACAACAAGGACAGATTCATTTAAAAAAATAAAAAATAAAAAAACCTACCTACATAAAAATCCGATACTAAAATAATCACTTATTAATGACCTTTAAATAACCTTTGTGTCAAAATGTCTTAAAAGCACAAGCTCAGAACAGGCATTCTGTCTTGTGAGATAGTAAAATTTCTAATATTTATAAATTGTATTCTTATTGACTAATATTTTTCTTTCCTCTTAATAAAATAGTAAAAAAATCCATTACTAGGCAAAATGATCATCCTATTAATAAGGACCTTTCATGTGATAAAATTCAAAATAAATACAAGTCGAAATGGTTGTTCTATTAAAAGGAGAAATATTATTTCGTAAAATTATTAATTAAGTAAAATTTTTAATTTAGTAAATACTAAAATTAAAAAATCATGTTATTTGTGGCATATTTAAGTGCAGTTCATTAGAGATATTCATGACTTTCTGTCACTTCTTATTTTGTAAATTGAAGAATTTCATTTCATCAAACTTTATTTTCAGATTTGGATGTTCGCGTTGTTTCTGCATGGGAGTGACAAGGTCTTGCACAAGCTCCAAAAAGAGACGTAGTTTGATATCAGCCAGGTTTGCCTCGCAGTCTTCAGCGCAGAGTGTCAGGGTCATAGAATGGGAAGACAAACCCGATGGAATCAGATCTCTTCCGCAATCCGCAGTCAGATTCGATTCGTCACAACAAGAAGTCTCCTTGACTCAACTGGATTCAAATGAGGACATAACTGTCTACTGGAGCCTGCCTGATTGGTATTTTTTCATAACAAAATTTAGACTTATACTTCTTTTAAAATTATGCCACTAATATGTATTTTGTTTTGAATATTGGTAAAAATTAATATAACAGTTGAAATAGAAAATGCTTATTCTTAAAAATGAGATTTCTCTGCGATAAACATAAATTCAAAAAACTGATTTTAACTATCTTCAAAAATTTTTCAAAAATATAACATTATTACTCATTCCTGATCAATATCTGAAATGAAATGGATGTAACTTTGTAATTTTTTCATGATTTCAAATATGTCAATACTGATGGTATTTAAGGTGTAGAACTCCATTATACTAGGTACTTTTAAATCAAATAAATGTGATTACATTTCTACATAAATTTATCCTTGTACCAGGAAGACTGCTTCGGCTGACTAGTCCCTTATCAACTGGAACGAAACAGTCGTCCTGGTACAAGGATAAATATATGTAGAAACATAATCAAATTTGTTTAATTTGAAAATATCTAGTGTAATGTTTTAAACCAAAGTAATAAATACCACTCGTTTGCTCTAAGGGAAGGATTTTCTTTGAGCGACCATTTGACTAGAATCAATTATTATCCTGAAAAAATTACAAAAATCAAGTTATTTTTTCCATTTAGGGTGTTGGTGATTTGGCTATTGCCATATTGTAGAGTAACTACCAAACTCCAGTTCCTTTTTTTTTCATCAATATCAGAGAAAATATATTCAGTATTTTATCACCCTTGTTGTAAAATTACAAAATTTTGCTTTTACAAATAAATTCAATATTAATTAAGTATATGTCATTGGTATGTCAAAAAACTACTATTATTGCTCAGATTTTGAAAATACTTCATAATTTTTTATCCAACATGTGTGATGTCACATTTGGCAAATTGTAGATTTTTTTTATCTACACTATAGTGGCAGCGCCTTGTGTGCTGCAACATGTATGGCCTGGGATTCTCGAATGCTCCTAAAGATTAACAAAGATCCCGGGCCTTACATGTTGCAGCCCACAATTCGCTGCCACACTATTAAACCTTACCAATACAAAAATAATAATGGAATTATTCACCGACATGGACAGTATTGTGTTTTGAAAAGAAAATATTTTACCTACCCTTAAAATAATTTTAACATATTGTATTCTTTTCTTTAGGTTTATTGGTGAGAAGATTACTGCATATGGAGGTTTCCTTAATTACACTGTTCGATACATCTCAAATCCGGGTGCCACTAAAAATAATGCTCCAGACATTCAACTTATAAGTGTAAGAATTTTATTATATATTAAAAAAAAAATAACTAGAACAATAGTTCTAGTAACCCATTGCAACGCAAATAAAATGCACTATATAATTTTGACAACTTTTTTATTACAATAACATTAAGAATAAATTAAAAACGGTTAAATATGAAATAATTTTTTTTTTTGTTCAATTACTATGGCTCATCTCCAGGTAGTTTTTTTTTTTACTTATTTTATTGTATACAATAGCCAAGTTAACATAATTTCACAGCAACAAAATAACATTGAAAAATTTACTACGCCATTTAACTGCATCATACTGGACAGTTTTCATACTGGAGGTGGAGGTGGGTTTGCATATATACCGACCAAGCAAAAATCCAAATTTGCACTCTGTGCAGCCCGTGCGACCTTCAATTTATTTGCCAATAAATATTGTCAACCTTTGCAATGAATATGCAACCAAAGGTTGCAATAAATATGCAACCTTTTTTTATGTTTTGTCGTAACTTTTCAGAAAAATGATATCACTTTGATGCATTACAATAGAGCATCACCAAGTCCTGATGGAATTTTGAGTGAATCTGTTCAAATACTGGAACAAAATTGGGAAAGGTACGTAAAACAATCAATGTATTATAGTACACTTTTTAAAAATTGACTTAAAATGATTACTAAAAATGGTCTGATTGCTTTTGTTGTTTATTCAGAGGTGACGGCAAGCAGGTAGACAGGGAGCATATTCTGATGGCATTGGCCGATTTGCAATCAATTCTGATAAAGGCAACATATACATCATCAGCCCAGCGTTCGACAATATTGACTGCTTCGTTGCAAATAGCCGATGAACGCGGAGTAGGAGAGCGTGCGTCGCATGTTGAAGAGTGTCAATGTCCTGATGGATACCAAGGAACATCTTGTCAAGATTGCGCACCGGGATACAGCAGGTATTTTATACATATAAAAAAATTAATTCTATGAGCTCCTAGTAATCATGTTGAGAAAACATCAAAATAAAGAGCAAAGCAATGTTTGCATCACTAAAATTAATGTTTCTGTTTTCAAATACTGTAAACACTATTACTAGATCTTAAATTTCCTTTTAAAAGTCAGTCAAAACTGTGATAACAAAAATTTTGTTAATTATTTCAGGACTTTAGATGGACTTTACCTTGGATATTGTCAGCTTTGCAACTGCAATGGTCATTCTACTGAGTGTCATCCAGAAACTGGAGATTGCATGGTAAAGTATTAGATTGTATTAAATGGTTTATGGAGATGGGCAGTGTGAAGGATCCTGGTTAGTCTGCAAATCGTTGATAAGAATAACATTTGGAACTGTTGGAACTGACAATGGTGTCATCTGTCTTCTGATTGGTGGTTCCAAAGTTATCAAAACACAAATATGCTGAGCTGGATGTGAGCTCCTGGAATGTCCTAGATGTGAAGGGAGTTGCTGCTACCCAGAGATGCGGAGATTCCAGTGGAAATCTTGAGTCACCGAAACATGGTATTACACAATATATATTTATCGATGTATTATATGTATAAGTCGTCACAAATTCATTAAACAAGTCAACACTTGATAAATATGAAGTATCAAGATTTTATTAAGACATGACAATTTGAAAAATGTGTTGTTTTTTATGACTGCATTAGAAGATTGGGTGGAATACAAACAGATGTTTATAAAATGCTGTACATATTTCAAAATCAATATTAATTTTAATAATCTTGCACTTTTCAGAATTGCCAACACAACACCGAAGGTTCCGCATGCGAAGAGTGCAAATCAGGTTATGAAGGAGACGCCACTCTTGGTTTTCCTGAATCTTGCAAACCAAAAACTGAAAATGATGAATGCAGGTTTGTTATTATTATTTTTTAATTTAATGCGATAAATATTTGATGATGATAATAATATAAGATAGAAAGTATTATGATGAAAGAAAAATTATACTTGCCAAATTAAATGAATTTTGATTAATAATAAATTGAGTTATAATAAGGCAATATTTTAATGATTCACCAAATTAATTTTCAGCTGAAAACCGTAACTGAATATTCGGCTCATCTTCTAGTTTTTGCAAAAACCACAACATTAACTGAAACATAATTTAAAATTTAGGCAAATTTTCGTCATACCCTAAAACGTAACGTTTTTCTAACATTGTAACATATTATAATGTTAGAGTAAATAAATGATTTCAATTTATTAAAAAATAACTTTATTTTTAGAATGCAATATATATTTAAGTAATTTGAATTGAATCTTCAAATGCCGAATTTCAAATTGAGGTTATTATATTCATCAAGGGTTATAGTGACGATATGCCGGGTTCATATTTGTCTGACGTGATGTGACGGGTCAGAGCGGTATCACATCAGAAGCGATCTCAATCTGGGTCATTAGTGGGAGAGGTCGGGGGGTGGGGATATTGCCACATTATAACTTATCAGACAAGTGTACACGCACCAATGATGTGTTGTGACATGCATGTGTTTTTGTTTTGATAAAATTTAATAGAAAGTATGGACGACCTCATTGAAATAGTATGACAATATAAAGTGATCTATGATACAAAATATAAAGAATTTAGAGATCAATCTACTAGAGCAACTGTTTGGGACGAAATTAAACAAAACTTTTTCTTCTCATTTTTCTATTTTATTTATTTTTATTTTACAGCATCATAAATTCAATATCTTCATCATGATCTGAAACAAAATCGGTTGATTCATGATAAAACATCGGAAACGTATGAACACTTGTATGAATTGATTCAAACTATTATAAGAAGGCGTCAGAACACTACATAAATATAAATGCTAGCCCTACCATCAGAGCACAATACATCATGTCACGTCAGACATATAAAAATCTGGCATTAGTCTGACGACCATACCCGACACCATGCATATGCCATTTATTACCAATTTGTGACCTAAACCAAATCTGCTTTACTCTTTTTGAATAAATATGAATTATTTTTTTATTTCTAGATGTGATCCACGTGGCACTATGTCACCATATTGTCAAGGTGACAACATATGCCGCGTTCATATTTGTCTGACGTGATGTGACGGGTCAGAGCGGTATCACATCAGAAGCGATCTCAATCTGGGTCATTAGTGGGAGAGGTCGGGGGGTGGGGATATTGCCACATTATAACTTATCAGACAAGTGTACACGCACCAATGATGTGTTGTGACATGCATGTGTTTTTGTTTTGATAAAATTTAATAGAAAGTATGGACGACCTCATTGAAATAGTATGACAATATAAAGTGATCTATGATACAAAATATAAAGAATTTAGAGATCAATCTACTAGAGCAACTGTTTGGGACGAAATTAAACAAAACTTTTTCTTCTCATTTTTCTATTTTATTTATTTTTATTTTACAGCATCATAAATTCAATATCTTCATCATGATCTGAAACAAAATCGGTTGATTCATGATAAAACATCGGAAACGTATGAACACTTGTATGAATTGATTCAAACTATTATAAGAAGGCGTCAGAACACTACATAAATATAAATGCTAGCCCTACCATCAGAGCACAATACATCATGTCACGTCAGACATATAAAAATCTGGCATTAGTCTGACGACCATACCCGACACCATGCATATGCCATTTATTACCAATTTGTGACCTAAACCAAATCTGCTTTACTCTTTTTGAATAAATATGAATTATTTTTTTATTTCTAGATGTGATCCACGTGGCACTATGTCACCATATTGTCAAGGTGACAACATATGCCGCTGCAAAATTAACGTTCAAGGAGAAAGATGCGATGAATGTGTACCTGGAACATTCAAACTCTCTAGTTCCAATGTACAAGGATGTTCTTCTTGCTATTGTTCACATGTCACTGATCAGTGTTCAGAAGTATGTACAATTACACTCTAGATACTAATATTGTTATTATTATAAAAAATCATGTATTCATAATATATTACAATCTCGCTTATCCTACACTTCACTAAATCTGCCTGGGTTATTATTATTTTTAAAATTTGGAGAAAATTTTTCCATCTTCTCTGGAGATTCAGATATAACCATGAACTACAGAGCCTATTCAAGGAACAAAATATTGTCCAAACGATTAAAACAGGGAGGCTCTACTAGTTAGGGCACGTGCATCATATGGATGATGACCAGACACCGAAAAGAATCCTCACAACACGTCCGGTGTGCGGAATTGGAGAAAAAAGACCATGGATAGGGTGCAATGGGTGCAAGAAATACTAGGATTATCTTCATAAAATACATTTAAAAACTGTATTGCATTGCATTGAGTACCTGAACAGTAATATGTTCAGAATGTTCAGTTGCCATGTTACAGATAGACAGATTATATTTCATATATAACAGAAAATGTCATCAAAAACACATATTAAATTAATTGTTTTCCAACAGTCCAATTGTTCAAACCCATACAAAACCATACCCAACTGTCCATTTTTGGGTTCAATAGACACATGAATCATGAATTTGATTATTCTTTTATTATTCTTGTAGTATATATTTGAATTTATAACTTAATGATGCATACTTTTATTTTCCAGGCATATCACCTCTACAGACAACAGATTCCTATTGGTATAATTGACAATACCCACGGCTTTACATTGACAAGCCTCGACCAAAGTTACGTGATTGGTGACAACTTCCAACTCAACATTCCTCTGAATCAAATCAGCTATGACTTTGGTGGTAGGCCACCCAGTGAAAGGCTCTTCTGGTCCCTTCCATCAGCATTCACCGGTAATTTTAACATCAATTAGATTGTTTTATATGTAAATCATATAAGATGTACTCATCTGTTACTTGGAACATGTGTTGATTTTATTATTTATTCAGTTATTAGTATAATATATTTTTTTATTTTTATTTTATTTTATATAAACCTAACAAACATACAGTCATACAAACAAATATTACAACAAATTCAATTTTCACAATATATCATAGACCAATTTTGTTTGCGGATATTACATTATCTTTTTAAACTGCACAGTGTAAAACAAATTGCTATTTGAAATTTAGTAAGTACTCAAAATTCAGAAGAAAAAGGACAAAAAGAGGGGAAGGAAGGTTGTGGCACTCGCAGTCAAAGAGAACAAAGCAGGAATCAGCTACCGTAAACCTCTAAGGGTCTCAGAGATGACATTTTTATATTTTATTTTAGTATGTCTAAAAATATCAACACTCTTAAAAAAAACATTATAAATGTTACATGCCATTTGGATGAATGAATTTTGGACATAGTTAGTTCTGCAGAGAGGCAATCTAAAAGTAAGATTTGTTCTAATACTACGAAAGGGACAGTTAATTGGAAGACTCCCAACAAGAGACTCAGAGTCAACGGCACCATTAATAATTTTATGTAGGTATGTCATGTCTGCAATAGTACGTCTATTTTCTAATGATGTTATTTTATGATGACGAGCGGAAAGGATTCTATCATCAAAGGCAAGACGGCATTTATAATCAAGGTGTTTCAAAAATTTATTTTGGACTTTTTCTATTCTTTCTATATAGATAACATATTGGGGGTTCCAAACAACTGAAGCATATTCAAGATAGGGTCGAACATAAGTAAAATACAACAATTTTAAAGTGATTTTTTGAACGCGTAAATGATATACAAACACATTTAGACACATTCAAATAAAGTTGGTTATCTTTGCAATACGAATATAAACGATTCAAATCTGCTTGCATATTTTCATTAACTCTTAAGCTAGTTATTTTACTAAAAAATTTAATATCATCAGCATACACTAGAAAATTGCTGTGATTGAAACACTTTTGAATGTCGTTGATATATATGTAGTATAAACATATATTGGACCGAGGTGAGATCCCTGGGGTACACCAGAGGAACAGTGTCGGAAATTAGAAGAACAGTTATTAATTGCGATAGCTTGAGACCTATTCTCTATGTATGAAGTTACCCATCTGAGCAGATTGCCATAAACACCATACTTCCCAAGTTTTTCTACGAGTATTGTATGACTTATTTTGTCAAAAGCTTTGGAGAAGTCGGTATACACAGCATCAACTCTTGAACCCTCTCCCATTGTCCTCAAAATGTAATCGGTAAACTCAACCATGTTCGATTCCACTGATTACCTGGAAAAAAACCGTGTTGATTGGGTATTATAAAGGATTTGATTGCTGGTGTAATCTGTTTTACAATATTTTTTTCCATTATTTTACTAAATAAACAAAGCTTCGAAATCGGTCTGTAGTTTTCAACATTACGTTTTATTTTCATTAGAAAGGGTATCCTATTTAAATTTGGTCAAGATTTGACTATGTGATCCATGAGAAAATCATCAAAAGGTACAAGATAAATAATATTGTACAAATTTCACATCAAACAAATTTTTGGAGTCAGTTTTTAATATGAATTATTATATTATAACGGTTTATCATTGTAGTATTTAAAATTGACTGATGCATAAACTTTAATTAAACTTTGTTGAGAATGAACAAGTGTTTATTTTTACAACAATCATTGTAGTATTATAATTTTATTTTTCAGGAAACAAAGTAACATCATATGGCGGTCAGATTATGATCACTCAAAAGTTTGACTCTCTTCAAAGATCCGAGTATGCTACAGACGATATGGATGTTATTCTTGTTGGAAGATCTGACACCATCTATTGGAGAAATCCCAGAAAACTTAGAGCTGGCGCTACTGTGGTAAACATGTCAACTTTATCATTATGTTAAATATATTTTTTTTAGAATAGGATAAAATAATTAAAAATGAAACATTTTTTAACATATTCACTTATTTTAGTCGTCCTTCCTGGCTCAGTTAGTTAGATATCTGACTCCCGAGCTAAAGATACAGGCTAGATTACAAGTGGAAACACAGTTTTTGTTTTTAGTTTGGATCTGTGAAACTATTAATAAATTACAGAATACTATCATACATTCATACTATCATGACATTATCCCACAACTAGGCGTAACCAGCGACTGGTGAGCGGGTGTACTTTCATAAAATTAAACATGACACATTCGTGTACCCATCTCTACATTCCAATTTCTTCTCTCCCCAAAAGGCTTTACATTCAAAATGGGATGTTATTGAAGGCTTTACCTGTTGTATTTTCGACTACCCAGTTCTTACCAGACACCCAAAAGCAATAATAGAATCAAGTGTAAGCACTAATATAAGCCGTTGGCTTACAGAAAAATAATATAAGTCTCCGGAATGTGGTAACTTGTTATTACATAGGTGCGTGTCAAATAAACATTTGACATAGTACCCATTACTTTAGGGCTTTCAAGACTTTCTGTCTTAAATTCGGTGCACTCTTATCTTCACTATCACTGAGCAGTGAGTCAGTTGTTTCCACATGATTAGCTCTCTTTGACACATTAAGTGCAGTGTTTGCAAGGTTTTAGAGTTCTCCAGACTCTTCGTATGTTCTTTATGTGTTCTTTCAGAGTTTTGCAAGGGGCTGTTATTAGTTCCCATAAGCAGAACGGGTGGTGGTGGGGGAAGAACAGCACCGTTAGTTGATTGAGAAGCAATACAAAAATAAAATAAAAATTGTATTTTATTGTATTTTAGGCTTACTCTGTTCCCTTGAACGAATCCGGTTGGATGACCATGTCGACTGGAGAAGCACCACAGCAGCTGGGACGAATTGATATGCTGTCAGTCCTGTCCGATCTCAGATTGGTGTTGGTTAGGGCCACTCTCTCATCAACCATGACATCCACCTCCATTGGTGATATTGCAATGGACACGGCTGTACCTGCTGAATCAACAGAACCGGTTGCGGAAGGCATTGAGGTAAGACTTTAATTAATTTCATCATCTTAAACCTGTGTTTGCCCACTGCAGGACATAGGCCTCCCCTCTCTTATTTCACTCCCTCCGTTACTGTGCAATTTTCTCTAGAGATTTTGTAAGCTCGTCTTTTCAACCATTCATCATTCATTTAATCATTTCATTCCATATCAGTTCAATTATGGTATGGAATGAAGTGATGAAATTATGTGGAAATTTACTTTTGTTTTTTTTTATTTAGGTACTAAATGCTATAGTACTGAATTTACTTTTGAGACTTCACGTTGTTCAGAGTGGTTGAAAGAGATTGCCTTGTGGTGATAAAATTACCTTTGTGCACAATGTGATTTATTTTCTTTTTGCACAGCAAGTTCAAAAATCCGATTTTATTAGCATACGGCAATTTCTTTCAACTAACCCGAGCAAAGTGAAGTCTCAACAGTCAATTATGTACAATACTATTGACTTTGTACATTGGAAAAAAAACCAAAGAAGAAAAAATTTATTTTATTAAAAATTTATTATTAATCATAGAAATTAAATTATTTGCTCTATGTTTCATAGCTTTGTCGCTGCCCAAGCGGATATTCCGGAACTAGCTGTGAAAGCTGTGCCACTGGTCACTACCGAACACTTCAGAACATGTGTGATCGCTGTCCATGCTCAAACAGAGAGGAAGCTTGTTACCTCGGTGCCAACAGAAATGTTATATGCGAATGCCGTCCAGGTTTCATTGGAGAAGATTGTTCTATTTTCGGTAATTATATACATATTATCTTATAATTTATTCATTTATATCGTCACGGCATACAACCAGCGACAAGTGTACAGGTGTGAATTACCTTTCAAAAGTAAGCATGACACTCACCATCCCCTCATACCAGTTTCGTCTTACCTAAAAAGGCACTAAATTTAGAATGGGATGTTATTTTACTTGTATTTTTAATAACCCAGCTCTTACGAGACACCGGGAAAATTTGTGGATACACTATTCCAAGATTGTGCCTCACAGCACAATAATGTTTTCCGAAGAAAAGAAACGAATGTTACCTTGTGGTAAATTGACATCTAAATAGTTAATATGCCTTTGTTTCTCAATTTTATTCTCAGATTATGGAAATGACACACAAATAACAACAAGCAGTCCAACTGTTCAAGAGCCTTCATTACAAGTTGTTATAGCTGCTCCAAACATTGAAAACAAACCAGCCGGTGGTACAGTTCAATTCATCTGTTCGGCCAGGAGCTCTTACTCGTCATCACCCATCAGAGTGTCGTGGAGTAAGGAAGGTGGTATGTTGCCACTCGGAAGGACAATTGAAGATGCAAGCAGGGGCATCTTGACAATCAGAGATCTCCAAGCATCTGATTCTGGCACATACATTTGCCAAGCAAATGATGGTGTATCAACTTCAATTGACAGAGCGTCCTTGATTGTGCCAAGTGAGTATCAAAATTGTTTTATCATATTTTATCCATTATCTCGGGTGATTTGACCCTTCGTGAGTAGGACACATCAGTAGTTTCACTTGTGTACATCTACATGTTGGAACAACAAAAGTCTTTTTCCAGTCTTACACCTCATTGAAACACACTTCCTTCTTAAACATATTCTTTATGTTACCTGTTCTTACTCTTCACATGAAAATATCAAATTTGTTGTCATCATTTTGAAATGTAATTTTTACTTTAGTTTTTTTTACAAATAACTCAATATACCTACACAAATTTATGTATACTTTGTCATTATAAGGATATAAACAGATATAAGTCATTTTAATGTGTAAGTAAGTGTGTTTTGTGCTAGAATTGCATTATTAAAGTAAATTATGTTTAATTGGGTTATTATTTTTTAATCAAATTTGAATCAAAAAACTTTTTCTATTTTATGCTGCAGTTTTTCCAGAAAGTGTGATATATGCTCTAGGTAAGTCATTTATAAAATTGTAGGATGTGTATATAATAAATAAAAATTTAATTTGCTTGTTTAAATTTTTGTGACTTATAAACCTTATACACGTAACACTTATAAACATAAGGGGGCATATAAACCTAAACACCCTAATTTGAAATCAAATTTCTCAAATATGTTAATAAGTGTGTTTCTAAAAAAAATTCCATAAATGTTCTCAGCATTTCGCACTTGGCATAAAATCTCCTACACAAAATATTTATAATATGCTACTTAACAATTTTTTTTTAAATTACTACATAACTTTGTGTCATGGAGAAATAAATCTTTAATGTGTTTAATAGTCTATGAATTCAAAGTGAATGTTCAAAATATTTTTTTCATTTCAAGTCAGGTTTGTTCTTTAAATACAAAAATCAACAAATTTTGGGTTTCCGATAATTTAAATTACATATAAACCCTTTTCAACTCACACAATAGTTACCCTTTCTAACACATTACCTCACAGTGCATTAAGCGGTTTTAATATATCATGTTTTCAGTCACTATATTTCTGTCCTCTTAAAACAACTGAATTTTCATTGTAATAAATATAAACAATTTGTTAATGATCCTACATTTTTATCGGGTTTATTTACAAAGGGTACAAAAAATTTTGGGAGTCCCTGATGTTGAAAACTATTGTATTTTACATAAATAATTATTTTATTTCTTTCAGGAAATGAATTTAGTCCACCGTATGCAAAAATCACTCCTCCATTCTTAGAAGTGAGTGAAGGCGAACCAATTGAAATACAATGCCAATCCACCGGAAATCCAACTCCAACCCTCACATGGACTAGAGTCAATCGGCAACCTCTTAACTTCCAACATACATTCGTCAATGGAGTATTTAGAATTGGAAGTGCCAAACCTAGTGACCAAGGAGAATACAGGTACTGTTGGCATAAGTAATTCATAATGTCGTTATATTGTACATTTTTCAACTTCAATAGAATAATTTTCTCCAACTTCAAAAAAGGAAGTGGTTATCAATTTGAAATGATTTTTTTACTCTCATGATTAAAGAGTCATGATTTAACAATTTTTAAGCATATATTTTCATAATCAATTTGTCAACGGGTATCATGTAGAGAGTGCACACTATGAGTTTCGTCGTGATGTGTTTGAATGTATGGCATATACGCTGTATGCCGTATATGCCGTACGTCATATCCTTTTTGTGTCCTCTCTACAGCCCAAACTATAAACCGGATCAACTTCATATTTACATCATATCGATACCTCCTACGTAAACTACCATAAGTGCAAAAAGTCAAATTTAGAGGAGAGCAGTTTAAAGTATCAAATGTTCACAAGAAACACAAATCTTAACATATAGCGTTCATATTGATTATGAGTTATAAAAACAAATATTATTTAAAATTTACGATTTAAATAATTTCAATAGAGTCAATACTTTCAGGAAAATGCTACACTAGCGTCACAGAATTCTCTGCGTTTTTTCTGCGTAAACAATAGTATTTGTTTATACCGTACTACACGTCATTCTAAATTTTAGATACGATATTTTAAGTTTGTAAGAAACGTATTTGTAGGACATTTTGAATTTTTTTTGTTTGTGTTTTTGATAGATCGATCCAAAAGGAACCCAAATATGTAAAAAACTCAAAATCGCAAAAATGTGGCTTACGGTAGTTTACGTAGGAGGTATCGATATGTGTAAAGTTCATAGACATAGAGATGATTAGTTTTCCATAAACAACTGTAAATTTCTTCTTAATGATTTCATCATAAAGAAGAAATTTATAATTGTATATGTTTTTTTGTGTCCTCTCTACGCCTCAAACTATAAGTCTGATTGACTTCATATTGATATATATGTACAATCCATAAATTTGCGGATGTGATTAACTTTTGCCATAGTACACACTGTTTTGTAAATATATTATAAACTCTGGTTGGTTGGAAGAAATTACTATTAGGCAATAAGCCCGCCAGTGTACTAATTATATGTACAGAAAAATTCAAATAAAGAAATTAGTTTTCCACAGATATCCGTTAATTTCTTCTCTATGATTTCATCTGTCAAAATTTTTAAAATGCTCTCACGGTCTGGATAATCGATTTTTTAATATTATATAAACTTTTGATACAGTAAAAATACACTCTTCAAAAATGCATTCAGGGATTATTATCAACCATCAAAAAAAATATGCTGTGTTATATCAATGTAAAATAAATTGCATATTTGTATGACTTCATATTGATATTATATGTGTCTCTATAGACTAGTGTACTTTTTACTCTCCACTACTATCTACCTCAAGGAGTAGGCAGTGAGTACTGAACACAGCATTCTTCTATCTTGAGACACATCCATGGCCTCATCAACATTGATACATAGTCTCATACATGCTCATCTTGCTAGTAATGAAAAAAAATTCTCAACAGGTTTAATCTAATATTTGTTTAAGAATCTAATAGAAATGTACTTCATAAAAATACATTTCAGGATTGTTAACCTTTCAAGAAGAAAAAATGTACACTTACTATGTAGTGGAGAGTTTAGTGTTCGTCACTCGTTTTGAATAGAAAAGGAGTAAATCATGAGTGGACCCATTAAAATTTGATGATGGGATCCGTGATAAAATCATCACACTACAATTTGAAGATGACCGGGTGAATAATTCTTCTTTAAAAGTAGGAGTAAATAAACCATGAAGGTTAATAAATAATGTACAAACAATGTACAAACATAATGGTTTTTTACATAATGTACAAACCATGCAAATATTAAATAATGCTGAGTACTGATTTACATAGTAAACGACTGAGATCTTATTTGAATAATACAGTAAATGTGTTTAAAAATATTTTTTCAATTGTTATTATACTTTTTATTGGTTGTACCCATTTTCAATAATTATTTAATTTCTCAACAGTTGTATCGCCAGTAACTCGATGGGTCAGAATATGCAGGTAGCTGTGATATATGTGAATCCACGTCCCGAAGCACCTGCTCGTCCTCCAGTACTGAGTGTGAATCCTGCACAACCCATTGTGCCAGAAGGGGAATCCATCACTCTAGTTTGTTCAGCTGATCAGAGCGTTCCAACCAACTTGCTTACATGGACAAGGTATGTTTATTCTTCTTCTTTGGTCCATAGGCTCTGGTTCCTGTGACATGTATTGCCAGCTGTCGTGCCATCTTTTAGGAGGTCGTCCTGGTGGTTTTGTCCTGTTGAGGTTTCCTTGAAGGACGATATGTGGAAGTCTGTTGTCTTGCATCCTGTTAACATGTTCGTTCCCTTATCATCTTTATTGTCTTCCCCATCAGACGATACCTATTCTTATCTATATGTATGTTTATTCTTATCAACAAATAATTCTTGGTTGAATACAAATTGGTAATAGTAAGTTAGTTTTTTTATAAACATTTTGATTGATGATACGAAGCCATATTTAAAAAAATATATTACTCATTCTATTTATATTACAATTATACGAATATTCTGCTAATCTGGCTCTCCTGTGCCTTCATTTAAGCTGAAATAATGAGATTGTACTGTACATAAATTCGTACATCAATAAAAATACAGTAAATAAATAATATTAAATAAATAATATTCTATAAATATCTTCAATCATTATATATTTCAGAGATGATGGTTTCTTGCCTCCCAATTTCCGCTCTCAAAATGGACAGTTGAGGATTGAGTCTATTCGCCCCGAAGATGCGGGAGTTTATCACTGTACGGCTGAAAGGTATCCAATGCGCGTAGTACCAGCTAGTGTTGTACTGACAATACGTAGAACAACACCACCACCACAGGCGCCGGCTAGTGTCACATTGTCTAGTAGCAGGGAAACTTTGCCCGAAGGACAAAGTATCACTATTAAGTGCGAACCCAGGGGCAGTCCTCTACCCATCATTAAATGGACTAAGGTATGAAACATTTTAATCAGTTGACTTGTAAATTTGAAATTATAAATTTCCCACACTTTTGTTTTTTTTTACTTGATTAGCCACTTAACTGTTGGATTTTTGCAAGAAAGTGGGTCTGAAAATTGACAGTTTTTTTTTTCACATTTTATTAGAAAAGTCACAGCAATGAACTGTGCACAACTGAATTTTGTAAACAAATATAAACACAATCTGCCCGAACGTCATTCAGCCTTATCAATACACAAGTATATTTCACTCAAGGAAATCATTACAAAAGAAGTTAAAACAAGTTTTGCCCAAGTGATGCTTGGGCTCGTCAACACACTGTCAAAATCCATACCTGAATGACACACCAGCAAAACAGTCAAGTAGTTAATTGATATAGAAAGTAATGTTATATAGTAATTACACAAAATTGTGTGAAATCATTTCAAGGAAAAATATAGGTTGAGCAAGGAGCATTCGTTATTGCATGGGTACGAAGTAAGTTGAACAACCATCTAAAAAATATTGCACTTACTACTTTTTTCTGTGAAGTACATAACATGGTGGTATATAAAATATTTTTTATAGATAAAGTACTGGTACATTAAAATTTATCAAAGATTTAACAGATGTCAACCTTTGTTGTGCATTTAGTTAGATTCTGGGTTTGAATCCCGGTGAAGTTTTCAGTCTGCATTTGTGAGACAATTAATATTATATTGATACATATTAGTTGTAATTTTTTTTTAAATTACCTATAGAGATTTTTTTCGTTTTACTTCGCAGCAAGGGGCATCATTTGGTCCTGGAGTGAGCCAACGTGGAAATTCTTTGATGATCAATCAAGCCAGAATGTCTGACCGGGGTATTTACATGTGTACTGGATCTACAGTGGATGATATAACTATTGCACAGGCTTCCATTCTTATTGATATTGAACGTAAGTTTATATTCAAATTATTTAAACTTTTGCTAGATTAAAAAATAATAGTTTGGAGAAATCTCCATTTGGCAGTACACTCACTCACTATTTACAAAGTGTGTTAGAATTATTATTACATTTCAATCTCGCTAATCCAGCACATGCTGTAATCCTACACTATTGATTTTTTCAAAAATCTTGTATTTTATTAATAAACAATTGGGCACATATTTATATTTTTACTCATTCTACATTCCAGTAATCTAATTTTCCATTATTTTGGCACTCTTTTGTCTACATTAGTGCTAGAGATTAGTGAGATTGTACCATATTAATAATAATAATTTATTGTATAATTGATTGATATCACTTTTATAATCCTGCCATGACCAAGATTGCTGTTGTAACTAATGGGTAGGTGACAGAGGTCGCACATGATAGTGATGGAGAGTTTTAACCCCATCCTGGGTATTTCGTACTGATTTCACATACAGCACAAGCTTCTTCAATGGGGTTACTGCCCAAATAGAGCCTTGGCCTCCCACAGCAAGTGCTTCCAACGTCCTGTCACCAGTTGCCGTCCTCCAGTTGGAAACAATCACAGGCATTTATGCTTAACTTAGGAAATATATCTGGATGTATATTACTTTTCACAAGGACATATTCATTCTTTAAAAAAAATAGCCTTTCAAAATGTATCAAAATATTTTGCAGGACGTGAAATTCCTGGAGTGATGGTATGGCCTGAGGAAGTCCAGTTGGTTCAACCAGGAGGTGCCGTAAAGCTACAATGCCACGTATTACAGGGTGCACCTGATCCAGTTCTCACTTGGTCAAGACCATCAGGCAGATCATTGACAGCCAACACACATTTGCAACCTGGCGGTGTACTTAAGTAAATTGACATTAATATATATTTATATATTTCTTAGCGAAGAGATTGTGAGGTATTTTTGCTAACTCTTTTGTTAAATTAATCAATTAAAAATATTTTTTTTACTATTCATCAATGGCTCTACAGCCCAATTTAAGATTTGAGATTTTTATCATAAGTAGATACATGATTTTTTCACATATTCATCTAAGTGATGATTTTATTTCAATTGCATTCATTACACTGTAATGCGGTTCATTTTGTGACTAATTAACACACTTATCACAAAAATTTGACATTATCTAAGTTTTCAAAAAAAATATACAATTAAGCCATGTTTGGAAAAAATATGCCGGAGTTATAGTTTCCGGCAAATATTATAAAGTTTCCACTGCATTGTATTATAAATGACAATTTTAGCTTCCTTTGAAATGACATAACTGAATGTTGAAACTTTGTGTCCGCAGCTTTGCTTCAGTGACAGTAAATGAGGAAGGAGTGTACACTTGTACTGGTTCCAATGAGGCTGGTGAAAACTCGGCTAATGCGACTATTAAACTGCATTTACCACCTGTGATTTCCATTTATCCAGACACTTACCTCAAGGTACAAGCAGGAAAGGAAGTTAGTGTAGAATGTCGTGCCACTGGCCACCCTGAACCACTTGTTCATTGGATTATGGGTATGTACCTACAGAATATTTTTACTTGTAATATTTCCAATGAAATATTTTATATATAAAACATGAATAAAATGCTATAGTGCAAAAAGAAATGTCTTACTAGCAACTTAATATATGAGATTTTATATCAGAATGCATAATAATAATAATAAGGACTTCCTTGCACCCCATACAAGTGACGATTTTATTTCCATGTGTTTCCAGTTTTAGTGTTTCCAGCTCAGAGATGCAATATTTGTGTGAATAAATTAAGAGGATTCGTAAAACCAACAACGTCATAATACTCATATTTTTTTTAAATCTCAAACATATTGAAAATATCTGAGTAAATCATTGAATAAGTTGACTAACTTAATTGAAGTTATTTTGTTTTCAAAATTTAATTTTTTACTAGTCAAATAATTTCTACGTTCATATTTTTCTGATTGATGATCAAACAAGTTTGTTATTCAAGTTTTCAGTAGGTACTTAATTTCAATTTTATTTGTATTTTCAGTTTCTCCAGTGACTAGACAGTTTGAACCAGCAAGCCTTGGCAGCGCTATCCTCAGAATACCATCTGTCGAAGAAGCTGATGAAGGAATGTATGCTTGTGTAGCCCAAAGTGACGCCGGAAATCAGGAAGAGAATGTTAGAATTGACATCATGGACAATGAGATTGATTCTGAGCCTGTACGAGGTGATGTTTCTGGTATGTTCATGTCATTTTTATTTAAAGTTTTGTAAAAGATATTGGTTTTTATTAAATTTTATGTTAAAAAGTTATCTTTTATACATTCACAGCTCTGTCAATAAGATACATTTTTAGTAATTCAATAAATGCATTTTTTTAATTGAATTCATAATTTAATATGTATTATTTACAGATTACTTCGGTGTGTTAATTGAGAGTCTGCTATTGGTGCATATTATGAAAACAACAATAATTATTTCAAAATATATATGACTGATTATATTATCACTTGATATCAGCTTATATCACTTGATTATATCACTTGATAGTAGGTATTATACTTGTATACCAATATATTATTATGACTGCATCTCTTCACTTATTTTTAGGTCCAGTACCAGCTAAAGTATCCATATCTGCAAGTAGAAATGTTACAGCAAAGCAGGGTAGTTCTCTCCAAGTGAACTGCAAGGGATCGAGACAGATTAATCAGATTGTTTGGACCAAAGCTGACACAAGAAAATACCTAAGTGCTGAGGTACAATATTATGTTAATCAATTTTGTTTGTTGAACTCTACCAACTTTACCTTCTGTTGTAACAATAAAAAAACTATTATTTATAATTCAACGTTTTGCAGACATATGCTGGAGGATCAATTCTAAAATTGGACAATGTAACACCGAAAGATTCAGGAATATATCGCTGTGAAGGTTATGACTACAACGGTGTTCCTACTGTAGATGAATTCTCTCTCTATGTTTATCCAGGTAATTACAATATGATTTATGGGATGTAAAATACATACTTACATATATATTGAAAGGTTAGTAAAATGTGTACATGAATGTGACAACTTGTTATCGGGTGCTTGTTAAAATTTAAATTTGACACAGTACCATTTAGTTGTTCAAAAAGCAATAAAAAAGAGTAATTTACAAGTGCCACTTTGTGTTGAAAAATTTGTAATATAAGTTTAATTTTTTTTTTTTATTTGCCTCTGGACTTTACTCGTGCAATATGTGATTTGCCTTACGATACAATTATTTATAAATCCAACCCAGTATGCCCAAGCCAGCAAAAACCCAAGTATGTTCCTTCCATCTGAAAAATAAAAAAACCAAAAGAAAACTTCACATTGCATGGCAAGATGTCAAAACTAGAAAATTGCGAGAACCCAAAATACCTGGGAATCAAACTGGACTGAACTTTGTCATATAAAGTGCACTGCTGTATGGACACACAGAAGAAGGTGGCGGCCAGAAATAATATGATACGACGATTGGTTGGCTCAAAGTGGGGAGTGAGTCCTGATGTACTCAGAATGACAACACTTTATTATTTTATTTTTTTATAATCCATTCAATTAGGTACAAGAACATTGGTTAGGAGTAACAATAATTAAAAGAATACCTACATGTATAAAAACCAATAAAATGCTAATAAGAGTCATTGGAGTCACATGGATGTATCCACTCTACTAACCCATGGGCATGTACTAGAGTGTACCTACATTATTATGTAATTTTAAATAGATTTTGACTTTTTTTTAAGGATAATGTGTTTGATTTAGTTTAGAATAAAAATAGATTTATATTTAATTATTGTATTTGATTACTTACATAACTATTGTAGTAAGACGGACACATAATTTTTGCAGTCTCTTTTTAGTAAGAAGCCAGTGTGAAATCAGTGTATTTTTGAATTTATTCCTTGATGAAGATGTTGTATATTTTAGGTGCCAAGAAAGTATAATGTCTATGTCCATAGGTTGTATTGTTCTAGGTACCTACATTAGTTTTCTAATGTTGTTTTTTTTTACTTGCCCTTTCATATTCTGCTGGAGAATATGGTTGCCCCATTTGGGGAAAATCAGCACATGCACAGTGGGTGTATAGCTCCCTAAATGAGACAAATAGATTAATAACGGGATTCCTCAAACCAACACCCTCAAGTAAGCTGTACGCTCTCATTGGAATTTCCCCGCCAAACATAAGGCGATAGGTGACAGCACGGGTAGAAAGAATCAAACAGGTCACAGATCAGCGACACATGCTGTATGGACACCACTCATCACTTGGACGCCTCAAACTAAACACGGCCATACCCCTAGCAGACACTCCTAAGACTGTAAGAGTGCGTCTGTGGAGGGATATAACAGAGGGCAACAAGGGGGCATTTTTAAAACACCAACTGAAGCACTGCCCCCAGGACATGACCAACCGTGGCCAATATGGGAAAACCCTCAACAGGATTAGGGTTGGGTTTGGTCGTACAAAGAAAAACCTCCAAAGATGGGGAATGGCTGAAGACACGATGTGCGACTGTGGACAAACGTAGGGCAGCGAGGTCCAATGGCTCCTGGCCAGTGTGATTGGGAGATTCTTAATGAATGAGCCCACAAAGAAGTTTATGGCTTTCTGGGTTTGGATGGGCATTTAGTCACATATGTGTTGACCGACACGACAAGAAAAATATTTATAAATCTAAATTACTGAATAAGTAAACATTCAAGATCATTGATTCATGCTATTTTTCTTTTGCTTTCTCTTTTTTGTTTTATATTATATCATTCTCATTACAACAAATAAATTATTATTATCATTATTAGTGAAAGATAAAACAGCTCAAAAATTGTATACAATTATTAATTATGTTGAATTTTCATTAGAAACATCAATTTACGTCCCAGAGCAGCCACAAAGGCCACCCATTTCAAGCGGAGATTTAGAACAGAGGCCAGAACCAATAGATGACAGAGATTTCCAACAGGATTCACCGGTGGTATATACTGCAAAACTTGGTATGAATGTTATCATGCCCTGCCAGACAAACTTGCCACCACCAGTCTCATTCCAATGGGAACGACCTTACGGACAATTGCCAAGAACAATTCAAGCTCGATCCGTAAGTGTTTTTCGTTTTTATGATGTTATATAGACTCTTGTTTGCAGGATGTGTAGAATGTTTACATTTGACAAACTTCATATCTCAACTGGAAAAACTGAGAAATCAGGCACCTACCTATCATTGGCTGGTTTACACTAAGTGCTTGCGCAACATTCACCATTTTATTGAGTTCCTTAATCAATCCAAATTTTAAAAATTTTATATATGTTGTGTGGCAATTTAAAAAGCTAAAAAATAAGCTGAAAACAGCTTCGCCATCTATAGAATGACAACAAAACCTTTTTCTAACGCAATCCATTTAGAAAATGGTTTATAATCAATGAATGCCACATTTATTCTGCCTGAGCTACATATCAAAATTATAGTGTGTATTGTTGAAACTATAAAAACTAATGTGACATATTAAATTTTAGCCAACTCTAAGTTTGACTTCCGTTAACGAAAGTGACGCTGGACCATATGTGTGTCGCGTGAGCAGCGGTAATTTGGTAATGGAGAGAAAGGTCATACTGAAGATTTCACATGTGGTGCCACAGTTTTCTGGCAATGGATACTTAGCTCTTGACACCCTCAGAGACGCATACTTACACTTTGACATTGAAGTTTCCATTAAACCACAAGGTTTGTATATAAACTATTTATTGATGAATATTATGCACTCCAATAGAGTAATGGTACACCATTTTCATATTAGATATTTGCGTGCAAAATGTACACTTTTTTGACAGATATGACTTGGAAAATTTTGTATGAAAAAAATAATTATTGAAATATTTTTAAAATTCAGCATTTTTATCGCATTATTTTTAGCGTGACACTGCATCAGGTATACTGGTACATGTTCGCACATAAATTAGATTTTTAGATGCTCTTGGTTTTTCAGAAGGCGTGAGACAAACACACACACACACACACACACACACACATACACACACTTCAAAGCACTCCAGTTTTGTAATAAATATCCTACATTCCTATATTATGATTTTGTCAAACTATTTTTATAATCTCAGAAATATCTTAATGATGTTTATGTCTTTACATACACTTGAGAATTTTATATATGTTCTGGTATCAATTATATATATATATATATATATATATATATATATATATATATATATATATATATATATATATATATATATATATATATATATATATATATATATATATATATATATATATATATATATATATATATATATATATATATATATATATATATATATATATATATATATATATATATATATATATATATATATATATATATATATATATATATATATATATATATATATACAGTGATAAATAAACAACTCTACGTTAACATACAATGACACACACGCACACCTAAACAATATACCTATATAATTATAAGCTGCTCCAGAACAGGTTTTTAACCTAGTGAAGCAGTTTACATTCCGCATCTAGTTCTTAAGGATCTTTTTTTTGTAAAAATATTGTATTGTTAAACTTTGATGTGTACCTGTATAATAATATTTTTTTATGTTACAAAAAAAAATATATATATATATATATATATATATATATATATATATATATATATATATATATATATATATATATATATATATATATATATATATATATATATATATATATATATATATATATATATATATATATATATATATATATATATATATATATATATATATATATATATATATATATATATATATATATATATATATATATATATATATATATATATATATATATATATATATATATATATATATATATATATACATATATATATACAATTTATATATATATATATATATATATATATATATATATATATATATATATATATATATATATATATATATATATATATATATATATATATATATATATATATATATATATATATATATATATATATATATATATATATATATATATATATATATATATATATATATATATATATATATATATATATATATATATATATATATATATATATATATATATATATATATATATATATATATATATATATATATATATATATATATATATATATATATATATATATATATATATATATATATATATATATATATATATATATATATATATATATATATATATATATATATATATATATATATATATATATATATATATATATATATATAACATTCTTTGAATTTGTGCCATACTTATATTTATATTTATGGAATCATATTTCCTTTCAGAGAAGGAATTAATTGTAATACCATTAGTGATGTTTTTAAGTATTTATCAAAAATAAACAATTCTCATGTTGTATTCTAATTTTATGTAATCTGTTTCAGACTACAATGGTATTATATTGTACAACTCAAGAACATTTGGAGTGAGTGGAGATATGGTTTCCTTATCACTTGTGGAAGGAATTCCCGAGTTCCGCTATGTTTTGGGATCTGGATTGCCCGTTGTGATCCGTGGAAATCAACCTCTCTCATTGAACCAATGGCACAATATTAAGATTAGTAGGAGCAGTAAAGATGGTAGGTAGAATTCACATAATACATATCAGTTTTTAATAGAGACAGAACGAAACACAATTTTCGGCCGAAACCATAACTGAATATTGGGATTCGCTTCTAGTTTCAGCTGAAACCAAAACTTAGGCGAAAAAGTCAAAATTAGTTTTCCAAAAAATGAAGTTGAAGACGAAGATTGTCTCTATCTACTACTTCACAATTGTTATGTCTCTTCAAAAATTCTATTATATCGGACACTGCAATGTTCAATTTGTTAGGAATAAGGTATTTTGATTAAAATCTTCAAACTAGTAAATAGAAAACTCATCATGTGGTGGTGAGTGAATTTGACAATACCCGACACCATACGAATTCGACAAAGCTGATCCAAAGTTGCAGACAATTTTTGGCTAAAACTGAAACTGCTTGGGAAACTTGGCGAAACCGTAACCGATCTTGAATCTTTAGTCCGTCTGTAGGTTTTAATAAATATAATACAAATTAATTCAAAATTATTCCAAGGGCAATGAAATTCTATTACTATTCACCCTCATTGTTCTTTGTGATTTTGTTTGTAAATAGCAGGATATGTTGTATGTGATATTTTATTGTTTAGGTTACATGTACGTCGATGGAGTTGGACCATTCACAGGATCAGCAACAAGCAAAACACAAGGATTAGATTTGACTCAGCCTCTGTACGTTGGTGGTGTCCCAGATTATCAAAATTTACCTGAAGATTTCCATCCTAAGAATGGGTAATTAACATAATGTATTTTGCTTCAATTCATTGTTTCACCTGTGAAATGTAAAATACTGCTACCTGTGATATATTCACAGAAGTAAAAAAAATGTATTTATAAAAAACATTTATATAACTTTAATTTGGGTTTTTGACAATTTCTAAAGACATTTTTAGATATTTTCATCATATTATATACTTAATCTTATTCCCCGATACTTCTATCCTTAGCTTGGCAACTGACAAAAATTTACACATAGGATGAAATATTTTATTGGTTAGGTTACTACTCAATACAACGTGATATATTTTTCAAAATATATTCAATGGAGAGAATCAAAGTATTTATCAATTGCTCTATCAAGTTCAAAATCTCTGTCCGTACTTGTCAACATCAGACATTGTTTTGTTTTTTCTCCAGTTATAATAAATATAGGTATAGTTTTCCACAAATAACTTAAAAGATCATGTGGGCTGAGTGCAAATTTGCATTTTTTGTATGTATTTAATCTCTCTTCCGAAATATGCCGTTTGCTGATAATTAAACTTAAAAACTAAATAATTTTAGAAGAAAATGTTATTAAAGAAATCATAGTTTTTGTGTTATATTTAGAATGCTTGTATTTAATTTATCCTTAACTCAAATACTTCAACTAGTTATTAGGAAACCACATGTCATATCTAATACCTAGAGATACACAACATGCGTTTTTAAAACATTGAATGATGAATACCTATGTATTTTTCTAATAACTTTTTTCATTTATATAAATTACAGTTTTACTGGATGTATTGGAAGACTATTACTGGAAAATGTTGATGTTTCATTGATGCGGGAGGCCAAAGACATTAAAAATGTAGATAATTGTGATTCCTGCTCACCAAATCCATGTCAAAACAGAGCAGTTTGTCAGGTTGTATAATTATTTATTTTGTTTATTCATTTCGAAATTTAACAGTTTTTCCCTTACATAATACCTATTTGATACCTTGAAATCACAATCATTTACAAAAAAAATAACTTTTGAGTGTGCTTGTACTCTTGAATACTCTTTTTCCTGAGAGAATGACAAAACTTATTAGCGTTATTATTATAGGATGGAATACTTTCAAGTTGGTGTGCCTGTGTATAATAGTGTTGTTATAATGTTGGTCATTCTCTTAATAATGATATTTTGTGATTGACTTTTAGGAAGCATTAACAGAGAGGGGCTACTCATGTCTATGCCTGGAAGGATACTCTGGTGTGGACTGCAGTAGGACTGGTGATTCTTGTCGTCCAGGACTATGTGGACCAGGTAGATGCTCTGACACCAACGATGGTTTCTACTGCACATGTCCAATTGGATATGGTGGTCACAGGTTTGTGTTGCCTTTTAAATCTTTTTTGTCCAATCCTGTACGAAGGCCTCCACAATTCACTTCGGACAGTCTAACATTTAAGGTCATCTCTCCATATCAGCTGTGGTCTCCCTACACCGCCACTTATCGTCAGACATTCTAACTTCCCAAAATTTTTTATTATGAATCTTAAAAAGGCTAATAAATAAAAAAAACATATTCATGTATAGAAATATTCTTATTTATGATTCTATGGATCGCATCGTAGGAGTTAAGTATTTGTAAAACAGATATTAACTTTCTTGAGAGTGTTTTTAGGGAGTATAACCTTTTTGCTTATTGGAGATCAACTGACTACAGTAAATTGTGTTTAAATGCAGTGCCCACCCCATGCAAAAGTAAGCCTTGTGCCCACCCCACGCAAAAAAAGCTTACTTTTGCGTGTGGTATATACAAAAGGCATAATTTTGATTATTTCTTTGTATTGTCCCACCATTTCAATATTATTATTAACAATCATTGTACCATGTGTGTCGGTATGAACTTAAGTTTATAGTTTCCCACAAATGACTTGAAAATTTAAAATTTTCATCATGAACAGGGGCCGTTTAAAAAAAATATGACATAAACACATCAAAAAATGTATGATTTTGTGTCATTTGTTTGAAAAATCAAGTGAAAAATCCAAAACTTGAGATTGTGTCAGGAATTATGCATATCGTATAATTATCCATATTAATAATTCAACTTTTTTTATTCCTTTTAATGGGATAATCGTTTAGCCCTGTGAGGGTCTTTTCAACGGATAAAATTATTAATATATATTCTCTATTCAATATTACATTTCAGATGTGAGTCAAGAATTCAAATTGAATATCCAGCATTTGGTGGCAGAGCATATTTGGCATTCTCACCACCCAAGACAGCCAGACATCTGAAGATATCACTAAAGGTTAAACCCAATTATCCTATAAAGGATGGTCTGATTCTGTATTGCGCTGAGTCAAGACACGGCCATGGAGATTTCACGTCATTAGCATTGAAGGACGGACACTTGGAGTTCAGATTTGACTCCGGAACTGGTACAAATATTGTCTAGTATTTATACCTAGTTGTAATAAAACCTAAAATACAGGGTATCTCAAAAGGAAGTTTATATTTAGTGGATCGATTAAAAAAAAGTAAGCCGTGTATCGAAAAAATGTTTATTAATTATTAAAGTACACAGTTTGGGATTTTATTTCTTAAAAATAATATCGTCTAAATATAGACCCTCGCGTTCGCAGCACTCATTTAATCAAAGAGTAAAATTACTTATGACGGCTCGGCAGGTGGACTCAGTGATGGCTACAATTTCGTGATGTATATTTTCTTTCAAATGCGCCAGGGAAGTCCGTTTACTGGCGTAAACTTTAGATTTAAGATAATCCCCATAGAAAAAGGCCATAGGGGTTAAATCAGGACTGTGTGGAGGCCAATTTATGTCACCTCTCCTGGAGATCAATTTGCCTGGGAAAATTTCACGAACTCGTGGCAGAGATGTTTTGGACGTGTGTGACGTTGCTTCGTCCTGCTGGAACCATGTTCTTTGGTTATAGCCAGGAAATTTTTGCAGTTCATGAATCAAGATATCGTCTAACATCTCCACATAACGCTCTGAATACAAATATAAACTTTCTTTTGAGACACCTTGTATTATTTTTTGCTTGAAGGGTAGTACGATAATTTAAAAATGACTGGTGAGATGCATTTTTACTGTAGGTAGGTACATCAATTTTTTTATTTGGTCCTCATGGCTTAGTTAGATAAATATTTGACTTCTGAGCTAAAGATCCCAGATTTGCTTCCCGGTAGAGACAAAGTTTTTTTTTTTTAAACAGTCTTACTAATAAACGTGTTGTAAAATCATGAAGGTTTTGTCAATGCATGAAGGTATGATACTATGTTAGCAATTATAATAATGTTATTTAATTCACACGGAATACAGATGTCTATATCGCGGGAAAGAGATCTCTACGATTCAAAAAGTGCTGGAAAAGTGGGCATTCCCAAGGTTGTTCAGTGTAGCCAACCATTGAGTCGGTAATGTTACCATCCTGCTTGGGAAACACGCATGCGCAAGCAGGCGCATGAGATTGGTTGAGGCTAGGCGCCACAATCGCTCTGGCGGTTAACTGGGTAACTAATTTGATTGGTGCCAATATTCAAATATGTAGTTAACACTACATAGGTCAACGGGTGTGCAGTAGATTTTTATTAGTAAGACTGATAATCTCCAGAGTACAGCAACTTGTTTTGGGTGCATTTTAAATTAATATATGAAATAGTACCTGTAATTTTTAAAAAAATTGTTTATTTACTTCCCACTTCTGTCTTTATAAACAGTTTTTTCTCATTCACAATCATGAACTGTCTTCCTCCCGATATTATTTATATCAAAGTATAATACAAATAACAAAATTTTGGTAGTTTTTGTATGAATATGATTGTTAACCATTAGCATGTTCCTTGACTCTGGGATCATTGTAGTAGCATCAGGTGAGAAATTGTTGATTGATGTTAAATTGAAAATGCTAGACATTTTATTGCGATTGTAAAAACAAAATTTTATAAATTAAAAATATTGTAAAATTAAACTTTTCAGAATTGCTTATTTCATGATTAAACTGCTTAAATTTTAGGTCCAGCAGTAATCAGAAGTCGCAAACCACTGGTTGCCAATGAATGGGTGGATGTTGTTATCTCAAGAGTATTGGACAAAGGAAAACTGAGTGTTCAAGGTCAGGATGCAGTGACTGGTGGAGTGCCAAGAAGCAAGAAGGTATCTTGACTTTCATAATATTATATTAAAATGTCACCGCTGTTTATAAGAGTTCTTAAAGCTATACTAGTTAAATATTGAACAAATTTGTTGATAGAATTTATTTTGCAAATTTACAGACGAGCCTTACATTGTTTACACCATTGTACGTGGGTGGATATGACTCAGAATGGTTGACAATCAACAAAGCAGCTGAAGTACAGAATGGATTCAACGGATGCATCTCAGACGTAATTAACTCTTTTATTATAATTGAACTAATTTTGAAAATTGTAAAATTTTGTACAAATTATATAAAAATGTACTTCTCATCTTACACAAAGTAACAATATTAACTAAGAATTTTTGGTAATCAAGATATCTAAACTATACATCTGAGGCTGAGGAGTATTTGTATTGAAATGCAATTAAATTTCAAAGAAAAATCAACTAGGGAATCAACTAGGGAAAAGACATTTCAACTAGGGAATGCTGTCTCCTAAAATAGAAAAAGAATTTTTTTTTGACAAATTTTGTCAAGAACTGGATTGAGGTTTTTTTTTTTAAACATTCTTCTTTTTACAAGCCATGTTCGATACATCGCTGTATAAAGACCTCTTCTAAACTTTTCCACTTATTATTTCTGTCTTGAGCTGTTTGCTGCCATCCATGACCCGCATGCTGGACTGACATCTGTCTACCTTTTTAGTGATCTTCCTACGCCTCTTTTGTTGGTGCAGGGCCTCCACTTCAACCCGCCTGACAAGCGTGGTGTTTGAACGCCAAAAACCTTCTAATTTAAGAATTGTTTTTTAAATTGATATCTAAGCAAGCGTTTCATGAGGTTTATTGGATAAAATATATTTTATTTTAAAAAAAAGTAAAGAAACGTGCTGCATTCATGGACCACACGCTATTGATGGCCACACATATTTCATATAACACATTTATAATATTTACTTACAAACATCGCTTACATCAAAGTATAAATATAATATATATTATAAAATATATATTATACTTACAAAAATATACTTACATAAAAATGTATATTTTTTATAGCTTATTTATTTATTTTATTATTTTTACTAGAGTATTTTATGTGTTTTATACAACAAATATTCATCTGAAATTTATTTTACTCTTTATAAAGCTAAATGATATGATGGTGGTATTTATGGTAAAAATGTTATCATACTTTGTGTAACATGCTGTAATCTTGCTTGATAGGTAATTGTGTCGGACCATAAGCTGGATATAATTAATTCACCCATTAAGTCGGCAAATGTGCGCAACTGCGGAGATCCTGAGATTGACAACACTCCGTACAGAGGTGACATTCCAATGACGACCAAGCCCTATATCGCTGAGGTAATGTCTGCATGAAATATTATATTATTATTTACTGTTATCAGACAGGCAGCCAAGATGATATGTCGGATTTTAATAAGGCATAAAATGTTAAATCTAGAAAATATGATATATTAACCACCTAATGCACTATGAAGTAACGTGCTAGTAAGAGTAACTATTGCATGCGTTAAAAAGGGTTTAATGATTTAAATTATTAGAGACCCAAAATCGCAGTCACATCTGACACGAAATTAATAAACATACACTGATTTTATGCACTCTTAAACACATTAAAGATTTATTCTTCTACTACATTGTAGTTATGGCAGTAATTTAAAAAAAAAATATGTAAAAAAATAATATTTTAATAATTCATCTAGGGGAATTTTTGCTAAAATTTTATTAATATTTAAAATTTATTTAGAGAAATGTCGGATTTTTTTTTTAAAACACACTATTTAAAATACAAAATGTGAAGTTTAGGTTTATATACCCTCTTAACACTATATATTGCACAAAGTTCAACTGTCAGGACTAGCGACACCACCAACATATACAATCACTCACTCCTGCCATAGAAAAAGTCATACAAGTCCTTAAAGGAGTTCACAACGGGTGAGTCAACCAGTTCCAGAGGCAAACCAAAAACAACTTTACTTCTCAACAACTCTATTTTAACAATGATTCCATAAATTCAGCTTAAACTTTTGCATATCCAACTTCAACCAATATATGTTATTATAATAAATATGAACACATATATATTCCACAACGAATTTATTTGACTTTCGTCGACCGTTTCGGCTTACAAGGCCATAATCAACTTGGGGCAAGTCTGGTCCAACCGACGAAATCAAAACCCTCACGATTACCCATATCATGGATATAATTATTATATGGAGTTCTATATATATCTTTAGATGTCATAGAACTCCATACGATAATTATGTTTATTAAAAATGTTTTTTAAAAAAATACAATAGCAGAATAAAGTTAATTATAATATCATATGTTCAATTAATTTCTAATCAAATGTGCTTTGTGAATTTCAAATTATCAATTTTTAATGTGTTTATAAATTAATAAACTGATAGCTACAATTAATAATGATACGATGTCTTATAAACTAACATTTTTGGTGCAAATATTCATTGATTTGAAAATAGGGAAACACATGACCTATGAAAATAAAAGGGTGTTGAGCATTTTTTTTGGACATCACATACTTATTATACTTATTATATAATATATCCATGATATGGGTAGTCACGAGGGTTTTGATTTCGTTGGACTAGACCTGCCCCCCTGGTCATCGGAAGACAAACAAATTTGTTGTGGAATATATGTATGTTCAAACTTTTCATAATTATTATGGAATTTACAGTTTGGAAGCCGTGTCAATCGACAGATTGAAAACAGCTGATATTCATCCAATATATTTATTATTGCCACACAACAATCCATTTAATATTTTTTCCGAAGTACATGTTCAGTGACAAACACAACTAAAATGATGATAAAAAATCATTCAAAAATTTATGAGAAACACATACCACATTTACATTTTATTACTAAGCAATTTTTCTCTACTAAACACATGATACATTAATCAAACTGTTTTGTTTATTCATGATAATAAATATATTTTTGTTTATCAAGCAAAAATACAATGTTAGTCTTTGTGGCTCAGTCAGTTAGATATCTGACTCCCATATCAATGACCCTGTGTTTGATTCTTGTTAGAGATACAGTTTTTAATTATATATTTGTACCAACATCATTGATACTTTCTATACCCTGTAATTATATATTACGTGCAATTATATAATTTTTGTACATTGCAGTCTGAAAATGTGTGCGATTATTGCGAGAATGGCGGCTATTGTAATCATAGAGACGAACAGCAATGCATCTGCCCTCAAGGATACTCCGGCACATACTGTGAGACGGCACAACCAACACAAGGCCAAGGCCAGTCCTTGTGTGACAGACAGCCATGTGAAAATGGAGGAACTTGCAGACCGACTAGATTAGGAGCTCTCTACAGATGTGACTGTCCTAAACACTTTGGAGGATTCCAGTGCAGACAGAGTTAGAATCATTTTATGATTATATTTCAATAATAAACGCATACAAACGTTTTTAATATACTATATACAAACATTTAGAACCGAATGCAGAGTCTGACATAAATACTGAATTTTAAATTCCATGTTTTCATTGCACAGTCGCTCAATAATGTTAGGAGATCACGTGGCTTCCTAACTAGAGGATACTACAAAATTTTTGTATGAGAATTGCATTGCAGAGACATATCTACATACTAAGCGCATGCGCGTTGGTGTAAACTAACATTTGTGAACTGTCAAAAAGTAAGATTGATCGCGAGGAACCATACTAGTGGTTTAATTGGGTTTAATACTAAAATAAGAGATGTTTTCGATGGATGATGATTTTAGCGACTTCGTCAAATATGTATTTGGTAATTTTGTCAAATCAAATCTCACACAGAGTATTCAGCGATCTATACGATCTATACGATCAGCGATCAGCGATCTATACGATCGCTGAATACTCTGTTGCTGAATACACTTAAATTCAGTTAATCCATAGAGAACTATCTATCTGTTTTCTTCATACACAATAGTGTGAAATTCTACGCTATCCACCTTAAGTTTGGGGTAGTATTTAGTTAGTAATGTCTCTGCAATGCAATTGCTAACTTAAGAATACTAAATACTCCAGTGAGGTAATGAGCTAGTATTTAGTTACCATTCGGGTGTCACCTTTTAATTCAATATAGTTTTTCTAATGTTTTTAAAATAAATTTGTTCCAACATTAAAATATGATTTTGAAGGTCTGCAAATTTTTGCATTTGCAAATTTCTTTAGATTGAGAAATACATAGATGGAAATCAGAGAAAGTCATACCTGATGAATAAGGAGGATATTCTAACAATTAAAAATGTTTGACGATACTTGAACCCAATTTTCACATTGGAACTTCAAGTGAGTTTTTATTACATGCATATCAACACAAGTAAAAAAAATTCAGCCACTGCAACACACCTCTGCCAGACCAAGAACTTTTTACAATGCCTTTGAAGATGTAACTGGTTTTGTTTTTCATATTATTTCTTGGAATTTATTTTACAGGGGTAGAATTACGTGAAGATGTATCATTAGCTGGTGAAGGATACGTAGAGTTGCCAGCTTCTTTGTTGCCCCATGACAATCCAAAGGCTACTGAAGTTATTGCCATAGCTTTTACCACTTCTTCACCTGATGGTTTACTAGTTTTCCAGGGAGAAAACGGAACTAACTTCAAGGATGGAGATTTTATTATGTTGAGCAGTAAGCGTTTTTTTTATACATCAGAAATTTACACTTCTCATTCTAATAATAAATCTACTGCATAATTCATTTGTTATACAATCACCATTAAAATAATTGCACATAATTCGATTACAAAAAAAATTAAAATAAATTGTTACAATTAAAAAAACAGAGGAATACAGTTTTATTTCAAGCTAAACCCATATAATAATTTTTTCACACATACATCACAATAACAGTAGTTCCTACAATGTGACTCATTTTTACGGTAATAAAATTGCTAAGTAGAAGTAAATTTAAAAATAGATAATTACATATAGATTTATGAAATTCATTTTCATTTGTAGTATTTGAAATAAAGTATTTGTAGCTCCATAATAATAAATAATGGTTGATATTATTCCAGTTAATGGTGGATATGTGGAGTTGCAATGGGACTTGGGTAATGGTGTAGGAACAATAAGAAATACCCGAGTTCAAGTATCAGACAACCAGCGCCATCAAGTTGTCGTAAAGAGAACTGCTCTTGATGCAACGCTTGAAGTGGACAACATTGAAGATACAGGAAGAGCTCCGGGATTGACGCAGATACTTAACGCTGATTCTAATATATTTGTTGGTAAGGAAACTTTTTTTTAATTTAGATTTGAAATTTAATGCTATGCTAAAAATTTCAATCTTACCCAGTACAGTAGCCTTACTCTTGAAATTCGAATCCGATCCCGATTTCAAATTTTCATTTAGAACTTACCTATCTGTCGCCTGCGTACATTCAAACGAACGACTATTACTATTTAAATATACCTACCTACCGCATTCATTCTCCGTTACAAAGGTAGGTTTTTAGCGAGTAGGATCGTATTGGGATTGGATTTGCAGTGAAGAGTAAGGCCGCAGGTGAGTTTGCATAATAATTGTGAAAAAAAATTTTAATCGTTGACCTTCTTCAATTAAGAATATTTTATTGAATTTAATTTGTAATAAACACCACATTTTGTCATTGTATTTATAATTCTATTATTTCTATAAAATTGTTTCAGTTAATTTATCAGTACCTACCTAACCGGTAACTCTAACATGTTAGTTTGTGTTTGTAACTCACTCAAATGTAAATTTATTCATCCTCGATAAAGGCTTGTCTTAATAAGATTGAATATAATATATTAAATATTCAGAGATGTGCTGTATTTCAAATAAATCCATGAAATGCTAAAGGGGTATTGTGCAGTTTTTTTTCATCCATTTCCATTTGAAATGCTTTTCACACTATATTTTAGCAACATTTTTTTTATTATCTCAATTTTGTTCTTTTTTCTTAAAATTAGATTAGACGCTCTAATATTATTTAAGTACGATGGTTATTTATATTTATTTAAGCAGGCAAAATTAGTCCCGCATAAATAAGTAAAATAAATAAATTATTATCAAAATTGTTTAAAAATTTAATAATTGTTTTAAGAAGGCTGTATTGTTTTTACTCTTTCATTATTCAACCTGATTTGTATTTAGAGTGCATTTGTATTTTCAGTGCATTTTGAGAATAGGTAAAAAGCATTTTACATTTTCAGATGAGAAAATAATGACCCATTTCCATTTCAAATAATAATAATAAAATATGGTTTTGGGAAGGTTTTGGATGCCTTCCCATTTTTCACATCTATATTCTGTTGCAGTATGTGAGATTTTTAAAATTAATAAATGCACCATTATTAAACTACAACGAAGAGAATGTATGAGAGACAAAAAATATCACTTATTTTGTCATTAAGGCTTATTAGAGTCAGATTAAGGATGTACCCCAATTTATAGAGTTATATTCTCCATGCAGAAATGTTTATTTATTAGGTGAATGTCAATAATCTAAGGTGAATGTATTCACAATTAATATAAATGAAACCAAATGGTTAATTTATATACTTACTACAATGTTTTTTTTCAGGCGGCATTCCAAGTGACATGACCCCAACAGGCATAATTGGGTTCTCTGGCTGCATTCACCAAATAGAATTCCAAGATTCACGTGCGATTGACTTTGGACGCATGTCACTTGCAACTAGGAATGCGAATCCATGTTCCAAGTAATTATTACTTTACTAAAGTACCTATATTGCATGAAATTTTCATTGTCATTAAAATTCATAAAAAAAACTCTAATTTGTTGAAAAAAATTATCTGAACAATTAAAGTATTATTCATTCATTCATATCACTACGGTATATCCCACAATATGGGGTAACCAGTAACAGGTGTGCAATACATTACGAACACAACACATGCGTGTAAATCCTCACACCAATATCACCTAACCTAAAAAGGCACTACATTCAGAATGGGTGCTGAACCTCGTTGCTGAAATTAAGTATTAAAATTGTTATTAATCTATAAATATTAGATATCTGATTCCGGGTATGGTACCCAGTGGAGACACAGTTTTTAATTTTGTTTTTAATCTAGATCTATGAGATGATAAATATCATAAAACTCCAGATTGTGGCATCACGAGTGCATGGTTAAATAAATATTGACGGTACAGCTGTTTTAGTTGCCCGAGAAGCAATACAAAATAAAACATATAAGTACCTACCTATATGACTACATATATTTTGTAACAGGATAAAATTCATACTTCTAAAGAAAATTGGGTTGTAAATTGAAATTTTCAGAATTTAAGAGTGATTCAATCATTGTGCTAACACTAAATAATAATATCTACCTAATTCATTATTGCAATATAAAACATGTTGTCAATACTGGCACTAGTGCTTTACCAAACTAATATAATATCTACCTAATTCATTATTGCAATATAAAACATGTTGTCAATACTGGCACTAGTGCTTTACCAAACTAATATCAGAATCTATCAAATTCTTGTATGTATTGGACATGAATAACAAACATCCTGGCATTTATTTATTATTGCTTTAATTATAAATGGTTGGTGAAAGAGCGGTTAGCACACTGAATAAGTAATCCATTGGTCTCAAGAATCCTGCCACAACCAAATTCGTTCACCTATAGCACAAGCATACACTTAATTTAGGGAATGTATGAGGATGTTGAAAGGATATATTCTTTCTCTTCTTTAAAAAAAAAAAGATGGTAAGATAGCAAAATATCATGTCAGTTTTTTGGTATATTGTGATATATAATATATTTCACTGGGTTCGCCTCAATGAGATCTACAAGCTGACAAAATATGATATGTCTTCGACTATTAGGGTTAAAGAATATTGCCATGTCACTTTAATATAGGTACCTACATATGTGATTTTTTAGATTCTATCAAACTTAAAATTGCTGTCCTGTAAAATTTGTAAAACATAGCATCATATTTAGCCATCTTACCACAGTATTATATTTGGGAAAAATTTGACATGTTCGTGAATTATATGCAATAATATACTATAGGGTTATTGTTACTTATGTTTGGAATGCAGCAGCATATCACCCGGTTCCCTAATGTTTTGGGAACAGTTTGATGCAGTGGAATCACCTCCTCCTGTTTATATACCCCATCCCCACCATCATTATCCTAGACCAAGGTCTGATGCCAATGCACAATCCCTCATATCATTTCTTCCCCTATCAATTGTACATTTATTTACAATAAGTTATGTTCATTTATTATACCCCGAACTCAAACCATGCATATCTTTTGATATTAAATGTGAGTAATAATATAAGTATGCATATATTTTAATTATTTATTTATAAAAACACTTTTTACATTGAATAATACTGAATAAATATACAGTAAAAATAAAATAAATATAGAAAAAAATATTTTTTAACTTTTTCAAATAAAATTTCTTGTTCAATAAAAAACTTTTGAAATTGTATAACTTTGGGTTAATGTTACATAATATTTAATGTAAAAATACTTACCAATCGCTATTTATATGCAACCTGAAATATACTGGTAAATTCTTTGATTATGAACTTCAAGATTACTTGATCCATTTATCAATATTGTATTTTTTATACGTATCTCATATAGAATTCAAGGAATGATTGTTTAAGACACAATTAAAATTTTATATAAAACTCTTGGTTTTGTGTTTTCAAATTTATAGTCTAATATAGGATTTAGATTACTAGATTTTATTGAAAAAAAAAATCTTCAAGGCTTTGCATTAAATTCAATAAATTCACTGTGTTAGTAGAATTGTTAATTGAAAAGTAACTTTTAAATAATGTTTTAAATAGTGTTTTATTTTGTTTTAAAGAGTTGTTTTGTTTTTCCAGGTTTGAGAACATGAACAACGAAGAAGAAAATGGAATCAATTATTAATGCTCGTATTTAAATTATCAAATTTACAGTTTTCATGAATAATAATTATTAATGTAACTGTAAATGTGATGCTGCTGTGTACGTGTGCCATGCCACAATAGAATAATATTATTAGTGTTAAGCAAATTTGCCAATCATGTTATATTTTAAATGTATTCTATAAAGAAATCGTAATATTTACCTACATACATACATTTGTTGTCATGTTTCTCAGTTATTTTCTTTTTTAAGATGAAGTATGCCAATGTATAAAAGCAATTCTCCAAATGCATACATATAATATGATGCATTGTTATATTAAAAAATATTATTATATATGTATGTGTATTGCAAAAGTCCTTTTAAGACTTACTTTTGATTTAGCGTATGAAGCAAAAACAGTGATATATCTAGAAAATTTTGCTGTAATAGTCATTTTTCATAAAAAAAACAGTGTAAATATTGAAAAAAATGAAAGTGGCCAACTATTTTACAATATTATAATAGACCTAACTTCTTCCTAAAGGATGTCACTAAGGCTACAAAATTGACAGCAGTCCAAAATGAATATAGATATGTTAAAATCATATGTAAATGTAAGTAATGGTAATCCGCGTTAAAGTAATGTATTAGTATTTTAAATGATTTGTTTTTCCGAAAGTATTGTATTATCTACTTACTTCTCTTCTTATTCTCAATTTGAATTTTTATTTTATTGCAAATGAAATTATGTCAAAAATAAGTCTTTAAGGGTCTTGAACATTTATATTTAATCTAAGCGGAATAGATAAATATTTTGGATGGCATTTAATTTTTTTTAAATTACTGAAAAATTTTATTACCATAGCTTGTCAATTGTTTCATTCCTCTGTTTATAATAATTTTCTTTTCTGCTTTTTAGTGCAGAAAATGCACTTATTTGCTTTACAGTATGAAAGTTCTGTGAAAAGGATAATTTGAACAGAACAGGAATGTGGTGGGATTAGTTTTTTTCTAAATTAATATACCTACCATTTTTAAACAATATTCAACAATCATTATAAATCGAAGTACATTTTTTTCATTCTTATTTCAGATTCTTTTTGTTTTAAAAATTGTTCTGTTTTAGGTTATGTAACAATAATATACATTGTTGCTCTTTAAAATATAAATACATTTTCTAAAATTGTGTTTGGGAAATGAACATAATATTATAACTTATTCCTTCCCTACAATTTCATATTGAAAAAATAATAACTGTCAATATATGAAAACAAGTTTATACCCCATGATTCACTAATATTTATTTATTTATTCCAAACAGACATTAGGTAATATTGCCATCAAAGGTATTTTATATTCTGCTAAGAATTACTACTGTGTATTTTTCATCGATGTAATTTTTTTATTAACAAAATAACGTACCATTCATGTTTCGTCCTAAAGTAAATATTATGCCACTATGTTGTATTATAAGTATATTTCACAATACCTACATATCAAAAAATTGACTTGTTCATATTACCTACATTTACTTTTGATTGTAATAAATTAAAATACGTATAATATTTTTTAAATTGTTAAAATGTATTTAGGATGTTAAGAAATTAAAGGTACGGATAAATGACACAAAATTACGACCTCTGTAGATATATGCCCTATAAGCACACAAAGCTATATATCGTCACTGATGTCTTGTGACAGTTGGCAAAACTATGTCTTGTGTATTTTTTAAAATTAAATTATGTACTGCGTCTCTAATATTCAAGCATGTTGAACTTATCAATGGCCTCCCAGAGATTACTTTGACATTTTTGCTCTGAAATCTTGTAAAAAAAGTAGCTTAGAAGGATAAATACAGTATATTTTTGAGACTATTGAATAAACATATTTGTTTACAGATGAAATTATTTATTTATACATCATATGTACTTTTTGTAAAAAAAATTTGGGTGAAAATAATGTTTTCATTTCCATACCTCACATTTATGTTACAAATCATTTATCTTTCAAGCCAATTTTTGGTGGAGTGTAAACTTGTGTTCTCTAATTCTTATTTGAAACAATACATAAATATTCAGTTTCATTGAATTATGAAATGCGTCAATTCAATTTCGTACTGCACTTAAAATAAGGTATGTGATTCCCACATTTGTTTAGGAATTTTTTTCTCCATAATTTGATTCTCCATTTATTTAAAAATGTTTTTTTTCATAATTTAATTTCCACTTTTATTTAGAAATGTTTTTTTTCCTTAATTACATTGTGTTTATTTAAAAATTATAAATGTCAAAAGTGAACTCTGATCCCTACTCCACATATTATGTAGTTCAAACTAGAGACCTTATTTCCAAATACAATATATTTCGTAATTCTCAAACTTGTCATGATTAAATTTACAGAAGTCCATTTTTAAAAAATAAAACACAAACATTGAATATTCTTCTACTTCATAACTTGAGAAAAGAGTAATAGCATTTTCGAGCTTGCACTCATCATTAACTCCTTATTACTAACAAAAAAACAACAAAGACAAACTACTTAACTACTGTGGAAGAAGTGGAGGGAGAGGGTGGGGCTAATAATTTTAGAAGGGGAGAATTCATTGCAGGGTATTGTATGTTCAGGATTTGAATTTTTGTTATTTTATTAATTTCAACTATCTGTAATCTACCTATATAATTTATTCCCCTTGCTTCATTTTTTAACCTCTGTCAGTATGGCCGTACCCGTACGGCAGGAAATATCATTGCAAATCTAAGTTGTACCGGTACAGCTAGAGATTTTTTTTACTAGAATACGAATACTTTTGACACTGCAACCAATAGTTGAAGACACCTGAAATAATCATACAAGTTTTCAATATAAAGTCGTCAAACATAATACTTTTTATTTAAAATTTTTGTGTTAAAATTAATTCACTCCATATAGGTATGTACATCATACCAAAACTCACTATCATAGAGATAAAAGTTAGTAATAAGGAGTTACTGATGATAAGCACAAGCACAAAAGCGTTATAACTTATTTCTCAAGTTATGAATTAGAAGTATATATAAAGATTGTTTTGTTTTTATTACTTTTTACTTAAAAGGAGGAAAAATGACTCTCAGAGTCCAAAATACCAATGACCATGTAAACAACTTTTAGAGATTTAGACATTGTCTCTAGTACAAAGACCATGCCATATATCCGCACCTTGAGTATGATGTCGAATTTTTATGCTGGTATAACAAACATCATTTTATACAAAATCAACGTTTTCCAAAATCATTGTTCAATTTAAATATTTATTCATAAATTTGTATCATTCACTAATGTATTTTCATTTTATACTTCTATTGGTTCGGATTAATTTCTGAAATGTGATTTTACTAGTTTAAGTTCTTTTATATGATTACAGATTTTAATAAATTGAATAAAACTATGATTTTAATAAGCGTATCTACCCTTAGTGTCAGCATTTATTTATAAGTTTAAAGTTAGGATGCATTTATTATATTGTGTGTGTTTTTTTTTTAATATTTAATATTTTTTATGACTACACTGCCCATATTTTTATATTTATCTTTGTTTATGTAAAATTGACATAATTGTAAAAAGTTTACCGTTCATATTTTTTTTAAATATTTCATTTGAATATTTCATAATCCTGTGAATTAAGGCCACCCAATGACAAAAACTTACCAAATAATATGTGAAACCAGTAACTTTCCTGTGCATTTTGTATCCAATATCAATTACTTCTGACAATAAATATCATATTCATATATTATATATTTCCCATTTTATTTCAAAATCTATTCATTCCCATAATATCTATTGATGAATGAAAAAAGTACCAGTTAGGAAACTATTTCAACATTTATCTCTGAATGAGAATGTTCTCTATTAATAATATATCAAACTCAGTTGAAAATGGTTGGTTGCTGATAATTTTTGGAAGGAAGCATGAACTTGTAATGTGAGGCAAAATCACTACTCAAAATGCCTAAAGAAAATAATAACTACCTACTAGTAATCCAGCTAGGTACAAGTGGCGTTTTATGTGTAAACAGTTACTAATGCATTAGTCATTACTAAGTCATATTTACTCAACCAAGTACTCGTTACGTGTAAACAAGGCATAAGTTGCCATACTTCAGTATATTATGTATTGCCAAAGTAAGTAGAAATTAACATGTTTTATATGCTTTGATTGTATCTCTACTTACATTATGTGCATTTTATTTGGAACCTACTATCTTTGAAATTGAAAAAACTACTAAATTGAGCAGACATCTATTTAAAAGATACTAATATAACCTGGCAATCTTTGTGTTGCCTTATAATTAAAAATGGTCCCTTCAGTCCCTTCGGTGCCTCCTACCTCCCTAGTTTTTCCTGTCTATTCCATCCCATCAAACCTTCAGTACCTTTAGACCCTTCACTACCTTCAGTTCCTCCTGTCTTTTCTATCCCATCAAACCCTTCAGTACCTCAAGTTCTTTAGGTACCTTTTGTCTCTTCAGCGCCTCCTACCTCCCTTCAGTTCCGTCTGTCTCCTCCATCCCTCCAGAGAAAGTCACATGACATTTATGTTGGTATTCCTATGTCGATCATTTTCCATAAATGCCTTTGTAAGATATTAATTAAATAAAAAAGTTTAGTAGAGCGTTCACTTGTGGAGATTCCACGCCGAACTCATGGACTACAATAAAATTGTCAAAATTGTAAAGACAGAAATACTCAACAACAGAAGGCTACCCGGAAGAGCTTCGAAGAGATGTAAGGATAGTTGAACTCCCTTCCTCAGGATAGGTCAAAAAAATTAAGTCATTATTAAGTCATTTAACCTTTATAGGTCAAATGACTACTCTATGAAGAAGAAGAAACAAAATCCAAAGAAAAATGTCAGAATTTTCTTAGATGGCTTTGTTTTTCAATTTTTGTGTGAGAAATGAATAAATAAATTACTCCTCTTGTGGGGATGCCCGCAGTAAAACAAAACAGCTTACCAACTGCTCCAGAATTTTCTTCTTAGTATGATTATTTTTTCAAATTATTTTAATAAACCATTGTAATAATTGTCAATGCTGTAGGTAGTTACTGAGTATCTACCTACCCTAAATATAATACTACATTAAAATTTTGTGATTAAGTAGTCCACCTTCATAGGTCAAATGGCCTATTAATCGATGAAGAAAAATGTTTAAATCCAGTAACAGTCCTGGGTACACGCTCAACAATTCACTAAAGTTTCAATGCAATCGGATCAATCGTTTAGGAGCACATAATGTGCATATAAGCATACCAGTATACAAACATTGAGATTTATAATACAGATAAAAATGTTTCTTACAAATAGCATAAAATAGTAAATCAAAATTTATAATACCAATGTATTTATTTATTTAATTAATTAAATTCATAGGAACAATCAAGGGACCGCCCATACCTTATAATTTTTACAAAAAAAATGCAATAAAAATCCTCTTAGTATGTATTTTGCACAGACTTCTATAATCATAGACTCATCACGTAGGAAAATATATGGTCCGATAAGCGGACCCGGTGATCGATATGAATATAGCTGCGATGAATGTAGGCACTCACGTTGGCATATGCACGAATCGTAGCTAGCTTCATAAACCTTCCCGTGCCCACTAGTGGGACCACATACCCTTGGTTGTTACTTTGATCTAGCTTCAGAGTCATCATTTGCTTACTTCAATATTGCCATAAAAAAATTGCCATAAATTAAAAAAGTTCTTATTTTATACTTATTATTGCCAATACTGTATCTTGTGACTAAGTTCATACTAGGGGGAATTTGATTGCATTTTTGATATACAAAAGGAGCCTCCAGAGTTATACCTTCATGGGAACAATCATACTCTAATGGGATACGAAGACAAGACTTAACACCAAAACTTCTGATCTTGGCTAACATCCATCTGCTAACAACTTTCTAGTAGAACTGTACTAGGAAAAAAATAATGTTAATTTATGTAAAAAAAATAATTCACCTTATCAATATAATATAGAAAGAGAATTTATAGATTTGCTTGCACAAGTAAAAATAAAATATGAATATATTTATAAGCTAATAAGGAATGAAAACACAATTTAATGTACAATTTTTATTTAATAAATGATGGTATATCTTAATTTTGTGGCACTTTTATATATTTATTTTATATAATTTAACCATGCATTCTTCTTCTTGGTTACAATATTAAGATTGGTTTGCACCAAGCACTGCATCTCTCATTACATTATCTCAAAACAACAAAATATATCATGTTGATTTTCATTATTTATAAATAAATATGGCAAAAAACTTTTTACACACAAAAATGTATACAGTAGTGATATTCAAAATATTTAACAATGGGTTCGCTAACAGAAAATTTTCGCCCGGCAATGTTGCGTCAAGACTCGCACACGTCTAAAAACAAGCTGGCTATCCCCGCGAACCAGCTCATGCTCCGAGAAGTTTTCTCCGAATCTATGAACAGTCGAGGATGTTCCGAAATGTAACATACTCGATGCAAGACTAATTCGTTATATCGAGTGCATGTCGGAACATTCCTAGTAACATAGGAACTGCTTTGTAGTATGGCGGGAAAATATTATTGTAATTATTTTTTTTGATTAAAAAATAAATAAAAAGAAAATCATCCACTAAATTTGACAAACAAATTTCGTTTGCCTGGCGAATAAGGCTCTAGTTTAGAGTGCTACAGTGTATAGTAAATTTTTTAAAAGAAATAAAACCACTGAGAAATATTAAGCGTGTGAGTTCGAAAAAAATTTGAAAATTTTTCACAACGGGCCGAACCTCTGCAAACCAATTGAATATCACCGCTGCATTTAATAATTACAAATAAATAAATATGGCATTTTAAATTAATGACAAAATATTGAGATATGGAATTAAAAAGTAAAATGCACTCAAGGAATTTGTTACATACAGCAAAGTCTCAAAACCAATCAGAAAATAAAACGATAAATATTATTTATGTAACAGCAATATCAATTGTATAAAGTTGAACAGAATAAAATGTATAAATTTATTAATGAATATGTTCGATTGGCTTCATAAATCTCAGAACTGTCTGTGGTGCTCCCATTCCCTAAATATTTTTTTGGCTGGTTTTTCTTCCATCGTGGTGTAAAATCTGTAGAATGATTTACACTAAACGACCTTACCTAATGGAGTGGCAAGGTCTAAGGTCAAGACCCGAAAAGTAAGTATGGTTAAGTTGAATAGTTAATTTCAAATTATAGGAAAATATGTGAAGGTAATAAGTAAATAAAAACACTTCATGTTAAGTTAAAAACAAAAGAAATTCAGTGCCCTCCTGGAAACACCGGAAACACCGGAAACCCAGTAAAACCGTCCAGCAAAAAGGCCCTTGTCAGGTTCACTGTCATGGCTCCAAAGTAACGTTTCACTGTTCCTCAGTTAAATTTTCCCACCAAGTGCCTACTTTCGATAACAACATCCCTAATATATTTGATGCTTTTCATTTCTGGAAAACAAACTCACTCAAATCCTAGCCGAACACAGAGGTTTTATGAGCTACCTGTACTGCTTTACAATATCAGATACTGATAGCCATCCATGCGACGATGCAACACATCAGGGGGGCAAGTCTGGTTCGACCAGCGAAATCAAAACCCTACTGATTACCCATATCATGGATATAAGTATCGTATGAAGTTCTATGACATCTAAAGATATTATAGAACTCCATATAATAATTATATCCATGATATGGGTAATCATGAGGGTTTTGATTTCGCCGATCAAACCAGACATCCCAGGATATCCCCCCATTTGTTGATCCCTATTTTCAGCTCACAAAGAACTCACCTAGAAGCACAATTTAGAAGCCAATACAAAGTTTACCAGGATATAAAATCCATGATAAACTGAAAAACTTATCACAAGAGATGGTATTTTTTTCTTTATTAAAATTGTGAAAACCATTTTATCAATAAATCACTCTTCAAGTGAAACAAAAGATCTGTTAGTGCTTGTTAACAGTCCACCTTCTCCTGATGGGTTTTCTGTGGTTTCCCCACAAAATAATCTATTTGAAATACATATAAACCTTCTTAGCATAATTAGCAAGGTAAAAAATAGTTGTTACTCCCATATAAAAATACTACAGTGTATTCCCAATCCAACATACCAATAACATCAAATATATATTGCCAATACTAAAGCGAGAATCTCTTTATTAAGCCACAGACTGATTTCTTAGGTAAGGTCCCCACAGAGAAGGGACTGACATAGATGTTTTGCAAAAAAACAAAATATCTTCAAATATTCAATAATTTGGATTTAAGGTTCTAGTTTGGTAAATATTCTTTATCTATACATACTAACAATATTGACAGTTGAATCTCATGTGTCACATCCAATAAGATGAAGAGATGAAGATGTATAGTAACATACTTTATAATCCATACCTCACAAAAATATTCAATATTTGAACTGATATAGAATGTACAGATAATAGGATAAAAATTATTTATATTATTAACTAGCTCATTAAAATATATTATCACACAATATTAAAATCCTTATACATGTGCATACATATCACAATAAAAGAAAAACAATAAATGCTCTCTAGCCTGATAGAGTTTAATATAATATTGAATATTATTCAATAGGCATACCCATATTCAGTATTTCATGACTAAGGTCCAGTTGCACCAAAAAATATGCAAAAGTTTATTCTGAATGTTACATAAAGAAAATATATATTTTTTTTCAAATTTTTATTTGTCAGAACAAAGTAATAGTAGAAAAGCAAAACAAAATAACAGCAGAGTAAAAAAAAAACTTAGAAAAGATAAAAATGGTGTGGTAATATGACAAAAATGGTCTGTTGTTAAAATATTTTTTTAAGGAATTCGATCATTACTGTTCTGGTATTATCAATTACTTAATATGTTATTTACAGTGAGGTACTCTTTTCTATTGTCATCATTTTCAAGTATCGCAAGTGCCAGGCAAAAATACAACTGGCAAAATAATATCTCACATAGTTCAATAATGTGGTTCACCACCCATTCCGAATTTAGTGCAGAGATGGGTACACGCATGCGTCGTGCTTACTTTTATAAGGTAATGCACACCCACATACCTGTCGCTGGTTAAGCCACACTGTGGGATATGAAAGAATGTTTCTTTTTTAAACATATTTTAATTTAAACACGATATAACTATTGTTAGACCACGAACCAAGCTTAAGATTTTTAGGTTATAACTTTTATTGGTACAACTGGCCGTTAAGGGTTAGCGTCCACATAAGCGCAGCGGACACAATGCATCAGACGGATTTTAGTATTCTATATAGGAATTCATGCGCGCGCATTTTATCATAGTTAGGAAACAAAATATAAATGTCATTGCTTGGAAACAAAAATCCAATCCATCCGGTGCACCTCTATGGACGCTAAGTTTAAGTAGTATTTTTTTGTTACCAACGACAAAGATAGATCTGTAAATTTATTTATTATTCTATGAAGATCTTACTTTGTTGTTAGTAATCTTGATATATGTAGCTATGTTAACATTATTGTAGCACCTTGGTGGGGTTTGGTGATAAAAACAAATTTGTCAATATCACAATCTTTGGCACTTGGATGAACAGAATAAAATTTCTCCTTTAACATATTGACGTATGCCGATGCTTTTTGCTGGGGACAAAGCGCCACTATGCATCCGCCCCATCTATAAAAAGAAAATTGGAATTGTAGAATAAAATAAATTACACATAGTAGCTACTTAACATATTATTTATTATATCCTTTTCTTCTCCTTAATTTCAGGACAAATTTGCTATAGTTAGCGAAAAAAAACATCTCAAACACGTCACATTGGGTGTGTAGAGCGCAAATTTGTATATTTTGCCTGGTTGGTAGATGTGTAAACCGATCCATGACGAAAATTCTCAAGTTATAAATGGAAAACTATACCATTAAATGTTAACAATGAAGAAACATTATAGATTTTTTTTTATATTCACAAAACTGAAATGGCTTATGCTATATTGTGAATTTTGAAAATAATGCTATATTAGTTTTTTATACCCGGCGTTGCTCGAGAAGAACCTCAAAAATAACAAATCACCCGGAAAAGACAACTTGCCTGCGGCATTGCTCAAGTATGGAAATAATAAAAGGGTTACAAACTGAAGTGCGAAAATCATAGAGGAATATAATTTCTATGCACAGCATACAAAATGTTCACAACCATATTAAAGCAAAGAATTCAAGGGTAGGCGGAAAAATTCTGGGAGAGAATCAGGCAGGTTTCCGGTGTGGCAGATCTACAACAGACCAAATTTTCACCGTCAGACAAATTCTGGCAAAATACTGGGAGTTTGATATAGGTATTCCCTGTCTATGCTATCCAAGCAAGCATATGATAGCATAGACAGGGAATGTTTGTATGATATATTGCTCCAATTCCAGACACCCCCGAAACTAGTCAGACTTGTAAAATCCACCATGTCTGACTCAAGATGTCAAATCAAGGTGGATGAAGAACTGACATGGCATTTTATGGACGGTACAGTAAATACGATGAGGTATCGAGTGCTGCATGGCCTTTTATACCCTCAGGATGATGGTAAAATGAGTAAGTGCCAGGTCAATGTCCACTCCAGTTCTAGATTGTTCCTCCATAGAAGAACACGTCTTACAATATTATTGTCCAGTTACTGATCTCGTTCTAGTGGAAATTGAATGTTAACAAGATGTACTTGCGACAGATGTACCTATCTGCCGCAATATAATAATAATAATATTTTTATTAAAAATAAAAAACACAAACAACAAATACAATAATAACAGTATAAACAAAAAAAAAACAATAACATCAATTAGGAATTCTCCCCGAAAATAAGAAAACCTTGTGCTTCGGGGAGGAGTACAGAAGATAACACCACAAAAATCACAAAAACAACAAAAAAGAAAAAAGAAAAAAAAAAAAAACATATATATATTTGATATGAAGAGAGAAAGAAAAAAAAAAAAAAAAAATACACACATACATATATACATGCATATACACACACATATACACACATATACATATATACACACATACATACATACACATACATACACACACATACATACACACACATATATATACACACACATACATACACACACACACACACATACATATATACATATACACACACATACACATACAAAAATAGTACAGTTAACGATACACAACCATGCCTATACAATGCACTCAATCATTCAAGAATATTTAATATGGCACAATGAGGCGAAAAGCTATCTAAACCTTTTCTTGAAAGCTAACAGTGAGTCAGAAGGTTTCAATTTTTGTTTCCTCTCTAGCTCATTGTACCATTTTACGCCTAGGAATGAATAGTGGCTCTGACCCAACTTTGTACGTCTCATCGGGAGTCTTAAGCAACCCTCGATTTGTAGCCTTGGAGTTATATATCGTTCGTTATCTATATTAGCGATTAGTTCTTTGACCATCTGACAGACAGCAACCTTCCTGTATATACTCTGCACCGGAGGAACAGGCAGTTCATTGTACAACAGGTTAGTGCTATAGTCGCGTGGTCTACTGAGGATTATCTTCAAGATGCTCCTCTGGACCACATACAATTGGTTTAAGGTGGTTACATAAGCTCCTCCCCATGCTACAATTCCGTAACGTAGGATTGAGTGCACCAACGCGTAGTAAACAGAAGTTATTGTTTTTTTATCTAATATGTCACGAAGATTATAGAAAATATAGTACATTTTTCTGACACGGTCAGTGACACAGCTTACGTGTTCCCTCCACTTAACAAGACAATCCACAATCACTCCCAGGTATTTTACTTGATCAGCTCTAGAGAGGATCCTACAGTCGCCACACAAGTCAGACGAACCAGCTGAGCAGATCGAACATTGGTCGCTATGTATAATTATTTTAATATCTGATGGTATTGATTTATATTGATGGGCAAATGGGACAAAGACGGTCTTGTCCACATTAAGGGATAGTAAATTATAATCAAACCACTTTTTTAACAGAGAAATATCCGAGCTAGCTATTTCAGACACTTGAGACCAGGTGTTGCCTTCCACAAGTAGGACGGTGTCATCAGCGTACGCAAGTATCTCTGATTTAAGACCAATCTCAAATAATTGGTTTACGTATAGGATAAAAAGTATTGGTCCCAGAACCGTACCCTGAGGTACTCCGTAAGTGGGGGTTTCACAGTTGCTGAGGTGGTTCCCTATCTTTACACGCTGACGTCTATTCAGGAGATAGCTTTCGATCCATTTTTTCGCTGCTCCGTGTATCCCAACGACTTTAATTTTTTCTACTAACTTAGCGTGGCTCAGACTGTCAAATGCCTTACGTAAATCCACAAATATACCCAGACATTTCTTACCTGAGTCCAATATTTTATAAATATCAGAAGACACTCTAGCCAGAGCGTCTTCTGTGCCCATATGCTCTCTAAAGTCAAATTGCCCACTATGGATTATATTGTTTGAATTTAGAAAACTTGTCAATTGTATCTTTACAACTTTCTCATATATTTTTGCAATGTTAGAGGTCAGGGAGATGGGTCTGTAGTTACCTACTTGTCTTGGATCACCTGATTTAAATATTGGAACTACATGAGTATTTTTGTAAATATCCGGAAAGACACCATTATTAAAGCTAACGTTGATTATATGGGTTAATGGTGACTTTATACTTTCTAAGTTTTGTTTGAGAATTTCCACTGTAACACAATCAAAACCAGGAGAGGATCCACCCTTCATACCACCAATGATTTTGACTATTGCTTCCTCATTTATACATTGAAAGTTACTAAGTTTAGTTTCTACTAATAATTGATTTTCATTGGTTACACTCCCCTGTTGTGAGCTGATTGTATTCGCCAATTTCTCTCCTACTTTCGCAAAATAATTGTTAAAAATATTAGCAACTTCCACAGGAGACTCCTGGGCGTTCCTTATTATGTCATTTTGTAGAATTTCGTGGATATCAAGTCGTCTACGTTTTTTATTTATAAATTCATTTATAGTACACCATACCTTTTTGGTGTTATTCATACTATTGTATTGAGTTATTTTTTTTGAGTAATACAAATTTTTTGATTTTTTTATTAGTACCGTAAGAGAATTTTTATATCCATTAAATTTATGTTTAAGTCTATGGTCATAAGGGAATCTTTTCATAAGTTTATATAATTTTTCTTTGTGTCTTATCGAGACAATCATGCCGGATGTAATCCAATATGATTCATGCAGACCTTAATAAGAATGGTAGAGCCATACTCAAGGGACCAAAGAGCCCCGTGTAGCTCACAAGCTGTTTTGCCGATAACTGGTACTACCACTGAATGGAAAACTCGTACCACTCTGAAACTCGTATATGAATGCCTTCATATACTACTTTTGACAGATAGAAGAGCTTTGGTGATTGAAGATCATGTACTAGACATAACAAAGTCACTTTGTTGGGTCGGTGAGAAAAATCTGGATATTCTACCCTCCACACCTAACACTTTGATTAACTTATCGAGGTTATCTGACTACTGTATTAGATAGTTGAATTATAAGAAAAAAATATACTAGTTGCATGTAACACATGAGATCCAACTGTCGATAGCGATAGTATGTATAGTTGAAGAATATGTACCAAACTATAAACCCATAAATAAAAATTATTAAATATTTTCAGATATTTTGTTTTCTATACAACATATATTATGTAGGTATGTATGTCAAGATAGGATAGTTTGGAGGAAGTTCCTTTTTTCCTACCCAGAATATGCAAATAGCATGATGGTATGTATGTATGTTTGGAGATGAAGTATCAAACTATTAAGTCTTCTTACATATTGTGTATAGGCGACTGCCATACAAAATGTATGAAGCGATGTCTTCACTAAATTCAATTTTTAAAAAAATTGTTAAAAAAAAATTGAGATCTTCTACAACAATGTTAATATTTTTTATAGAAAATTAAATTATCTAGTTGGGGTGTTTCGGCTTTTTTTGATAATTGTAAAAGTTTTGGAAATATAGGCAGTTAAACTCATAAATTTATCATAAAAAAAATATTTTTCTTAATAAAAAATGTTTGAGAAACCCTGGAATTTTTTTGAAAAAACTCATTTGAGATTTTGTATTTGTCTATGTTTGTACCAATTTTCAGCGTTCTAGCGTTTATGGTTTCTGAGATATATGGAAAAATAAAATAAAAATTCAAAAGTTGATAACCCCTGACTGAAACAAAAATTCAAAATTCCGAGTATAAAAGTTTTGTAGGCCTGCAACTGTTTATATATTCTGAAATTTTAGGCTCTGTAAATTGAGCGGATCAAAAGTTATAAGGGGGGGACGGACACACAGACACACACACAGACACACACACAGACACACACACACACAGACACACACACAGACACACACACACACAGACACACGAAATGTTCTACTCCGAATTCTGAGTAAATCCGTGTATGGAACATATATGCTGCGAAGCCTCTAAGTTGGTGTTTTTTGACTTCAAAGTTGGAAAAGCCGTGAAAAAAGTAGACCTCTCCATACAATTCTCGCGTATTCTGGCTTGATACATTGTCGATATGTTAAGAGAACAAAGTTCTCCTGAACAAATCGACAGTTGGATTACTTACCCAGCTCCAGTTAATCGAGCATAGACACCAAATTCATCAGATAGGTTGACAAGACGATCCAGAGATTGATGTGAACACTCATACTGTTTACGAAGACTTTCATGACTTTCGCGCATAAGGACTCCTAGTTTGGACAGACTGCTCTCATCTTCTTTTCCATGGATCCAATCATCGCATATTTCACGGAACTCTTTCACTCGTAACGCCTCTGAAAATATTGTAACAAATAACACTTAAGGCCCTAGTATACCCTGGATATACGGATGTACGCAAAAATGCACACTAAATTAGCTTCTAATGTATGAAACACGAGAAAATATTGTATATCACCTGATATGTGATATACAACATTTTATCGTGCAAAAATGGTAAAATTTAGAGGTTTATTTTATATAACAAGTAGAGTTATTGAAATATTATAATAATAAATAACTCAGCCGGTAGATTTTCATATTCTCTATCGAATAAAGTAAAAATTTACTTCATAGGCCTTGTAGTTTTTTAGTTACTTACAATAAAAAAATAAAAAAGGGTTTTACTGAAACTAATTTTACAAGAAAAGTATTAAACAAATTCAAAATTCAAAAAAATCATGCACTAGATTAAAGATGTACATACAAACTGTTCCTTATTTCAAAGACGTATCTTTTGAGGGTATTAGGGAAATTATTTTCAAAATATAATGTATAGCCTACTATAGCCTCTTATTACATTAAAAAAAAAAACTCAAAATATATATTTGTACAAAAAAAATATACTTTGAACAAATTTGTAAAATCACATGGGCTACACAAAACATGTTTTTTTGGCTTGGTTAATACCTGCACGAACCTTCACCATCTCCTCTGAAATAAGTCGAGATATTTACCGACAATTTTACATGGCTTAGTTAATTCAACATTTGACTCATAAGCTTCCGGGGTTGATCTTTAGTGGCAGACATTTTTGTCTGTACTCAGTTTATATTTCATTATCAAGGTCTAAATGAAACCAAATAATTTAACAAGACTAGTCCATCAATACCTAAAAATTTACTAAGTTACCAAATATGTGAAATTGAATTGAAATGAAATGAATTTGTCAAAAATATTTAGTTATATTTTATTCATTAATTTTTAAATGAATTTCCCCTATTTTTAACACAAAAATTTTAGAATTGTCATCTACTCATTGAATAATTGAAGGGCTGTGGGTAATAGCATGGTAACCCACACGACCATCAATTGGATTTATTATTTGTTTTGTGGATTACCGAGTTATGAAAATTAAATGAGGCAAATGCAGCACACTCTATTTTAGTGCTTCCTAATGATAAAAATTTAAATTATATTTCTGTTTAACAATCAGCGTACGATAGATGTTTCCGTTTGTATGAAGTGTCAAAAATTGTTCGACTGTGGGTAACCATGTCGAACAATTTAACCCACAGCCTTTCAATGTCAGATAAAAAATGAAGATATCAATGGCAATTATATCATGGATCAAGTTGCCAAACTTAAATGCTGTAACTCAACAAACATTTTAATGTATCGAATTATCCAATTTGTCAGACAATAGAGTGATTGTAATAGTGCAAGTAATTTATAGAGTGAATGGAGTACCTTGTAATCTGACAAATTATGATAACTGTGATATGCATAAAATTGCAAACTAGTTGCACAGAAAGAAAAATGTACATTTTAAAATTTTATAAAAAAAAAACGATTCTACATTATTACCCCATTAGACAATTATTGTGTACGTACACACGGAAGTGGCATGTTGGATTACAAGGGGTTCCGAATCAGACAGGGACGGAATTACCGAGGGCCAACGTACTGTTAAATTAATCAAAAAAATATTTGTTGATATTTGTTTATATAGAAATATCCTATTTATTTTAAAAGTTTTGTGCTATGAAAATATGTACATCTTAGGTAATACCTTCAAATACATGCACAGCTCTGTCCCTCGGTTTTAAGCCATTAACCGTCTTTGGTAAGCGTTTTGCTCGTTCTATCATTCCCTCGAGATCATCTTCCAATAGCTTTTGCACCTCACTCAACGTCAATATTTTTGAAGTATCAAAACCGGATTCTTCTAATAACATCTGAAATTTTTAACAAATAATGTACATATTCTTGGAATACTTTTAATTTAACCAATAATTCAAAATGTATCTGTAAGGATAAAGTAGAATCAAAGATACTACTATGTAATAGCAGAGATTTATGAAAGTGTATTTTTTTTTAAAACTAAAAACTTATTTTGGATGAAACAATAAAAAAATGAATTTGGAGCTAACTTCAGACCTTCTTTAAAGGTCTGTATGAACATTATGTTTTATCATTTTGTGTACTAAGACGGAGAAATTTTGATGCGTGTACATTAGATACACTCCAAGCAGATGCATATATGGGTACCTTAAGAACCTTTTTTTAATCTGATCCAGCATTTCGGGGTTCTTACTCTGATATAGTGGCCAAACAACACTACCAGTTTGGTACGCACCATGCAGTTGAATATACTCTTCAACGCCTCCGAGGTAAAAAAAAATATTTCCCCAATTGAAATTTCAAACCCAGCAACTGTCTATATTTAAAAGTCAGGATGGTGATGTGGTCAGCAAAGGTCAACATGGCGTCATACAACACCCCCAAGCCCCAAACGTAACTTTTTGTGTTAAAGTGGTACCAAATAATTGAATAATATTGGGTTTATCGAGTGATTGTATATTAGGCTGGGCCATTTTTGTATGGAAAAAAAAATTTTGTTCGATTTCTTTCGGGCTTTTCGCGAAAAAGGTGCCAAATGATGATTTCATATTACTTGTAAAATATGGTCTCAGTAGGACTTCATCTTCAGCCTCCGGATTGGGTTTGAAATTATGGAATTATGAATATAATATGTGATATTTCTAAGTCATTGCAACGGGGTAAAAAGGCAAAGCAACATGGTCATTAATATTAAAACACACATTTTAAAGCTTTAATGATGTATTATTAAAAAAAACACATAATTATAGTACAAGAAAATCATACAAATAGTTTTGATTTGCACGAAAGTCTTGCTTACTCTCGAACTTTGGCATAGAACTTCGTGACTCAATTTGGGTTGTGATATAGCCTTCACTAGAGTTTTTTGTACTTAGCTTAGCTGAAGCCTCAGTGACGGTCTTCACTGCTATTTCCACTGCTTGAGAATGGCAAGGAAGCCATAGAAGAGACAAGTCACCTTCTCCTTTTTGTGCGACAAACAGTTGGATTTCTTCATTAGGTATCGGTTTCAACTGTGGTGGGTCTGTAATTTTATCATTATCATTCCACTGAATAAGATCCATGTAGGATGATGCATCGAGGTTTAGAGAAGGAAGTTGAGACAGTCGAAGTGTATTTTCTTTGTTACTACGAGCTTTAAATATACGAAGTGCCCCCAGTATGAGAGATTTTCCCAGGCGATTCGTTTGCTAAGTCATCAGGAAAATTTCCTGTTGTTACCGCTAGTACGACTCTGTACAAATATTTTTGATCAGCGCTCATATCTTCTGCAGAAACATCGGGTAACACCGCAGGAATAGGATGGTATTGGAAAATAGGTATCTTTTCACAATTTTCTAAATACTTTCCAATGGGTCCTGAAAGTGTTTTTAGGTCCTGAAGTTTTGCTGTCTAAGTGTAGGAACAAATGACGGAAAGGGAACTCGTTTAATGTGAAGAAGACATATGATCCATTGTATCGGTCTATTTAATCGTTTTTTCTTGAATGCGAATAATGCCTCCTTGCTTACCAATGTTCACATTGGTTCCATCACACCCTATCGCCAACAAATTGTATGCAAAAATATATTTTTTTTTCAGGAAGAAGTTGGCGATGGATTTTCCTACGCATTTATAAGAGCAAGATTCTGGCGCTATATAACCCAAAAACTTTGTGCCAGTTTCTTTTATCAAAGAGATGTGCTCTTCCAATATGGTGTCTCTACAATTTTTTCCGTCTTTGTTGGATGAAATTAAAGTTTTATTGTTTCTTCCATCAAAGTATAATGCAGGCACATCAGCTATTTTGGCTTGCTTTAGGGCACATTTCATAGTTCCGAGATGCGTTGATTTTTTCTCCATCCCCCCCTCACCTCTCGCGTACGCAGGGTAATATAATGTTTTTATTTTATTTTTTGACTATAATACAGTCTTAATTTGATTTAGAAATCAACTTTTAACTTGATTGTTGGTACATCATTTTCTTCCAAAAAACAATAGTAAAGTGCTAAAAAATCGAATATTTGACTACGATCCGGAGGCAGAAGATCTTATCAGAATGGAATAATATTTTTCACACGTTAGTTTAAAGCCATTTGGCATTTTTTCCGCAGAAAGCCCCTCGGAAAAGTCAAAAAAAGTAAAAACGGCCCACCCTATTGTATATTATAACAACACACTTCCATCATCTATATATGTATCTATCACATAGAGTGTGAATATAACCCATCTTTTGATGCAACATAGCGACACAGGAATAATATTCCATAATAAATAGATTAATAAGTTAGTATACCTACCTTGGCTGCAAGTCTACACTCACTAACACGTTCATTGAAGTGAATAGTCGCAGCTTTGTTAGCTTCGACTAATGAATGTGCTACAACAAACACTGCCTCATTGGGTAATTGTACGGCTTCTGCTCTCAATGGATTCCAACTTATAAACTGAGCTGAGCCTGAAAAATTACAATAACATCATTTTTGGCTGAACAATGAATGGAAACATCTATAATAAAACGTGGAGGCTTCAACTTTGTGGAAATTCACATTTAATAAATTATTATTTAAATTAAACACAAAACACTACACTTTGTATATTTCCACTTTTTTATTTTTACTTAATCACTACATGTTTCAGGAACGTCCGTTCCCTTCCTCAGGTGGATGAAACATCTATGTATAATAATAAACATACTGCAAAAATACATCATAATAAAATTGTATAAATTGTACACATTTGACGAATACTGAAAATGGACGATATTCAATAAATCTGATATGGATAAATTGTTGACACTTCTAACTTTAGTTGGTTAGGTTATATACAGACTTAATTCAAATTAAACAAACTTTGTATTGTTAAAGTCAGAAAATCAAACAAGATCCTTGCGTATTCAAATGATGTTGATATAATTGCAAGAACATTTAGAGATGTCAACCAGGGGCTTTTAGATTTGGAGAAAGCTGCCAGCAGAATGGGACTTCAGGTGAACTCCTCAAAAACAAAGTACATGATTACATTCAAAGCACCCAACCTTAACATAGAAATCATAGAAACATAGAAATCATTGATTCGTTCCAATACTTAGGATCAGTAGTAACCAGCAATAATGATATGAACGTTTTTCACCCAATGATTTTACCGAGCATTGGTGCGTACTCAATGTTCAACCTGTACGCCACGGAGTGTCTTTTGAGCATCTGTTTTCGGTTATTATGAACGGCTTAGAGCGTCACTAAATGCACTCGGCATTCATTGTGAACATAGCCCAGAAGTTGAATATAAAACAAATATAAGATAAAATATTATCAACAGTAAATTTAGTAATAACCTGATTCAGCCAAGAAGGCAATTGCCTGATCCATGCCACCACCTTCAGTGCCAATAAGACGCTCACTTGTAGCGCACAACTTCGCCATTTCCAGTTTGCCATAATTCATCTGAAACCATACGACTGAATTATTTATGTATACTAGTTGCATGTTATCCATGATATCTAACTGTCGATAGCAATAGTATGTGCAGCGACCTATTTGATTGACTGCAGCAGATCCCCGTCCTATGGACTTGTGCATGCGTGGCCCAGTCCCAGATGTTTATGGACGGCCACGGTCTGATGCAACTATTTTTTGTGCTGTGCTGACCCCACCATCTAGGCGGTACATTCTTTCACAGAGCATTCAACAATGCCATATAGTTAATTTTTTACTGTTCAAAATCTTGAATATTTAAGTTAAAGAGAAATAAATTAAGATTTATTTATTGTTCAACAAAAAACAATATACCTTTTTTTTAATAAAAATAAAAAAAATGAATATGTCCTTGTTAAACAAGTACATATACATCTTCCTTCATTCCCTAAAACTAAGCATAAATGCTTGTGCTATAGGTGAACGAAATTAGTTGAGGCAGGAATCGAACTAGCGACCATTGGAATGCTAGCCAAGCGCGCTTGCCGCTCTGCCATTGGCATATCTTAATTTATCAATTATTATATTTAAATTATTTAGAGGTAATAAGCAATTTTGAACATGCCTTCTGCGTAAAATACATATACTGAATTAAATTTAATAAAATAAATAAAACCTACCCTTAAATATGTATAATTGAATAATACATACAAAACAATAAACACATACATCAAAATTATTGACTATTTTAAAATATTACAAAAACGTCGACCTTCATGGCTGAGTTTGTTAGGTATCTGACTGCTGATCCAAAGGTCCCAGGCTCGATTCCCGGTAGAGACACAGTTTTTAATTGTGTTTTCAGTCTGGATCTGAGAGACGATTCATATCGCAAGTCTCCAGAATGAGGCAACTTGTTATTGGGTGTGTGTTAAATTAATATTTGGCATATGTAATACCTGTTAGTTGCCCGAGAAGCAATATAAAATAAAAACTATTGAGAGTCCCCAGAGATAATGTGTATTCTACCATACAAATTGTATGAAACAAAGTGTGGAGTATCTCAATAATATTATAAATTCTTTGGATATTTGTAACAAAATCACCCAAAAACAGCTGAAAGATTTTGGATAAAATTTGGCATTAAGATATTTATATCCTAGGCTATTGGCTATATATTTTTTACGTACATTCTTATTTTCATTGAATAAAATCATGGACGAACCAAGCATGGTAATTATCATGCTGAAAAAAAACATTTTTGTATTTGCATTTTGTATGGAAAATTGTCAACGAATCCAAATGACATCTATGTCTGCAATCCGATCGGTGCGCATCTGTGGACGCACTGCCACAAAAAACATCGTCTGATGCGCTCCGTCCGATCTATCCCCTGCACCTGTATGGAGCTAGCCTTTATATGCTGCTCTATGTTTAGGATTTCTTTGTTTCTTTTATTGGGACCTCTAGACTTATTCATAATGATATTAAATATTACATACATCTGCATAAAAATTAATTAATACATTTTATTGTCATACAATTTGCAATCCTGTAATAGAAAATCCATTATCATTTTCAATGCATAACATTAACTTGTTGATATGTTTTTTATTTTGTTCACAATATAATAATAATAACAGAAGATAATAAATATTTTAAGTTATTGTAAAACTTTTTATCACTTCAATGGAAATTCTTATCACGTTTATCTTATCATATTTGTTTTTTTTTTCAATACAGAATGCAATGTTTATTGTTATCTATATTTAATATAATGTTTTCAAGAATTTTACATAAAATGTATTGCAATAACTGGCTGTTATTTTATTTGTTTGTTTGTAGGTCAACAAATTATATGTATTTTAGTAAATTTATAAATATTTGTTACCACTAAAGCCAGTATGGCTTTAACAAGCATCGTCAGATAACAAATAAATATAATTTTGCATATTTGAACAATAATTTCAATGATTGTGGAGTTCCATTGAGAAATTGCTGAAAATTAGCTACACTGTGGGTAGACAAGTGGTGTACAGCTGAGTAAATTGCCTTTTTGTTGTATACTTATTACTTCTCTGGCTACTAACAGGTACTATGTCAAATATTAATTTAACAAGCACCCAATAACTATTTGCCACATTCTGGAGACTTACTATATTAATGGTCTCACAGATCCAGACTGAAAGCACAATTAAAAACTGTGTCTCTGCAAGTAATCAAACCTGGAACCTTTGTATCAGCAATCAGATACTTAACCAACTGAGACACAAAAGCCGACAAGACCGAAGACAAGGTGAAGGCCGTTGTAACATAGTTGAAATTTCATAAGACTCATTGTACTTTTCTATTTACAACAAATAAATAATTATTACTTGTGAGCCTGTATGCTTGGAATAGTGTATTTATCATAATAAGAATTTCCTGAATAATATATATGTTAATTATTGTTGTTTTCTGAACGGTTGCTGATAACGATGTCTATAATTAAAAGTAAAACACTTTTTTTGATTCTACACAAATTCATTTAATTATAGACATCATTTATAATTGAATTCTACAAAATAAAAACTTCGTCAATTATTAAGGATGCTGATAACGTTTGGGGGTAAATATGTCTTTATTTTTTTCATATGTTTTGGAAATGGTACCTGTACATGAAAATTTTATAAGTGGGACTATTATAAATGACGGTTTCAAGTATTCAAAATAAAACAATATCAATAACAAGTAAAAATAATTTACCTTATTGGACACAGCATATGCAAGTGCTCCAGCACAGACTAAAGCACTAGAACTCGATAAACCGGCTGCTGGAGGAACATTACCAGTTATAGCTGCCATGAACCCGCAGACTTGACTCTCTTTACAGTCACCGTTTGTTTGTTTGTCACCATTGATGCCCTTAGAGTCTGACGTGGCAGCCAAACCTTTGACTCCGCACAGAACATATTCATACCACAAGGGGCCAGTATCGTTGCTTCTACTAAAATCAAACAAAAGCAGTTTCATATGTCACTTGACAAAATAAATGGTCTATCATGACTCAAACACAATATGCAATCTCTACTTCTATCACAGAAAAATTGATGTAAAAAAATGTTCCCTATTATTACTTAATCGGGTTCGTATAAAGAATTTTGATAATAAAAAATCTCTATAACTTATTCAGAATACTGTTTTTTTTTCGCGAAGATTTTAGCTAAAATGATATAATTAATATTAATAATTGAGTTCATATGACTTGTTGGATTATTTACAATTTTTTAGCTAAGAACTGACAATAGCAAGGCGATGCAACACTATATTTATATCTTAAGCTGTATCAAAACAACTTTGTACAAAGATTGAATTAATAACATCATTTTGAAAAAGAAATCTACGTGTAAAAAAAACAAATGCATATTGTACACTGAAAAAAAAATTAACAGAATTTTGCATTTCAAAAATTGATTATTATGATTGTTCATTTAAATGGAATTTCAGATCAATATTTTTTTCTCAGTGTGTCCATGGCAGCCCGTACACAGTCAATCTGCATCGCAATCAAGATTGATGGATCACGATCTTGATTTCAAAATATCTAGATAATTTATAATCCGATGCATCAATCTGTCAATCAACTTCGTACACTATCAATCCGGATCGCAATCATTGATTTTGATTGAGGATCACAGTCCTAGTTTAAAAAGACAGCTCGCAAATGTTAGTTTACGCCGACGGGCATGCGCTAAGTATTTAGATAAGTCTCTGCAATGCCATTCTCATACAAAAACTTCGTAGTATCCTTAAGTTTTAGTTTTTTATTTTCAATTTTATTATTTTGAAAAAATGAATATTTCCTTGTATAATAACAAGTACCTACATTTAAACATCCTCATACATTCCCTAAATTAAGGACATATGCTTGTGCTATTTGTGTTAGAAATTTGCCAAGGTGAAATTGAGCTCGCAATCTCTTGATTAACAACACGCTACCCGCTCTGCCAGCGACCTATCTAAAATTGATTTATGCTTTATTTTGAATATAATAATCCTTAGCAATATAATTTCAAGAAAATTGAAAACAAAAACGGTAAGGAAATAGGAAAGAAGGAGAGGACTGCAAATGAAAAGTGATATGAAAATTTCAAAACTGTCACAATAAAGAATAATAAGCAAGATATTACATACAATAAGCCCCCTTGAGGTAAAAATACAAAAATGGCGCTATATAAATTATCCAAATCATTAAAGAGTTTTGAAAAATTGGTGTGAAGTATGGTTATCGCTAAAAATCTAGAAAAGTCATGTGGGTGCGCAGAAGAAAAATTTGTGTTTTTCGTTTGGTTGTTTGAATCATGTGTGCATTTTTTTAAAAAATTTTTTGAAGCTTTTAATCAAAATGTTGCGTATAAATACAGAATAAATCCATAAACAATGAGTTATAATTTTTAGCCTGAGCGCTTTCAATGGTTACACCATCATCCTCAGAGGCAACAATCAAAACTAAAACTCAAAACCAAATTTAAGTAAAGGATGATGGTGAAACCATCGAAAGCGCTCGGGCTAAAAATTATAACACATTGTTCGTGGATTTAAACTGTGTTTATACTCTTAATAATTTCGTCATGAATTTCCACTCTGAAAAAAACAACATTAAACTTAATGCTATTTAATTAGGGCTTACGACCAGCAGGGCTACTCATGTAATTGATCAAAACAATATTAAGATCAGCTTCAAACATTAGCAATTTTTGAGGTTAAATTAATTGAATAATATTAATTTATACAACAATTTCATACTAAACATTGATCTTAACAAATTTGTATGATTAAATGTAGAGAAAGATTAATATTGGTTTATAATGGAGTACTGATTTATACATTTTGAAGTTGAAGGCAAGAAAAGAATGTATTATGAACGTGTCATGAGTAGCTCCCCTAGTTTACATGATCACTTTATACGCTTACGCAACATTCACCAATTATTCCTTCTTATTAAGTTCCTTATCAATTCAATTTTAGAAAGTTTTATATATGTTATTCATGAAAATATTTTCGCTTAAGAATAAGCGGAAATACCACCACCATCTATGAAGCAACGAATAAACTTTTTTTGTAACGCCAGCTATTGATAAATTGGTTAGTAAACAATGAAATTAACAGACCTTTTAAATTATGTGACAATGCAATTTTTGGCTTGTATACTTACTTGTACCAATTTTGCATATACACAAACATTGGATTTTTTTCCCTGTCGGGAATCAATGATATTTTTGTGACAAATTTTCAACATCTTACCGGGAAATCAAGGCACCTACAGGGCTTAAGACCTGTCATTGGTCGTGCCTATAGGTGCCTTGATTTCCCGCAACATCCAATGTTTGCGTATATGCAAGTATAAAAATATTTCATATTTAATTATGATACTTAACAGTTAACCAACTTGCACGAGATACAAGAAAATATCAACAGTATAACTCTAAAGGATAAGATATACTTACACATTTATAGATGTTGAAATATCACCCTGCCAATCATCGTATCTAGGGTCCATATTGGTAATCCATAGTTGAGGAATATCGATGGGTTTAATAGCAATGAGAACTCCTTGCTCCAAAGCCATAGGAAACACAGGATAGCCACAATAGTCAATGTGCTCCCCTATTAAATTTACCCTGAAAAAAAAATAATAATCAACATTTTAGTAAATTGTTAAGTGATAAAAAAGTTGAAACCTATTTTATGTAGGAGTAGTTAACAGAAAACATTTCGAGAGATCAGGCGAGCTGCACAGAATATAATTTTGAATTTTTGCTTGATTGAGAAGTGTGGTTTAATTATTATGATACATGGAAGATAAATGCCTCGCAATGGTTCAGTCATATTGAAAGAATCAACGAAGAATGTCTCAAAAAGCAAGTTTACAATGTTGAAAAGAATGAGATGTATGGGACGACTGAGAAAATTTGGTGCAATCATTTAAATTAAATTTTGAAAGTGATAGAATAGAATGTAGTTTGGCTCTTTCTGCCTACCCCAAACAGAGAAACAGTGTGTGATTGTTTAGAATGAATGTAGTTTTTTAAACCACACATGGTCATTCTACTTCGAAACATCCAGCCTGTCACTTAGATTTAGTTGACATCTTTTTTATTTGTTGCTTTTGAGATCCTTATTTAACAATTCAAAAATATTAATTTGATATCTCGTATACATTTAGTTTTTATTTTTTTTTATATTTGTTGAAAAATTACCCGAGTGCAATTATCGGTGGCCTTACATTTTTATTAAACTATTGTATAAAAAACAATATTACTTTTTCTATTTATTATATATCTCGATGTTTTTTTTTTTAATAATCTTATAATTAAATACAGATTAAGAAAACTATATTTTTTTTATTCAAATCTTATGCATTTTTTATATACATAAATAAAAGTTAAACTTGTGTTTTGTGATTTTTTTTTCAAAAAACAACTTTCAAGAATTCAAATATCAAAGTTACTCTATATTTTTTTTTATTTATAATACTATTAAGTTAATAAATTCTTAATGAGTAAGTATTTTTTTTTGTTGTTTATATTTTGTATTGTAAAGATCACTCATATTATCTAGCCATTATTTTGATTGTATAAAAGCATTAGGGAACTTAACTGGTTTTGTATATAATATTGTTTTTTTTGTTTTCCCACAAGCTGTATATAACGGTCTGCTCCCAGAATTAAATAAAATAAAATAAATAATGGTATGTAAGATCCTGCTACTCTGAAATGCACAATCTAATATACATATAAAAAATGTAGGTATAAGAACTTTTCACAACAGAAATAAAAATTAAGATGTTATATAAAACATAATGGCGAGAACCTATAAAGGCACTCATGTAATGGGTGTAAAGTACTTATTTTTTACATTATGTGTTATTGAATAATATTTTCATTCATTCATTTCATCAACGCAAATACCACAATGTGGGGTGACCGGCGACAGGTGTGAGGGTGTGCATTCTATTATAAAAGGAAGCACAACAATCGCATGTTTACTATCACACCGGTCTCATCTCACTTAAAAGGTTGCTTTGTATTTACGTTTACCCGTTTTATTTTTTACTTTAGTGCATTCGTGTATCGTTTTACACATGTTTGTCTGTCGTTCAAGCTTCTTACATTTCCCTCTTTTATGATATCATTCACATGATCATGTAATTTCTTGGACATCTCCCACCTCTTGTTCCATTCCTATCGGCTTTGTATATTTTCTTCATCAGGCGTTCTTCTTACATTCTTCCTATGTCGCCATACAATCTCAGTGTGTATTGCAATAAAATTTATGAGTTGAACAATAATTCAATTAAATTTCTGTTCTATATATTGTAATTTAAATTAATAAACTATTCGAACCTGCCGGGAACTTTAACATAATATTGCGGAAGGTTGTTGAATTTTTTAAAAAAACATTCCGTTATGTTTAATACTTCCTCAGATGAGGGTACTTTAATCTTAGGAATACAATTTTCCATTGTAATATTCGCAATAAACACAAAATATACAAGCCGACAATCAACTACACATCACACGAACACAATGTACGGCTGTACTCGACAAATAGTCGGAAAAAAGTAATTAATTTACGTCAGCACTCAGCATATATATACAAATACGTGTTTTTATCTTATCCACAGAGAATGATCTTATCGCAATGTTATCGCATAGTATTAAACTACTGTAAATATCAAAAACAGACGGATTTTTTAACGAATTTGTCTCGACCAACACCATTTCTATTATTCCACGTCTTTCTAACTTTCTATGTCCACGTCTATCGCTGTCATCAGTCATCAGCTGTCATCTGTCATAATAATTAATAATCATGTATTTCATTTCTACAAGTCTGGCTAAATACAGTAGACAGGATAGCCTAGTTTGTACACCAGTTTTTGTTGATCAACGACGCCAGACACCACCTACACGACGACGCTGTAAACTTTCTTCTCGCGCATGCGCACAATCAATGCTACATCGGTACATCGCGACACGAGCGGATAAATATAACCATAGCCTACTGTCAGACATGGCCCGGACACTTTAACAGGTCACATGATCAAGCAAGTAATCCATAGATTTTGACTTTTTTTTCTATCATTGTGTAATTAACTTACATAGATAATGAAGAGACACTTAACAAAGTTTCGATCTTTACATTATTAAAATAGTAGTTTATTTTTACATAAGCAATTGAATTTTGACATATTTGTATGACTGAGGCATAGAATTATAATATACTAGAACGATCATTTGCCTGCAGTAAACGAAGCCGCTTTTTGTTTTCCAATTTGGGTTACATTTGCCGTGAGGATATTCAGTAATCATTTGGCCGCCCGCGTGAAACGTTCTCCGTATTTATTAAATAAAACGTGGTCAAAATGCCCAACTGTGCAGTGTCGAGTTGTAAAAACTACCCCAGAAATAATGGAAACATTATGGGAATCTCATTTCACTTGTAAGTATCGTGTTTTTCTATTAATATAGTAAAAAAAGATAAATACGTTATATTCAAATGAATCGACATTAAGAACATGACATTCCACCGAAAGTTGTTACCTCTCAAACATTTTTTCCCCATTTTTGTGATAAGTACATAATAATCTGTATAATGAAAACGGCTGTTTTAAAAATTATTTAGATTTTTCTTCATGACAGTGTTACCAAGTGTGCTATAATATTAATTTAGTAACTTATGATGATACAATAATACTTTTAAAAGTTATTAATTTATTATATTATTTTTATTTATTTTTTTATTTGGGTGGTAGCAGAGCGGTTAGCGCGCTGATTAGCGCAGTGGTCTCGATTTCGAATCCTGTCACGACCGATTTCGTTCACCATTTATTTCGTTACCATTTATGCTTAGTTTAGGGTAATGTATGAGGATCTATATGTTCTGGTTATAAGGTAAGGATATATTCATTCTTTAAAAAAAAAGAACATTAATGCCCTAGTATAATTTATTGGTTATTCAAAATGAACAATTCTTTAGCAATGTAATAATCGTTTGGTAGCCGTCATGTGCTGATTGAATTATGATCTTAAATACCAAAAAATAGGTATTACAATTTTGTTTTCTAGTATTTTCACAATATACAGTTAGTATCATAATATACATAAGAATATCGTTTTTTTAGGCAAAAAAACAAGATTTATTCGATCCAAAATTTTTATCGTAGTCTACGGATAAAACATTTCAGATTTCCACGTGAACCTATAAACTGGTCGAAGTGGACAGAAATCGTGAGAAAAACTCGAAGAAACGTATCATGGAAACCAAATAAAGGAACTAAGATTTGCTCTGAGCATTTTGAAAAAGAAGATACATACATAACAAAAGCAGGGCATCGCAAGATACGTAAAGGAGCAGTGCTTGTAGATAATTTGTTCGTTTTGACTATTAAATCAAATAGACCATCGAATCCATTACCTACACGATATTTTATATTAATACAAATTCCCTCTAATTCTAGTTATTTTTTGTTATTGTAAAATAATTTATTATTTTTTAATATCTCAATTAATTACCGATTGGAGGTTTTGTATTGTAAATCCAATGTTTTATTTCATATTTGATCATATTAAAGATTTATGCATATTTCTTTTTCTCTCAAATCCCAATTATTAATATATTTACAAAAACCTGCGACAAAACAAGTTCTCTCAAGTTTGTATGATGTTGGCTTGTGACACCAGAATAATGAAATATTGAGGCAAGTAGGCATGGAAAACATCTAAAAAACATCCAACGTCAAAGCGGGCCTATTGACTTAATTTTACTTTGTACGTGGTAAATACAGTAACTAAAAAATAAAAATTTAACTATCACAATGTAACGCAAATAATAACATTAAAAATTTTAATGATTAAAAGGTAAAAAAAAAATCGTCTCATACATGCTAGTCGATTATTCAAGCTTCTTATATTTCCTTCTTTCAAAATATCATTCACATGGTCATGCCGTCCCTTTCTGGGGCGGCCCCTGCTATTCACTCCATCTCTTACACCCATGTATATTTTTTTGGTCAGTCGTTCATCATTCATTCATTCAATATGCATGGATATAAAGGAAGCCAGGAATGTGTGCAAAAATAGAGGAGTGTGGCGCTCGGTTCTCTCTGCTTACCCCGTAAGGGATATGGCGTGATGGTATGTATGTAAAAAATATATATTTATTACTAACTCAAATGATGACATTAAAATTATTAACACCATTTTTATAGGGATTTTTTTTAACTGTTTGCAACATTATTTACACACACAGTCATACTGAGTGGTAATATATGTACAAGGCTTACCGACAGTATTACACATACATAGACAAGAGCCGGCTTCTCTTATACAGCGAGAGTTTGTATGGGAATGAGAATTCTAGTATATTATAATTCTATGGATAAAACAGAAGAAACTTAAATACACCCTTCTCAATATGACAATAATAAAATGTAACAATTGCTAGAATAAACGACCAGCGGGTTTAGACAGTAGGGATGGGAAATGACATATAATATTAATGTGAATTCCCAAAATATGTTTTTTATTATAAATACATATACATTACACAATTTCATTAACATATACATATCTACGACAGCAGATAATAAAAATTTCATTTATTATGTAAGAAACTAAAAATACTTCAATGAAATTAGAGATTTTACTTTGAATAATTTGTAAAACTCGCCTATTAGAGTTTTTCATAAACCAAATATTATATTCTTCAATTGAAATTTGTGTTTTTTTTTGTCAATTAAATGTACATGTGCATATTTGATAACTATACGAATATACAAGCGGCGCGTTTGTCTTTTGGTAAAATACAATAAAAAACGCTTCGCTAGTATTTTTTTATAATGAAAAAAAAAATGCAAAAATTAATATGCCCAATAACTAGAAACTTGGATTTTTAGCGTTTGCGATAAACTCGATTTTATTCGCGAATTGCATATTTTTTTCGTGATTAACGCGAATTCTCAAGTTTTAGAAAAAAAAAACGAAATTTAGATTTGCAATATGCAGAATTCAAAGAGTATTATTGAAAAATTAAATTAATTAATGAAATAAAATTTCTGTGGGTGAAATCGACAAAACCCACTTTCAATGTATTTAATGGTATTATTTTTTTAGATAAATGTATTTCAATAGGAAATGCTGTTTACATCGATTTCCTAACAATAATACTACTTTAACATCGATTTTGTAAAAAAAATAACGCTCCTTTTAAAAATCAATAAACACGAAAAATTCAGGTCTACAAACTAAAAACACACAAAAAATAACGAAAAGTTCCGTTCGTTGCATTTTAATTAAGGGACTTACATCGTTATTTAATGTTGAGTGACAATGGAGGTTGTACAAAAGAAACAAAGATATATTTTATTTACAAAAAAAAAATCCGCCAGTTCTGATGATGAAACTGGATGATGAAACGCTTGGCATTGAAGACGTACCGGGCAAATTTGCTAGAAATTCCTGAAAAAAGAAAAAAAATATGATCAATTACCATTCTGTAGATGCTTTTTCGAGCGAAACGCCTCAATGGTCAAACAAATTTATTATGTGGAAAAAGTAAAAAAAATTGAGATTTTATTTATTTTAAGTAATAATATTATTTTTCAAAATATGATCAGTTCAATCGTGGTCTACATCTATAATTTTTCCTGAAATTCGATAAATATCATAAGTCTCCAGAATGTGACAACTTGTTATTGGGTGCGTTTTAAATTAATATTTGACATAGTACCTATTAGTTGCCCGAGAAGCAATTAGAAAAAAGAAATTATTCATTATAGTAAATTTTCGACTCAATTATAAATATGACATATTGCATTTTATTTTGTTGAAATGTACCACATATTTCACGATAATTCGATACTTGAGAATATAAAAAGATATTTTATTAAAAAAATATTTACTTATAGGTATTTGTTTTTATGAATTTCGCAACTTACCTCAGTTTGTACTGGAGCATCAATCGATGAGAAGAAAACCGATGGAACTACGTTTTCTTTTAGTTTCAAAATATAACCACTCCTATCTATTTCGCCAGCCTTGAAATGGGAGGAACAAATACAAGAATATGGGGTTATTCTTCTGGAGATGTTTCTAACGGCACCTATCCAAAGTAAATATTATTGCGTATCGCTAAGGAATCTGCAAAAAAACCATATTAATAAATACACAATTAAAAAAAAATATCCCATTAATTTTTTATATCTATGCTTTTTGGTCATGTGTCACATTGTTAGAGTGAGACAGCTACTACTGGGGGGGCTTGCTCTCTCTTTCTAACTAGTTGTACATATTTGTTTCAAAGGAATTATAGGGAGTTATTTGGATGAAAATCAAATAATACTAAATTAAAATTATGTTTTCATTAAAAATTATAAAACCAACAACTACCACACACTTATTTCATAAAAAAATATTTATTGATATAATATAATAACAAAGAATACATAATATTGAAATGTTTTAAAACAAGAGATAAACAATAATAATTTATGTACAAACAAGAGATATGCGTAATGGTCGATCATATGAAAATGCGTATTGATTATGATAAATAATTAATTTGATTATTATATAGAGAGATAATTTACTTAAATATTATAAATAAAATACTTGTGGTAGTAAAAACATGTATCCTTACAGATACAAATAAGTAATTGTCTTGAAAATTTACACTTAAAGAAATATTGGGCTCGAGGAAAAAAATATAATACATTTACATGGAAATAACTGACCTATACGATAAAGAAATTTTTCATCTTGTATACTTGCCTCTTAAAAATTCTTGATGTAAAACATGTAATTGCTAGAATTTTTATTAATCTTGTATTATTTACTGCTTTATTTCAACTCCAATCTTGCTGAAATTTCTTTCCCAGTCCAATCCTACTGAAATTTCAAACCACTTTCCTTTACATTATTTGAGACTGAAGGGAAGGGACGGATGGAGGGACTGAAAGGACGGAGGGGACAGTTATTAAGAAAACTAACTTATTTTTGTTATTTTTTATTTATTGTATTGGATATTTTTTACTCATTCTGAATTTATCATAACAAATAAACAGTTCAAAATTACGAAAACGATTTTCTTGATACGTTGGTATATTGCTTCACATTTACCTTCTCGAGCAACGCCGGGTATAAAAGCTAGTAATTAAATAAAATTATAAATGAGTGAATGAATAGGGATCGAAGGGAAAATAATACGGAATTATAATTAGCGAATCTAGATAAGAATGTTAAATAATAAAAAGGAAACATACCTATCAACCACATTTATATACATATTTGGAGGTAAATAATTAAACAGGCAGGACAAAGTCTGCCGGGTTTTACTAGTTATCCTATAGAGTTCTATGATATCTTAAGATGTTATAGAACTCCATATGATAATTATATCCATGATATGGGCAAACATGGATGGTTTTGATTCTGCCGGTAGATCAGACTTACCCCCTGGTGGAATTGTGATTAAGAATTCATTATTTTAGAATAATTTATGAATAGGCAAAACTAATTACTTTTTTTAAAATATTGTTTGAGATATATTGTTCCCCTGACTGAAACAACTATATGCTGCGAAGCCTCTAATTTGGTGTTTGGAAAAACTGTGAAAAATATAGACCCTGCATACAAATCTCGCGTATGTTGGGTTACTTTGTCGATATGTTAAGAAAACAAAGTTTTGTTGAACAAATCGACAGTTGGATTAGTTTACATTCATTGTTTTATTTTATTGCTGTCCTTTTATTTCCGTGGAAGTTAAATCAAAATAGTATTTTTAAATATTAACCTAATTATAATGATAAATTCATGATTAACATAATTTTATTTAATGTATTATTGGCATTAAAAATATAATTATGTTAAAAAAAAAACAATAGTTTGTATATTCTCTTGTATGTGTACAATGTTGATTGCCTAAGTCTTTAAAATCATTCAATTTAAAATAGATTAATGCATTATGAATTAAAAAAATGTTTTCCATTAATAATTATTGGTTTTCACCAAAATTTTCGATGCATCTAAATACTAAATGTTTTCTAACACAAATCAAACATCCACAATTTGTGTCAGCCCTGCACGACAGACCGTATGTCGACCGGCAGATTCCATTAAGAAGTTGCGTGAAACCTCTGCAGGGGGTACACTCCCTCATAGGAAACTTAGGGTGAGGGGTATCTGATGCCCACTGTGTATTACTCTGCGATTTGAATAAAAAAATCCTAAACTCCTTATTTAAGTAAATCTTCACACAAGGGCGAGATATTATTCATTATTCCAAGAAATTTTCACAGACTTTGAATGTATTTTTATTCATCTTCCTCCTTGACCTCACGAGCTTTGTTGATTGAAGATCCTGTAGGGGACCTAAGGAGGTCATGGGGCATCATCCGGATCTTATACGCTCCTCCATTATAATGAGTTATTGGGGGGGCCTTATTCAATGTGTCTAAAATATGGAAGGATGCAATGTTGGCAGAATGTCAGAGAGGCTATCCTTTATTTGCCGTTCATTTAGTATCGACACAGTGGTTCTTCTAGCAGTCTATGGTATTCGCAACATTCTTCCCTAACACATCTCAGAAGCATCAATCTTCCCTCTTTCCGACTTCTTGTGAGGTATGCAAAAGAAAAGTAGTGTATTGTAAATAATATTATTTTTATTATACTATACAATACACATGATAAAAATGTTTTTTCCTACAATGTTAGCAGCGGTCAATGAAACTGCATTAGTTGGCAAATCCTACATGTCCTTATTAAATCACTTATACTGCGGAAAATCTAAAAAATATACAATAAATATAAGTGGCATTTTGTTATATATGTAACAATTTATGTTAAACAGAAAGACCAAGTATGAAATGTGTCTATTTTAAAGAGTGTGTAAGTATGAAATGTAACTTTTACAATAAATCAATAATTGAATACTTTAGACCAAAATGCCTTTCGTTTGTATGCAGCTAGAGATTTGAGATAGATATCAGTAAAACTACATATTTTAATTGAAGTTTAGAAACATTTATTGAGTATTCAAAGCACAATCTTGTAACTTTAATGATAACTATAAAATTAACATGACCCATTCGTTTCTGGCCAGCATTGCATAGCATTATGGAGATAGACAGCCACCTTTTATATTATATTGCACATTATAATTATTCTAATTTAAATATGTGATGAATATTAGAAATCTACCAATGAAAAAATCATTTCCTTGACGTTGTCAGTCTTCAAGGTAAATAATAATCGTTTTAACGAATTACAATTAATTTTTAAATAGAGAATACAAAAAGAAATAAGAAAACAAGTTTTTTTCAAATAGATCTGGAATTTTATTAACAGTGATAACAGCCTGAGACCAGTATTAGCTGTGTGAAGGCAAATTTTGCAGTTATTCAATCGACAATTTCTTATTATTTTATAACATTCATATATACTTATTCAATACTGTCAGAAATAGCATGCCCTCGTTGCATTTTATATAAAATATGCATATGTGATATATATTTAACATAAGTTGTAACAATACTGTCACATTTAACAAAATGTTTGTAGGGATAGGAAACTACTTCCAATTAATTTGACTCTAAAATCTCAATTGAAACAGTTTCGCTATCAGTCCCTAAATCAAAATTGAAAACAGTTATTGCTCTAAATTTGTAAATTTAGCATTATTCATATTGATATTATAAAGCTGCGAGTACACAGTGGTCGATGATGGCCCATTGCAGGCCATCGCCATTGTGTAAACGGGCTAATTGTGCCTCATGGCGTACAAATGGCAGTGGGTCATGCGTCGTGGCTCGCAATGGCCACGTTGATGAATGTTTTTTTCTAACTCCAGATGAAAGAATTTCTATTTAACTATATATAAATAAAATAGCACAATATTTTTTTATGTTTAGGTACATTTAGCTAATATTGTGACATAAATGCTGTCCAAACATAAAATACACACAGACAATATATATTTTATTTGTAACTTCTTGCACATTTTAATTGTACCTATACTGGCGGATTTATTTCCAAATGGCAATTTCTTCCAACCAACCAGAATTTTTTTTATTACTTTGTTCCGGTACACACTCATATAGTAGTTGTACGCAGTATACAAATATTGCCGTGGCCGAGATTACTTCGACGTCCATCGTCAGTGCCTCACTATGCAGTAATGAGCCATGGACCATTGTGTGAACACTTTTTCACCGACAGGCGTTGATGGTCTGCCGTGGCACATGACCATGCATGGGCCATTGTGTACTGGAAGCTTTACAGCCATACTGACAATAATAATTTAAGTATATATTCTACAGTCATTATTAGATATAATCCCCCTGCACTTTTTAATAATAATTCATACATATGTTATGTACATTTCATAAGAGAAACAGATACTATGTACATCTATTGAAAAACTTATTGCATATATTTTTTATACACATTGTGATGGGAATAAAGTTTAAAAATATATCTCATTAATTTAAATTCCCATATTTCAATTATTGGTAAACTGTCGAAGAAAAAAATATTACGCTAATTTGTTTTATTTGTGATGGAAAATTAAGACACAATCTGGACATAGAGATTAGATAAATCAAACAAAATGCAATGAGCTATTGACATTCTGGAGATAAAATGAAATATGACGTGTACATTAAATGAAGAAACAAACTGAAATAATATGTATGCTTAAACATTTTTCTTGTATAATACAAGTAGGTAGCTTGTAAAAAAAGAAATAAATTAATTGTATAAAACAAGTGCTATATGATATTACTTTACGTGATAAAAATTAACTATTAAGTGAAATTCAATATACTACAATCATGATAAATACAATTTTATATTATTGTATGTAATTCATATAGGTAAATAAAACTAAGGTAATGACAGCTGACAGTATACAAACACCTTCATGATACAAACAATTCATCTCATATTCAAAAGAAGTTTATTTCAATTTATTCTCATTACAATATATTATAATAAATAAACCTGAAGCAACTAATTACTAAATCATCTTGTAAAAGGAATTTTCTCTTGTATTTTGAATTTAAAATAAACTCAAAACTTAAAATAAATAAATAAATCATCTTGTAAAAAGAATTTTCTCTTGTATAAAATAAATAAATTATTTCATCCTATAAACTACTTTCAGGTTTAATTAAGGGTAACTCGTGTATTTTTAATTTAAAATAAATTATCAGCTTATGCTGATTTTAGTAAATCAATTATTTCATCCTATAAACTACTTTCAGGTTTGATTAAACGTAACTCACATAACACAAAATAAAACAGGAAGGTATATTGTTTATAATTATTTGTCTTTAATAAGGAGTAAGTATTATAACAACAAAATAATATTATTAACAATAAATTGATAATTTAAATATTGTTAGCTAAGACTACTTATGTAATATTAATGTATTTATAATAGACCATCCTAAATCTTTCAACCCATGGATTAAAAATAATTGGTGAATTTGTATTTAAAAAATGCAGGTTTATCAATCTTACTAAAAATTTCGATGTTTATTACAAATGTTTTTTTAATAATCTTAGTAATATAGAATGGAAATTAATTAAATCTTGAATTTGTCATGCATATTTAATAACTTTAAAATATTTGACAAATTTTGTAATAGAAGCAAGAGAAAAAATAATAATTATAAATTATTTCAAAAGTTCAATGTATGGGTAACAATTCACTCAATAATTCAAACTGTGCACCTAATACAATTTAACCACAGAACTATTTATTGTACAAGAAACTGGAAAATGCCATCCAATCCCACTATACAATGTGTTTAAATAAAATGGTAGTCAGTGTGCCAATTTGAATATTACTTACTTTACGGGTCCGAACCTTGCCACTCAGCGACGGATATCGCCTTGTCGTGTGGGCATTATATATCATCAGTATACATATCTATGTCTTTGCAGATATCCGATAAAATGGTCTCTTTGTCTTGACTTAATCCCTCTATGTTAATATTTGGGTCGTCGTGAGTGGCTCTGAGCTTTTTTGTCGGACTTTTTGAGTGGCTGAATATTGAATATTGATTTGAATATGATTAATTAGGTTTGACAACATAGTAAATGTATAGACACATAACAAAAGTATTCGCATGGTATGTGTTGATAAATTCCATGTGAATCAAACAAAAAAGAAATAAGTAACTATTTGTTGTAAAAACTGCCTCTAATGTGAATATAATACAATCAAAATCATACATATACAGGGTGTCCCATAATCCAACGTATTCCTTTTAAGGGCTGCTTTACCAACTCATGACTCACTAAAATATGCAAATACCTATGACCTCAGTAAAAGTGTCTTAGTTTTCGAGATATTGCCACTTTTACAATTATTTTGGAAATAACAATAATTGCGCCAACTTTTAGCAATAATTTGCCAGGTTGGCGTCATACATTTTTTTTTCAGTGTGAACAATCAAATTTGGGTAGTATTTTTTTTAATTCATAACCCGGGCATAATTATTTTTTTTTTCCGCCAAATTTTTTTTTTAATTATTTTTGATTGTGATCAATAGCCGAGTTATTCAAGATTGTGTAACATAAATTACAATTCTAAAATATTGAAATTTGTAAATGTGGCATGTAACGGACGAGATTGGATTAGGTTTAAGTTATGAAATGTATCGCGGAAAAATAAAGCCAATGTGCCTGACTCTGATTATATTGTATTATATTGTAATGTAACCGGGTAGCGGCGAGGATACATGTGTAGGGCCTAGCCGGGAAATGGTGAAAGTCGTTCGGCCGCCGGCGGATACCCGCCGCGGTACACGACTGCACACCCCCGCGCAGACCGACTAGCATGCCTCACCGCGCCCGAAAATCGTTGTACCGCCGGCCGCTCATTGACCGGCGGCAATATATAAATATACGGCACATTGTGCAAAATATATGTTCTTTCATACCACTACCTGCGTTTATAATTTATCTCTTGACTCGACGCTGCCTGAACCTGCTTGGAATACGGAACACTCGACGACCCTGCCTGAACCTGGACTACCATTTTGAACTGGAATCAACCACCGACGGAAGCATTCATCCCGAATATCTCTTCTACATAGTATACGAGTCGTATACTGTGTAGCGAGCTGCTGGAGCTACGTGGAGACGACGAGGCGATCCACGGTGAAGAAGCGAGCCACCGCCTTAAATAAAATAAAGTGCTGCATTCGGCTAACCACTGCCGTCCGTAACATGGCACTTGAAAAACCAATCTATGGCGGAGATTTTCGGGCACTTTGTAAAAGTAGCATTATCTCGAAAACTAAGGTACTTTTACTGAGGTCATATTTGCATATTCTAGCGAGTCATGAGTTGGTATAACAGCCCTTAAAAGGAATACGTTGGATTATGGGACACCCTGTATATATATACACAGATCAATTATACATATTACATAAATTTATTTCTTTCAAAGGACAAGTTTACTTTAAATTAATGCAAATAATTAAATAAAATTAGTATTCTACTCTTATTACTTTAAGTTGTAACAAATTCATAATTGTTGATAAAATCAATATTTGATAATTAGGTACATCATAAATTTTATATCCACAGAGACAGTTTTACATAATAACATAACAGAAAACACAAACACCAATACATATCAATAAATCTGAGTATGTTTAATACACGATACGTGATGACATACTAATCAGAAAGTAATATTTTTTTAGCACTATACAATTTATTACTTACTAACCAAAATATGTACTAACAATCTGTTTAAGATCTGGTGAAAAAAAATGTATATACATTTTTTATTGCTACCAACATCAATATTATCTAGTTCAGTATCTCAAGATAGTATAAAAATCATACTTTGGATAAATATTGAAAAAAATCAATAATATAATTTGTTTTTCTTTCTTGAATATATTATATATATGTTAATATTATTATCTTTAGGGGTAACTCGGGTCAAAATCAGATCTTCAGAAGGATATTTCGTCAACTGACGTTTCGCCTGGATCACACCAGGCATCTTCAGAACCTTGTTGGTAGGCTTTCGTTTCGTGTGGTAGTGCAAGCACATCCACATGTCCGAGCACTTGGTGCTTGGTTCTCGGTTCGAACGGATGTGCTTGCACTACCACACAAAACGAAAACCTACCAACACGGCTCTGAAGATGCCTGGTGCGATCCAGGCGAAACATCAGTTGACGAAAAATCCTTCTGAGGATCTGATTTTGATGCGAGTTACCCCTAAATATAATAATATTAACATATTTTGAAATACTCGTGAAAACCTTTCACGTAACACTTTCATATTATATATATAAAGGGTCATTACACGTCAAAACATCCAGCTGTGTCACCCATGGTCTCAGTTTTTGTTGATATTTTTTTATTTGTTCCTTTTGGCATCCTTATTTAACAATGCAAAATATTATTTTGATATCTTATATACTTTTTAAGATATAATTTTTTGAAATTGGTTAAAAAATGACACGAGGGCTATTTCCGAAGCCTTGCATATTTTTTACACCATAGTATAAAAACATCATAACTTTTTCAATTTTTAATGTTTCTTCTCAGTATTTTTTCTTTATTATTCTAATAAATAAATGCAGATTAATGTAAATATTCAACTATTCATTCAAATTTTATAAATTTTGTTAAAAAAAATTTAAAATGTTCCGGTTAGCACATATCACCGTAATCAAGCAATGGAAGAAGTAAGGATTGAGCTAGTGTAATTTTTTACAATAATTTAGTGTAATTTTTTATGTGATGGGTACAAGACAAATTAATTGATAAATAATTATTTTTTGAGCATTTCAGAGTAGTGGGAACTTGACGCTGCTCACCTATCAATTTTTACCTTTTTTTTGCTTTCTAAGTCACATTTTTAACATTGTCACTCAAAAAGCCATGATTTTCTTTATTCATTAATAAACTTTATAGTATTTTCAATAAAAAAAATGTTGAGTGGTTTTGATATTTGCTGTCCCATTAGAGATATTTGAATTCTTGAATGTTATGTTTTTTGCATAAAAAATAACCGGAACGTTTTAACATTTTTTTATATAAAATTTATAAGATTTGAATGAATAGTTGTATACATAAATCTGCAAGAAAAAAATACTGAGAAACATTAAAAATTGAAAAAGTTATGATGTTTTTATACTATGGTGTAAAAAAATTCAAGGCTTCGGAAATAGCCCTCGTGTCATTTTTAACCAATTTCAAAAATTATATCTCAAAAAGGACATAAGATATCAAAATAATATTTTGCATTGTTAAATAACGATGTCAAAAGGAACAAATAAAAAAATATCAACAAAATCTGAGACCTGGTTGACACTGCTGGATGATTTGACGTGCATTGACCCTATATAATATATAATTTGATCCAAATAAATATGAATTTGAATACTAAATCAACATTGGAAATTTTAAACGTGTATCACTACTGAATTAGATAAAAGACATAATACATTAATAATTTAACAGGCACAAAGGGATTAAACACATTTTATGCCATTTGTTTATTTTTAAAGATGTCCAGAGCCCACCCTTTATTAAATTGATTGAACAGAAACACATGCTTTAGAATGAGTCCTGTAGAAAGAGTACTTTTCTTACTTTCTTCAATAGTCAATTCAGAAATGTGTGAATTCATTGTAATAAATATGGTTAAAATTGCAAAATCAAAATTCACCACTATTCCATAGAAGTGTTGTGTGTAAATGAATAGCCAAGGAAATTAAACTATTATTAACTTGTTAAAACAAAAATACTCCTATACAAATTTATTGTCGTACATTTTAATTAGACTTTATATCCGAGAAAGCTATAAGACAAGATTTTGGAAGAATAATCTATAAATCTTAATAGGCTCTTTATTATACTCATTAAAATATAATAATATAACTTTTTATTTGTGTATTATTTAAGCTTTGAATAAGTAAAACAATCTATGTGTAAACAATCTTATTTACGACATGACGATGTAGAGATTATAAAATTTATCAAATCCATTTTATGTATCTATTTGTAATAATAAGTATGCATAAAATTGTAGAATTCATTGTATTGAAGACAAAAATAGGAATGTCTTTATTTAGGGCTCCAGAAGTAACCTAAATTATTATCAACTATATAATATATTAGCATATTTATTACACAAATTAACTTGCTGCAAAAGTTATTTATAATTTTTATCTACGTATGAATGTTTGTATCTGTATGTATAAAATGCTTGACAATTAAGATTACATAACATTGTCATCTACAATAGGATTTAAATGATTTTGTACATCAATCATAGTAAATTTGTAATTATATACCTACCTATCAGTTTTCTTGAATTTTCAAAAAATTATATTTTTTGACTTTTCGATTACCTGCAACTATTATTTTAATAAATCGAAATGACTTTTGCAACAAGCAGATAAATATAATCTCTAAAATAAACACAAACCAGGGTGGGATTTGGCTGACTTAAAAATATAGTAAATCCATTATGTTTCAACAAAAAGACAGATGAACTAACAAACAAATAAACAGAGCTCTAAGCATAAATTCACATAACTTGTAATTTAAAGACATGTGTAAACATTAACAAACTGAAATTTAAAAATGCATAAATAATTGAGTGAAAATTTTGAAATTAAAATCTAAATTACAACAATGCACATTGATAACATGGTATTGGACATATATCTCACTTAACTTATTCATGTCATATTGTATACTGCTTCTTGCAAATAAATTTAACATCTACAGTCTTAAATATAACAACGATAATAACTAGGGAAATTAAGATAACTGTAATGATTAGTAAATTTATTACCATTCATTAAGATAAATACAAATAAGTTAATAAGAAAATTCAGATGATAATAATTCAACAATAAATTGATTAAAATCATTTCAAATAATAAATATATACAGAGCATTAAAAATAAGTTAATAAGAAAATTCATACAATAATAATTCAACAATAAATTGATTTAAATCATTTCAAATAAGAAATATATTCTTACGTATTTTTTTTAAAAAAAAAAAATTGAAAAAATTTTTCACACAAACAATTGTCATTTTGAAAGCCTTTATTAAATGTATAATATAACACAAGGTTTCTTAACCTGGCAGAGGGGATCCATGTTAGATATGAAGACAATAAATACTGAGGTCTATTAAAATGTAAGTAGGTAGGTATCTATAGCTCGCTTGATTTTTGGTGTAGTTTAGGACAAGCTCACACTCTCTTTGTTAAACTAGCAATATTCAAATTAATTTTGTTTAATGCTATGCACCCTTGTGAGTGAGGGTTATCGATAAAATCAAAACTAGAAATTGTAACTGACTGGACTTCAAAGATAATATACGTAATGCGTAGTTTTAGAAAATTCCTGAATATATTTATGTGCTCATTGAATGGAAGCAGCAGCAGCAACTATCTTATTAAATAACTGTCACGCACTAATCATTACTTTGTCTTGCTAGTAAATAAGTTTATTTCAAAATACCTGTTTTTTTCCTTTCAATTAAGCTTGAAAAGGATCCGGCAGATTGTTAAAATTTGTAAGTGGTCCATGACTACAAAAAGGTTAAGAAACCCCGCTCTAACGGAATTGTAGTACAAAATACAAATGCACTGTAAATTACAAAGGAAGTGAATGTAACTGTTAGCTCATCATTACGTAATCAAACAAAAAATATTAAAATATAAACTTTTGCCTAGCAGCCACCACCAGAGTGATCAGTATATACAAATATGTAATTGTGTTTGTGTAAATTGAGTTTTTTCATAATGCGCATAATTATTTTACAAAAAAATAAGGAAATTTGAATTGTTCACAGGACGAATTTGCCCAAGAACAATGCGAAAATAGCAACAACAATTGAAATAAATATAAAGTGCAAAGGCACTGATGTTTCCAGGGCGGACTGTTGCACGGTAGGTGGACTGTACGAATGACGAGCGTTGTCCGTTCCTGACTCATGGCGCAATCTCAAAATCTCTACCTGAAAAAAATAAAATACTTTTTTTACATATATACTCAAATATATTACAAACAAGTATAGGGTAAACAATATTTATCTTTTAATTGGTCTATGTTTTCTTTTCACAAAACAGTTACAGTTGATGCGGATAAAAAAAGAAACAAAATTCCAAATACCAAAAGATAATTATTTTTGGCATTAGTCAAAAGAGAAGTAATATAAATGTTTGCAATGGCACAGGGTGGCGAGGGATAGGGAAGTATGGAGGTCGAAAGAGGAGGCCTATACTCAACACTGGATGAATTATGGCTGATAATTATTTATCTTTATAGCAAATACTTGCTTTTTACAACACTTCTCAGGGGCTTTACCTAAAATCGTTGATTCTATATTAGTATTTATCCCTTGCCTCAACGAAATTCATGTATCGTCTCATACATATTTGTCTATTATTCAAGCTTTTTACATTTTCCAATGTCATTCACATGGTTGTGCCATCCTTTTCTTGGATGATCTTGACCTCTTTTTCCTGTTAGCTTTGTATATTTTCTTCCTCAGTTATTTTATATTCATCTTTCCCAAGTGATCAATCCATTCCCATCCCAGTATGTCTGAATGTCCTTCAATGAATCTCATGTTGCTTTTATTGATAATTGCAATGGAAATAAGTATATTTTATTTTATGTAAATAAAATGAAAGTGAATTCCTTGAGGTGGTTTGGACATATTGAAAGAATGAATGATGATAACCCCTGACTAAAACAAAAATTCACAATTCTGAGTATAAAAGTTTTGTAGGCCTATAACTGTTTATATATTCTGAAAATTTGGGCTCTGTTAATTGAGCGGATCAAAAGTTATAAGAACGATATATGACAGAATAAAAAATGAGGACATAAGGAGAGAATGCAAGTTAAAGAAGGATATTATATGTAAAATGAAAGTGAATTCCTTGAGGTGGTTTGGACATATTGAAAGAATGGATGATGAACGACTGACCAAAAAAATATACATGGGTGTAAGAGATGGAGTGAATAGCAGGGGCCGCCCCAGAAAGGGATGGCATGACCATGTGAATGATATTTTGAAAGATGGAAATATAAGAAGCTTGAATAATCGACGAGCATGTATGAGACGATGCATGGATGTAAAGGAAGCTAGGAATGTATGTAAAAATAGAGGAGTATGGCGCTCGGTTTTCTTTGCTTACCCCGTAAGGGATATGGCGTGATGGTATGTATGTATGTATTTTATGTAGCTTCTCGAGCAACTAACAGATACTATGTCAAATGATTTATTATTTAACACACACCCAATAACAAGTTACCACATTCTGGAGACATAGGATATTAATCGTCACACATATCCAGACTAAAAACACAATTAAAACCACTGTCTCCACCGGGAATTGAACCCGGGACCCTTGGATCAGCAGTCAGATACTCAATTAAAAGAAATTGAGAAAATTATAACATTTCTAAAAAAACTTTTTTTGATTTAAAAAAAAGATAAAAATACCTACATAGGTATTTTACATGAACATTTTCATATGAAAACAAATTTAGAAATTTATTATAAAAAAATATCAGTGGAAGAATAATATATCAGTGAAAGAAAATAGCGCAACCCTGGTTGAATTCGGTCACACCCCCGCAGTCAGCGGAGAAGATTTAAAAATTAACTTTAAAATATAAATTAATATAATAAAATCAATTACTGATGAAAAGTAATCAATCCCCTGTGTTTTGATTGTATTCTATGACTCGATTTATACGAAATTACAGCACAAGTCACCATATTTAAAGAGAAAATGAACAAAATGTAGTGGAGTACCGCTCTTCAAGATGTACCTAGTATAAATGAATGGTGTACACCACAAACGGCTACTGTGGTGTACACTCGATGCCCGCTCTGTATTACTCTGTGGCCTGTATAATTAAAAATCGTCCTCCATAACCACCCGTCGCTTCAGACTCTTCAATACCTCCCATCCCTTCAGTACTTCCCGTCCCTTCAGTTACTCCCGTCCCTTCAGTTACTCCCGTCCCTTCAGTTACTCCCGTCCCTTCAGTTACTCCCGTCCCTTCAGTTACTCCCATCCCTTCAGACCCTTCAGTACCTCCCGTCCCTTCAGTAGGTCCCGGTCATACGCTCGACAATTCACCAAAGTTTCATTGCGATCGGATGAACGGTTCTCAGGATAGTCCACCTTCGTCGGTAAAATGACCTATTACCCGATGAAAAAGAAGAAGAAAAAAATTTTTGATCTAGAAACCATCCCTGGTATACTCTCGACAATTCACCAAAGTTTCATCGCAATCGGATGAACGGTTTAGCAACGCATTCAACACATACATACATAGATACATACATACATAGATACAAACATTCAAATTTATAATGTAGATAAAATTTCTAGTTGGGGTGTTTCACCTTTTTTGATATTTTTTAATACTTTAGAAATATATGCAGTTAAAAACATAAATTTATAATAAAAAAAATGTTTTTCTTAACAAAAAATGTTTAAGAACTGAATTTTTTAGATAAAACAAATTTGAGATTTTATATTTGTCTATACCAATACCAATTTTCAGCGTTCTAGCTTATACGGTTTTTGAGATACATGGAAAAATAAAGTAAAAATTCAAAAGTTGCTAACCCCCGTAAGTTTTTGAAAATATCGAAAAAAGCCGAAACACCCCAACTACATAATTTAATTTGCTATACAAAATATTAACATTGTAGTAGTACATCTCAAACTTTTTTTAACAATTATTATAAAAATTGAATTTAGTGACGACATTGCTTCATACAATTTGTATGGCAGTACCTAGGTATACACTAAACAATATCTATGGGGACTCGATAGTTTGATACTTTATCTCCAAACATACATACCTCCATCCTGTTTTCATATCTGGGTAAGAAAAAAAGACAGACCTCCATACTATCCTATCCTGACATACATGCTTTATATAGAAAACAAAATATCTTATCAAAAAGTTCATGTTTTTTACATATTTATTTTCTCTCAGAAAGCTACAGCTATAATTTATTTATTTTACATTACATTTATTGTATAAAAGTTGAGCCAAAAGTGCTTTCTTCAATTTACATTAATGATTATACAGTTGAAAAATTCATTAGAAAATACAAGATAAATGAAAATTTAAAAACAAATACGCACATAATATGCAGTAACGATTTTTAACGAATTGAAAAGTTCTGTATTTTTTTCATATTTACTTTTGTATTCTAGTAAAAGGTTTGAAAGATCTTGTTTGATTTATTATCATTTTCCGTAAATTTGTCAGAAATGAAATTAACTAGTTCAGTTTTCATCTGACAAAGCGAGGAAATATTGACATCTGTTAAGGGATTTGTAAAGGTTGAGTTACGACATCCTAAGACGCGAACCTCATCGGGGCCAGAATTCTTCAAGCATGCATGAGAACTATTTGGTGTGGGATTTATCTTGATTTTAACGCTAGATGACTCTTTTTTTTTTACAAATTATATATTTGTGATTCGCTCTACTGGTTTTATTTGTTTATTTAGTTAATTTTTAAAGTATTGAAATCTCATTTATACCTAAAAGGAAAAAAATTCCAATTCGATTATCAGCCAGCCTCTGCATTTCATCTCTTATGATCGAGTTAGTAAAGATGAATTGATCATGCACACTCCCTGGAAACCGAGCATTCATATGGATAATGTTCAAGTCGGCATCGCTGATCTGAAAAAATGCATTTTCAGTACACATAGTCTATTTGTGTCTACTAGGTATGTAAATCTACCAAATATACAGTGTTATCATATTTACCAACTGTGTATTCAGAGAAAAATACCCATGGTGGTTTTTATATGCCTCAGGGTGATCGGAAGGTGTCACTATTGCTATATGGGTGCAATCGATACAGCCCAGAATCCCTGGAAATCCAGCCATTGTAGTAAATCTAGAAAATTAAGTCTTCGCTAATTATTAACATTTTTTAAATTTATTTAGGAATAATATAAGCATAATGGAACCCGAAAGTAATTGAGACTAGCTTGGTTCTGTTACCAGACTAAGAAGTGTTCATAAGTAGTAAATCTAAATATTTTGTTTCACCTGTTGGAAATTCTTTGTCTCTCAGCAACTGTACTTGGAAAGTAGATGTATTTTTTGAAGAGCCATTCAACTATAGCTTTTGATGTGCGGGTAACACATCTACTAACCGAAGATTGACTTAGAGCATTATAGAAGTCTTGCCCAACACCTTTTTGGTAACTGCCTTGTGCATAAAACCGGAGCATTGCAAGGACCTATAAGAGATGGTAGTGTGTACTTCAACGATCCCCTCTGTGTAACCTAAACCAACTTGAAACGCTCACAATTGACGAAATGACTGCTTGCTATGACAATACACTGACTATACTTTTAAATAAACACGCTCCTGAGCAAACGACAAGGCGACAAATACGAATTTCTGACAAGTGGTTCGACGAAGAGTGTCGACAGGCAAAAATATTCATGAGGAAACGGGAAAGAGCCTTTAAAAAACAGACAGTTCACAGACATGAATGGACAGACGCACAAAAAAACTACAGAGACATAATAAATAGGAAAAAAAACGCATTCTGGACGGAAAAAATCGACTCGGAACGAGGCGATCCCCAACGCATGTGGAGATCTCTCAATTCTGTCCTAGGACAGTCAATACAACCGCCTACCACAGACCTGGTCCCCAACGACGTCTCGGATTTTTTCAACAACAAAATAAAAAATATCCTCAAAAACACAACCTCTCCTGATGCACCATATTACGAACAAAACACGAAAGCACAAATCAACATTTTCAATGAGACTAATATAGATGATATTCAAAAGCTAATCAAAAACTCAATAGCCAAAAACTGCTCTCTCGACCCCATTCCGACATGGCTCCTCAAAAAGTGCTCTCACGAACTGTCTCCTTTTATCTCCATGATGTTTAACATCCCCCTTGAATTCAGGCGTAGTACCAAACCTCTTCAAGAAGGCCTTAGTCACTCCCATACTGAAAAAGCCATCTCTGGACCCTTATGATTTGAACAACTACAGACCAGTATCTAACCTATCTTTCTTGTCGAAACTACTAGAGAAAATTGTCGCTTCACGTATTAACTATTTCATTGAATCACAAAACATGTTCGCTACCCACCAATCAGCATACAGAAAGTATCACTCCACAGAAACGGGTCTCCTTTGATTACTTTCAGATATAATCCTTGCAACAGAAACAGGCAAACTAGTTCTTCTTTCATTTCTGGATATGAGCGCGGCTTTTGACACAGTCGACCATCAATTTCTCTTAAACAGACTGAACATATCCTATGGCATTCACGGAACAGCCCACTCGAGGCTGCAATCTTATTTACAAAACCGTTCTCAAACCATAATAATAAATAAAGAACAGTCTTTCCCTAAAAAAGTGACGACAGGAGTTCCCCAGGGTTCTGTGCTTGGCCCGTTACTGTTCACACTTTACACAAAGGACATTTTTAACATAGTTAAATCGCATAATCTACTTGCACACTGCTACGCCGATGACTGAACTTTTATTCAACTCCGAGTGAGTCATGCCTTCTAAAAGACAAAATTTGTCTGTGCATCGAAGAGATGTCTTCAAATAAACTAAAACTAAATCCAACTAAGACTGAATTTCTCTGGATGGCCACACACCGCCGGCAGCATTACATAGACAACACCTCTGTCTCTGTTGCAGACACCGACATTATTCCTAAGTCCGCCGTTAAACTTCTGGGAGTACATATTGACTCCAGTCTATGTTTCAAAAAACAGATAAACAGCACAACATCCTCTGCTTTCTACCACTTACGACGAATAAAATCTATCAGACGAAATATACCTACGGAAGCAACGAAATCTCTAGTAAACGCATTCGTTATTTCCCGCCTGGACTACTGCAATGGTATCTACGCATACCTTCCAAAGCTGGAGCTAAACAAACTTCAATCTTCAACGCTGCTGCTAGGCTAATCACCGGAGCCGCGAAATTCTCACACATATCACACCATCTACGAAATCTTCACTGGCTAAAAGTGCCAGAGAGAATCAAGTAAAAATTATGTTTGTTGACTTTCAAAGCGATCCATGGCATGGCTCCCACATATCTTTCAGACTTCTGCATCCCTCTCACCGTAAACGAGCGACAACAAACACTTCGGTCAGCCACCACATCCATGATTGGCAAGTCGACTGAAATAAATAGAGTCAACACTTCATCCTTCGGTGATCGTGCTTTTGCTGTGGCTGGACCAGCCTCGTGGAATAAACTACCACCTGAACTGAGGCAAATAGACAACTTAGCACTATACAGGAAACACCTAAAAACTCACTTCTTCCGCGAGTCTTACAAAAACCCCTAATATATTCAAAGCGCCCTTGAGGTGAGGTTATCACAAAAATGGCGCTATAAAAATAATCGAAATTTATTATTATTATTAACTCGTTGACTGCCTTTATATTTTGGATATTTGTACCCGAGAAGCCAACATATAAATATGTTTATTGAGGTAGTATTTTGACTTTTGACTTTCCCGGTGAATCACTTCAACGTATAAAAAAATAAGTGTATAGTTTCACGCCACGAAACACACGACAGTCCACTTCAAACGCCGGACGAATATTGCTGAATACAAAATGTATCGAAACAAAACCCCGATCAGGGTTCGTGGCGGTTCGTTATAGTAGCCGAATAACCCCGATCGGGGTTCGTGGCAGTCAACGAGTTAATAACAACTAAGCACTACAAATAATAACACTCAATTATTATTACCATTATACACTTCCTCAAAAGAATTAGCAGATCAATGCGTAAATTGTAAATTATTTAAAAGAGCAAAATAAAATGCAACAAACGCATCATCAAGCTTTCAATTGGGAATAGTTCACCCATCCAGATACTTAACATATCAAAGGATTAGGCTCTGAGGAGGTCTCTATACTACCTAACAACCCTACTGATTCCCGAATATTAACGTTTAAAAAAACTTTAACGATTCTACATATGTATTCATTATTACCGTATTTTTATTATTAAGATAAATTTATAATTTCTAAATTACGGATTAACGATTTTGGAATAATGCCAGTGGCTGAAAAAATGAACGGTAACATTATTATTGTACGAGAATGCCAAAGTCTTTTTATCTCGTTACCTAAAGCGGTATTTTCTAATTTTTTCATCAAAAATTTTTATAATATTACTAGAATTTGGAATATCCAACGTCGCAAATATATGTTATTTTTTTAATTTTATCATGTATTATTAAATCGGGTCTGTTATGTTGAATTGACCGGTCAGTTAATATTGTTTTTTTAATTTTATCATGTATTATTAAATCGGGTCTGTTATGTTGAATTGACCGGTCAGTTAATATTGTTTTATCGTAATAAAGCGAAATATTATTATTTTCTAAAAATGAAATTGGATCATATTCATAATAATGGTTTTATGTTTATCGCGTCAATAAATTTATATTTAATAGCTAAATTTTGATGTATTATTTTTGCTACTTGGTTTTTTTTTTTTTTTTTTTTTATAACCCATCCAGAGACCCTCTCACGTCGACTCAATAGTAGTCCATTGTGATACTTTGCCTGCTAGATGTCATTCCATAGTCCTATCTCCTGGAAGAACTGTAAAATCCTTTGTGGATCGGTGTCTCTGATTTGCTTTTGATCAGCAATATGCAAACCTATTTTCTTTACTCTTGTTTGCATTAGTGGGCCACATTCTGTAAGTAGATGCATCGGTGTTTCATGTTCATCCATGCAGAACCTGCATAGGTACATTTCCGATAGATTCATCGTGCATAGATGTTTATTGAGTCTACAGTGACCAGTTAAGATTCTAGTAAGAATCCTAAGGTTATTCCTGCTCATTGTTAGGATCCGCTTAGAGTGTGTTGAAGAGAATCCTGAAATGAGTGCTTTTGAATGTCTCTGTCCTGGGGTAGATAACCAGAGTTCAGTGGCATTGTTAAGCATTCTTTGGTAAAGTGTTGATTTGACAATACTATTAGCTAGGAGACAGTGAGGCTCCGGCCCATAGGTAGCTATGTCCGCTCCCCTATTTGCCAGAGCATCAGCCTCCTCGTTACCTTTATAATTGGAGTGTCCAGGTACCCATCTTAATGTGATTTTGTTACCATAGTTTACTGATAGAGTCTTCAGCGCTTCAATGCAGTCTAGTACTGTTGATGAAGTTACTGTGTAGGAATCAAGAGCTTTAAGAGCAGCTTGACTATCAGAGTAAATGTATATTCTGTGGTTCTTATAATTCCTTCTTAGGATTTCATAGGCACAGAGTGTTATGGCACATATTTCTGCCTGGAAGATCGTTGCATACTGTCCCAAGTGCTTGTGGATCTTCACCCTAGGCACTTGCCCATATATGCCCGATCCTATACCATTCTTTTTCTTGGATCCGTCAGTGTACCATATAAGTGCACCATTGGATTCCTGATACCAAACATCTGCTATTGTAGTTTTAGTTTGTATTTCTACTTTGTATGGTTTTTCAAAGTTGTAAACAGTTAATATTTTATCTGTTGGGAATGCAAGTAATTTGTCTTGAGATTCTATTTTGTTTAGATTTGCTTGGATTTCTAAATTTGTGTTTAGTTTATTTCCACTTGTTAGTCTTATAATACCTTCCTTTGCCATTTTTTCAAGGTATAAATGGAGAGGTGGTAGACTAATCATGGCCTCTAGAGAAGCGGTGGGAGTTGTGTGTAAGGCTCCCGTAATGAGCAAGCAGGCTAATCTTTGTAAACGTTTAAGTTTATCTACACAGCCTCTTTGTTGTAGTTTGTCATTCCAAACTGTTACAGCATAAGATACTATGGGTCTTATTATTGTAGTGTATGACCACAGAGCTTGTTGGGGTTTTAGTCCCCAATTATTCCCTATGAGTCTATGGCATGTCCATAATGCTTTGATTGCTTTTTGAGCAACTTTTTCTACATGTTGTGTCCATGTTAATTTACTATCCAATGTTATACCTAGATATTTTACTTCATTGGAAAAGTCCAGTTTTTTTTCCAAAGAATATTGGAGGTGAGAGTTTATCCAACTTTCTTTTCCTAGTGAAAGGTACAACAGTTGTTTTATTTGCATTAACTGTTAGTCCATTATCTTTGCACCATTTTTCAACTATTTTTAGTGCATTTTGTAGCAGATCAGAGATTGTTTCACATTCTTTCCCTCTGATTGTAATGACTATATCATCCGCATAGCTTTGTGTATTATATCCACATTCGTTCAGTGTGCTTACTAGGCCATCCACAGCCAGCGTCCACAGGAGTGGTGATAAGACTCCACCCTGCGGACACCCCCTGTTTGTTTTAGCCTTAGTAGTCTCATCCACCAGATTAGTTATGATGTATCTATTGGATAACATGTTGTCAATCCATTTTATTATAGTGTTGTCTACATGTTTCTGTCTTAGTCCACTCATTAGTACGCTTATTGGTACTGCATCAAATGCTCCTTCTATGTCAAGGAACGCACACAGAGTAATTTCTCCGCTATCTAGAGATTTTCTTATATTTCCTACGATTTCAATGAGAGCTGTTTCAGTAGATTTGCCCTCTTGGTAAGCATGTTGCTTTGGATGAATAGGATGCAATGTTATTATATTGCTCACTATGTATCTATGTAAAATCTTTTCCATAGTTTTTAGCATGAATGAAGATAGACTAATTGGTCTATAAGCTTTTGGAGTCTTATAACTTTCTTTACCTGGTTTTGGTATATAGGTTACTTTGACTGTTCTCCAGCTTTGTGGAACATAGCCCCATGCAAGACTGGATCTGAATATTTTCAGCAGTGTCGGCATGATTTTTTCTATACCGTTCTGTAGGAGAGCAGGTAATATGTTATCATTTCCACTGCTTTTATAAGGCTCAAAAGAGTTGATAGCCCATTTGATTTGATTAGGCCTGAAGATTTTTGATGCTAATCTCCAGTCATTTAAACTTGGTTTATCGCGTCCTGGAGGCTTAGTGATGGTTTCCTTCACCGTTTCGCATCCAGGAAAATGTGTTTTAGCTAATAGCTCAAGTGTTTCCTTGCATGTTGCAGTATAATAACCATCTTCTTTTGTTAGGAGACCTATATCAGGTTCCTTCCTCCTGGCAAGGATTTTATTAATCCTTGCTGTTTCTTTAGTACCATTTATGGTACTGCAGAACTTTTTCCAAGATTCCGTTTTGGCTTTCCTTATAGCCTTATGATATTCTGTTAGAGATTTTCTGTACTTTCCCCACAGGCTATAGTGTTTAGCTCTATTGAACAGTTTCCTAGTTTTTGCCCTAAGGGTGGATAGGTTTGAGTTCCACCAGGGAACTTCCCTTTTTCCAGTTTTTGTTTTAATAGGGCAGTTCTGTTCATAGGCCAAAATTAGGTTTTCCGTAAGTTCATCCGTAATTAAATCTATTCTTCTTAGATTTCTTGTCGACTCTATTGGGCTAGTACCACCCTTAAGGTCGTCTTTGAACCCAATCCAATCAGTAGATTTTTTATTTCTATATTGAATTGTTGTTTTTGTCAGGCTTTTAATGTGGAACATTAAATGTCTATGGTCAGAAGCTGATTCTTCTGACGATACGTGCCAGTCCATAACTTCATTACTGATATTTTGTGAGCAGAGGGTGAGATCTAAAACCTCAGACCTTGCTTTGGTAGTGAATGTAGGTTCATTACCTTTGTTCACAATGTTTAGATTATGTGTGATGATGAAATCTAAAAGATTTTCCCCTCTTTGATTACAGTCTGTGCTGCCCCATATTGTATGATGAGCGTTTGCATCACATCCAACAATGAGTCTCGCATCATTCTGCTTTGAGAAGTTTATTACTTCTTCAAGGATTGTAAGCGGTAATGCTTCATCACCTGCAAAGTATGCTGAACAGAGTATTAGTTTTCTGTTGTCTGCTTTTTGTGGGATCATTATGCTACTTGGTTATGTCTATATTCTAATTGCGCGAGAAAAGAACAGCCCGATATTATATGCTCGATCGTTTCCGGGAAAGCCAAACATTTCCTACAACTATAATCTACTACATTTATGTCTTTAATTATTAAAATTTTTAGTTTTCATTACTCTATCCTGAATCGCTATTATAAAACCTTCTAAATCCGCGTCCAAATCACCAATACTCAACCATTTGTTTGACCAAATTTTGTCAACATAAGGTTGGTTGAGAAATTTTGGATATATAGAATGAATTATTTTCATTGAGATGGTTTGGTCACATGGGGAGAATGAATGAGGAGCGCCTGACGAAGAAAATATACAGAGCGGAAAGGAATGGAATGAGAGGTCGGGGACACCCAAGAAAGGGATGGCACGACCATGTGAACGAAATTTTGAAACACGGAAATGTTAGAAGTGTGAGCAATAGACGAGCATGTATGAGACGATGCATGAATGTGGACGAAGCGAGGGATGCGTGCCAGGATAGAAAAATGTGGCGTTCGGTTCTCTCTGCCTACCCCGCAAGGGACATGGCGTGATGGTATGTATGTATGTATGTATTATTTTATTTAGCCACGAATTTAGAAGGTCATCATTTATATTTATAATATTGTTATTGGCAATCTCGTAATTTAAATTTAATGTTGTTAAATTTTTGACCGCCTCACCGCCGTCTTTTTTTGTTTTTTATTATTTTTTTAGATACTCTTCAGCATTAAGGCCAATTTACACGATGCAAGTTTCTTGCACATACAAAAGCACTACTTGCAATTATTTATTTTCAAGATTTGCATTCAATTTTTTATGAATGCAAAAAAAAAACTTTGCCGAGATTGGTCCCACCACCACCCGCTCCCCGCTTATGAGGAACGACAAAAAATACAATGCATGGCATGAAGTTTAGCAATCTCGGCAAAGTTTTTTTTTTTAAATTTTTTTTTAGATTTTCTTTTTTTTCTTTTTAATATTTTTTTAGATATTCTTCAGCATTAAGGTCAATTTACACGATGCAAGTTTCTTGCACATACAAAAGCACTTCTTGCAATTATTTATTTTCAAGATTTGCATTCAATTTTTTATGAATGCAAAAAAAAAACTTTGCCGAGATTGGTCCCACCACCACCCGCTCCCCGCTTACAGGGAACGACAAAAAATACAATGCATGGCATGAAGTTTAGCAATCTCGGCAAAGTTTTTTTTTTATTTTCTTTTTTCTTATTTTGAAATTATTTATTGATTTTCTTTTTTTTTCTTTTTAATATTTTTTTAGATATTCTTCAGCATTAAGGTCAATTTACACGATGCAAGTTTCTTGCACATACAAAAGCACTTCTTGCAATTATTTATTTTCAAGATTTGCATTCAATTTTTTATGAATGCAAAAAAAAAACTTTGCCGAGATTGGTCCCACCACCACCTGCTCCCCGCTTATGAGGAACGACAAAAAATACAATGCATGGCATGAAGTTTAGCAATCTCGGCAAAGTTTTTTTTTTATTTTCTTTTTTCTTATTTTGAAATTTTTTTTAGATTTTCTTTTTTTTTCTTTTTAATATTTTTTTAGATATTCTTCAGCATTAAGGTCAATTTACACGATGCAAGTTTCTTGCACATACAAAAGCACTTCTTGCAATTATTTATTTTCAAGATTTGCATTCAATTTTTTATGAATGCAAAAAAAAAACTTTGCCGAGATTGGTCCCACCACCACCCGCTCCCCGCTTATGAGGAACGACAAAAAATACAATGCATGGCATGAAGTTTAGCAATCTCGGCAAAGTTTTTTTTTTTTTCTTTTTTCTTATTTTGAAATTTTTTTTTTATTTTCTTTTTTTTTGAAATTTTTTTCAGATTTTCTTTTTTTTTATTTTGAAATTTTTTTTTAGATTTTCTTTTTTTTTCATTTTGAATTTTTTGTTTAGATTTTCTTTTTTTTTCTTTTTAATATTTTTTTTTGTTTTTTATTTGCGCTTAATTTGTTGCATTCAATTACATATTGCTCTTGTATGTGCAAGAAACTTGTATCGGTAAATCAGTCTTTAAACATTGGCTTTAATCTTCATTTAACCAACAATGTCTTAATCCTGACAAAACGGTTAATATCAGCAAAACGAAAAAGAATATTGCTGGTAATTGACGAACCGTGGAGATGGTCTCTGAAGACGGTCTCGGGGTATATGTGTTCTGTGGTCTCGGCCCCTCGTCGGAGTACGGTTTGGCCGGATTGGGGTACGCTTCTCTTATAAATTTTGCCCCAGCATAGACCGTAAAAACATACATTAAGGTCATCACAATAGCCAACAATGTAAAACTAATTAAATAGAAACAAATTAATAGTTTCGGTCGTTTCGTAGTGCCGACACCCCGTTCCGTATCAGATATAATTTCCGTTGTGTTAACAGAAAACATTGTGTTAAATTAACACAGAAAATACAAATAGTAATAACAAATAAATAAATAGTACCTAATAATAAATAAAACTAATATACACACACAATAACACAATAATAATAATAAAAATAAACAATATGCAGCACAGAACACAATAGAATACGTCCGTCACTGACAACTATTTTTCAATAAATGATGTGCTGACAAGAAAAAACAATCGCTATAGGAACGAAATTTTAAATTTCACTAGAACGCACAATTCATTTTTGAATGTCGGATAAGTTGACATAATAAAATCTCTTATCTATTGTTGACACTAAACACATTGCACTTAAAAAACCTTAAACATAGCTGACAATTTATGTTTTACAATTGTGAAAAATCCCAAGTTTATGTATGTAAATATAACTGTTTACCCGTCATTTCAAAAACTACGTGTCACCATTTTTCCGAAATTGTGTTTTTGATGGAATTGTGATCCTTGGGGGCAGGGCAGCCCCACATTGACTATAACGTAGATTTATACCATTACTCCATAACATCTCCATAATGTTATATACTCTTAGGTTGAAATCACAGTTGAAATGCAATGACATGATTGACATAATATGGGTGACACCACTGCCTTGCTTCAAACAAAGCCGTGCTGTAGAAAACGCGTTGACAGTTAAAGAGACCTAACGTCGACTCGTATCTATGAATTTTAGTATGAATTTGCGAACAGTCGGTGTGGTTTGAACTGTTGTCAGTTGTTTACAATTGCTAAAAAAACGCATTTTTATACAGTATTTTGTCAATTTCGAATACCAATATATTCCAAATTTAATATTGTGAACTCAAGACATTAAGGCAAAATAATTTAATCAAGATATTTACTTATTTGGCATATTTTTAATAACACGTTTGTTCTGTTTACAAACTGTATGGAGTCACGTGGAATTTTGAATACATTTTTTAATCAGATAAAAATATGTTTGCATTTAATCGGATTATATCATATTAATAAATATAAATTATGCTTCTAGTGTACAAAATAGTTTTTTGTGATACCGACAAACTATTTCTTTACTTTCGTATTTCTGTAGGTTATATATATTTATGAAAAAAAAACTACTTTTAGATTCCTCACAAGTGTTGCGTTCCCGGATACACCTCAAACTATAGCACTTCCTACATAGGTACCTTTTTAATTTTAGTTTCATATAATATAACTATGTAATAAACATTGTAAATTTATTCCTATGGTTATTGCCTTCTGATTATCAGATGTCTACATTATCCTAAAATTATATATTAACCGGTATTAACACTATTTGCTTGTCATGTATATAGTATTTTTGTGTCTTATAATTTTTGATTGTGGAATAAAGTTGTGTTTATCATGTTTCAATTTAATATTTTTTTTGTATTCCTCTTCTCGGTTCTTTTCACTTGTGTGTTTCAAGACACTAATGGTAAGTAAATATTTTTTCAATGTAGTGTAAAATACCAATACTTTAATTTAGAATGCAATATCAGATAATTTTAAAAGTATCAAACATGGAATTATAAGGTAGTATCAAATGAAAATATTCTTAACCTAATGGGTGAATTATTCTTAATTGAAGCTTGGTGGATGTGTTTGTTACATATTATTTTGATTACATTGTGTATACTTATGATAAAATATTAGTATCTAATATTATTTGATTTTTATTTATATGCCGAATAAAAAAAAACAAATTTTTGTATCAATAGAATCGTTGAAGTTGAAAAATAAATTTTTATAGGAGAAAAACAAATATTCAATGAAGTATATTTTATGCTGAAATATCATAATGCTTGCTTTTAAATATATATTAATTCGGCATATTGAAAATAAATAATAATTGGCACGCATTTTTCTATCAGACAAATATTGAATAATATATATTTGCTCTTTACAAGTGTGTATGTAATATCGCGATAGGTCTCTTTAGTTTGAATTTTTGCGTTCCCGCCAATCTACAGCACGGCTATGTTATTTGTAGAAGGCAGTGGTGACACCATATTATGGTGGTGCAAGTGTCGGTAATGCAGAAGTTCTCTTTTCTATGGTAATGCAGATAACTGTTTTACCCTCTACATATGGTGGTGCAAGTGTCGGTAATGCAGATAACTGTTTTACCCTCTAGCGTCTGTTCACGGTTCACCGCGTGTGTTTTGTTCTTAGGTCTTCTTCCTTACCTTATTGTGATGATCATATAAATGTCAAAATGTATATATGTATAACACAGTATAACATAACCAAACATAACCTATAATTTATTTGTAAGTGAATATTATAAGAATATACAAAAAAAATATGTCGGAAAAATATCCAAATTAGTAAAAGGTACTTAATAATTTTAAAAATGAATTGGATGTTGTATTTACCAGTTAGCATTGCTGTCCGTTCTTAAACATTTGTAATGAATGAGGAACGCCTGTCTACTGTACATATTTAGCCAGATTAAACATACACTGTATTTGTTTTTTATATACAGGAAATGAGAAACACATTGAGATGGTTTGGCCACTTGGGGAGAATGAATGAGGAACGCCTGACGAAGAAAATATACATTGCGGACAGGAATGGAATGAGAGGTCGGGGCCGCCCAAGGAAGGGCTGGCACGTCCATGTGAACGGTATTTTGAAAGACGGAAATGTTAGAAGCGTGAACAACAGACGAACATGTATAAGACGATGTATGAATGTTGTTGAGGCGATGAATGTATGTTAAGATAGAAGTTTGTGGCGTTCGGTTCTCTCTGCCTACCCCGTGAGGGACATAGCGTGATGGTATGTATGTATGTATGAGAAACAGATATATCAAAGAAATAAGTATTTTTGTTCGATCAACATATTTTTGCGATGAGTCATACCAAAATTTATTATGGATCGAGTTATACCTAGAATTTCTTGTGTATGCACATAGAATAATAATAAAACTATAGAATACTCATTCCCATACAATACCTCACTGAAAAAGTGAAGCCGTTTTATTGGCCGGCTCGTGTCAATATATGTATGACTCTGCTATAATTTAGCAAGTAATTTTGCTATTTTGCTAACTATTCCCTAATTAATTTTGTAAGCAGTTAAAACATTCCATTTTTGGAGAACATATCACGCAGACGGCCAAATGATTACTGAATGCTCGTTGCAAAATGTTGACCAAATTAATCAACATAAAGCAGTCTCATTTACTGCAGGCTAAAGAGTATTCTATACTATATAATTGTATGTGTATTGTGTATGCCATGTATGCATAAAAACAACATTAATGGAATTTTGGCAAAAAAATCAAAATTCAATGTTTCTGAAGAAAAATATCAACAATATTATTATTGGATTGTAAAACTTTGGTATCTATTATATCAAAGCTGTGAGGCACCGGCTTAGAATAGTGCTTCCACTCTTTTCTATTATTGTTTTCGAGTGTCCCATAAGAGCCGGGTAATCGAAAATACAACAGGCAACAATAACATCTCACATAGTTCAGCAATGAGGTTCACCACCCATTCTGAATATAGTGCCTTTTTAGGTGAGACGACGAGACTGGTGTGTGGGTATACACAGATATGTTGTGCTCCCTTTTATAAGGCAATGCACACCCGCACACCTTTCGCTGGTTACCCCACATTGTGGGATATGCCGTGATGGTATGAATGAATGAATGGTATCTATTTTATAGATGACGTTAACTACATGTCAGGCGGGCTAAAGCGCGTTATAAAAAACGAAGTTTCAATTTTAAAAGCATCTAGTGAGCATCTATTCCAATCTATTCATTCTATTCTATGGTCCCGCGTATTTCGTGACAGTTCATTGACATTTTGAATTTTGTATACTTTAATTTGACATGATGAAGATTTTGTTAACAGATTGAAGTAAAATTTTGTTGTTTTTATTAAAAGCTAATTGACTAGTATTGTACATTGTTTTTATTCATTAAATACCACATTTTAACATAATTTTCTCAATTTTCTGCTATGGTACTGAAATATCTTTTCTTCTTATTAAAAAAAGACAGTTTCATTATGTTACAAATATATTTTCTAAAACCATTGAGTTGGTATTTAACTGTGTCTAAAACACCATTTATGTACATACAACTAGCGAAACCCGACAATCTTCGTATTGCCTATACAATTGAAAATGGTCCCTTTGGTGCATCTTGAAAATGATTGTTTAACAATTCTAATAATTTTTCATTTGTAACTTTATCTGCAGACAATGGATAACTTACCAATCAGATCAGTTACCAATTTTAATTTGTCTCGAGTCGATGAGTTTATTAAGAAAGCTCATTTTTATTAGCAGAGCAGTTATCATAATTTAAAATTAAAGCCATAGCCAAGTCACTGTCTTATGAGAAAAGGATTCTAGACTTTACGTAGTCATTATGAAAACCCTACAACAACAATCAAGAGAAAAAAAAATGCAAAGAAGGACAACAAACTTTCTGGATTAACCCTTGTGACTGACCCTAGGTGGATTGTATTCTCTCATGGTTCCTGGCTGTAAAGACACATCTCTCCCTTCTGCTACTGCAGACCGCTCAATCATCCACTTGCTCTGGTTCTGAAGACTTGTCTCTCTGATGTTACTGCATACTGCCTGTTATTCGCACAAGTACTGCCTCTGAAGACGTTTTCTTTTTGTTACTACTGCAGACCGCTCAGTTACTCCTTGATGCTCTTGATATAAATACTACTTCACTTGGAACATATACAAATTATTCACATAAGAATCTTGAAGAATCATTATTAAAAATAAGAAGTGGTGAAATAAGCCAACGACAAGCTTCTTAAACTTACTACATTCCACGAAGTACTATTGAAAACAAGGCTCATGATAAACATGATACGAAAGTGTGGATGTGAAAGAAAGGATGATGAATCACATTTTTTAAGCATGCTATTGCTTTGAGTTGCCCATTTCATTATAGACATCAGGCTCATTATTATCATAATGCGTTTTGATGCAACTTATCCAACTATTCCAAAATAAAGGAATACTGAGAATGGGAAAACTGTTCATAGGAAGAAACCCTGAAATGAAACAGAAAATTGCCTGAAACATATCCAGATAAAGAGCACAAGTTGATTAACAGGCAGTCAATGGTTTTTTTGATCGCCTCTAAGATTAATCGAAAGATGTGCCTCTGTGCAAACTCCTAAAGAAACCCATTTGAAGATTTGCTACCACCATACATAATATTTAAATGAAAATATAAATAGTCCCATTGGCTTTAGGGTGCACTATCTGGTTTACTTTTGGTGCACTAAAAAGTGACCATTATATTCGAAGACTGGTTTCAAAACCATTTGCTACCTGTTCTTCAACAAAAAACTGGTAAGAAGGTGATAATTTAAGTTCCCATATACATGAGTACCAAAACATTAAAACCCTGTGAAAACAAATATATTTATCATTAAACTGCACTTTGTAAATTCGTTTTATTATTATAACTAATAACTTCACTTAAAATGTCAATAATGGCATCACAACATGGGCGCCCATAGAAAATTTTCTAGGGGGGGGCAAAATATTTTTAGTATTTTTTTAATGCAGACGGCAGGACAAGAATGATCGACCCGAGCAATGAGGCGCGGGGGCCGAACGTAACATTATTTGACTATTTTCAATCAATCCAAGGGGGGGGGGGGGGGGGGCAAGGGGGGGCAAGTGCCCTCCCCTGCGGGCGCCCATGCATCACAATTCTGAATTCATGCCCCATCTGTAAGTTTCCCTTTCTTTAATGAGAGGTCATCTGTCCCGACCCTTATTTTTGTAGCAATAGACAGGGGTGCGTGTTGTCCCCTTGGCTCTTTAATCTCTACATTGATTTCTGCATAAGAGCCCTTAAGTATAAAAGTAAGGGTCTGAAACTGAGTACTGTAACAGTACGTGATCTGATGTATGCAGACGACAAAGTATTGTTAGCAGAAAGTATGGAAGAGTTACAGTATCTTGTAAGTATGGTATATGAAGGATGCATAGAAAACGGACTTAAAATGAATGCCAGCAAATCAAAGGTGATGGTCTTTGAAAAGAGTGAAAGCAGAACAGTGTGTCAAATAAAAGTAGAGAATGAATGGCTTGAACAAGTCGACGAGTATGTCTATCTGGGTAGTATGTTCCAACGGAATGGACGGTCTGATAAGGATATTGAAAGAAGAGTTATGGCAGGAAACAGAGTGAATGGAGCACTTAGACCAGTTATGAATGATCGCAACATATCAAGAGACGCTAAAGTTGCCATTCATAACGCAATCGTAGTGCCAACCCTGACGTATGCAAGTGAGACCTGGACATGGCAGAAGTCGCAAGAAAGCAGAATAAATGCAGTTGAAATGAGATCGCTTAGAAGAATTTGTAACAGAACGATGTATGATAGAGTTCGGAATGAAGATACAAGGAAAGAATGTAAGATAAAGAAAGATGTAATTAACAGAATGAAAGTTAACACATTGAGATGGTTTGGCCACTTGGGGAGAATGAACGAAGAACGCCTGACGAAGAAAATATACAAAGCTGACAGGAACGGAATAAGAGGTCGCGGGCGCCCAAGAAAAGGATGGCACGACCATGTAAACGATATTTTGAAAGATGGAAATGTAAGAAGCATGAACAACAGACGAACATGTATAAGACGATGTATGAATGTTGATGAGGCGATGAATGTGTGTCAAGATAGAAAAATGTGGCGTTCGGTTCTCTCTGCCTACCCCGTGAGGGACATGGCGTGATGGTATGTATAATTTAGGTTTGTGATAAATATGAAATTGATTTCTTATTAAAAAAAAACGGTTGTTTTTTCTAAATACACAATTTTATTACAAGAAATAATATTACAATGAACCTCAATCATTAATGGCAAAAAAATAACATACAACTGTATTAAAACACTTTTGATAATAGCATTATTAATATATCCTGTAAAGCTATTTATTTAATTTAGTAATAAAAAAATGGCAATGAAAGAAACTTGGAATGCTGAAAATTAAAAAAATCAACAATATTATTTGTGTAAGTAATCTGCAGGTAATGGATGATAGAAGTGAAAAAGGACATTTATAATTGTAAAATGCAAAAAAATAAAGTATAATTTACTGTGACCTAATAATAATCACTTTATTAATTTAAGTGATTTAAAACTATGTGGTACATCATGCTTTAAAATATAAATATTCTGGTTTTACATTAATAGATTCAAATTATGTAAAATATAATAATGTCAAAATTGATATACATTACAAAACAAGTGGGTTGTAACCAACACTAAACTCTCCACACCATAGTAATTGTTCATTTTTTCTTCTTGAAAGGTTGACAATCCCTAAATGCATTTTTATGAAGTACATTTCTATTAGATTCTTAAACAAATATAAGATTCCCAGAGGACAAAAGTTTTGACAATATACCATACGCACAAAAACATTGTCACGGAAATCATTGTATGCATTTTCTACATGATACCTATTGAGAAATTTTAAGTAAAATTGCATTACCAGCAAGATGAGCATGTATGAGATAGTGTATCAATGTTGATGAGGCGATGTATGTGTCAAGATAGAAGAATGTGGTGTTCGGTTCGCACTGCCTACCCCTTGAGGAAGATAGAAGTGGAGATAAAAAAAAACACTTGTCTATAGAGACACAAATAATATGAATATGAAGTTGATCACTCGATTTTCCCATATAGAAGCTATTTTACTTCTGTTGTAGTATACATTTTTCATATAAATATGAAATTTATTTCACATTGATATGGCAGACCATAGATTTAAATTTCGATATCCTTGAATGTATTTTTGATGAGTGTATTTTTATTGTATCACAATTTCAAACAGTATAAAAATACCTCGATTTTCCAAACAAGCGAGCATTTTGAAAATTTGGACAGATGAAATCATAGAGAAGAAATTAACGGATATGTATGGAAAACTAATCAGGGGGTCAAGACCGGTCAATCGTCGAAATCAAAACCCTAGTGATTACCCATATCGTGGATATAATTATTATATGGAGTTCTGTAATATCTTAAGATGTTATAGAACTCCATATTATAATTATATCCACGATATGGGTAGTCACGAGGGTTTTGATTTCGACGATTGACCAGACTTGGTCCCAGGTGTAAGTATATGCACTTTACACATATGATGTTAATATGAAGTAAATCGGACTTATAGTTTGGCTGTAAAGAGGACACAAAAAGAATAATCCGTACATATAAACACATCACGACAAAATTCACAGTGTGCACTCTCTACTGATAAAAAAAATACGATTAAAAAATGTGAAATCATGACTCTTCACTATTCCATAGTGTGGAGAGTAAAAATTTATGACATAAATAAAAAAAACTCATTAAATATTGATACTGAGAAAAGTGATAGAACTTTGAATTGTTGAAAAATAACCAATCATAAATTTGATGCATTATATACGAAATGCATCAAAATGAGCTTACACGAACAGTCCGTGGTTTTGTGCACATGGATATCTTAATGTGTATGCTTGAATCTTTTGTCACACTGGTGGACTTATTGCCATTAAGCAATTTCTTCCAACCAACCAAAATATTACTGATGAGTTAAGTTGAAGTTTTGTTTTTAAACAAATTAACAGGATAATTTAAGAGGGCATATAATTTCAAAACAATTGGGGATGAAGCACTGAGATCTACTCAGATAAAGGAATAGAAAAAATGTTTCAGAAATGACTGCACACTAATGGAAAACAGAACACATTCTAGTGGGTTTGAAACATTCAGAAATAAGGTACAGTAACCGGTTGAGTACCAGTGATCTTTTTTAATATCATTTATGGAAAATATAAAAAAAATGCACAAATATATTATATCAATATTTTTTTACATGTCACTTTTACAAGGTATATTTTCATTATCTATGGTCCTTTCACTGGTCTATGGATGACATTTTGGCAGTAATGCCATTTTGATTCTGAATAAAATTTAAATTGTGCGAACGTTGTTGAAATTTTGTAATAAAAACTTAAACAAAATGTAGTTCTTTATTTCTCATAATCATTTAGAAATATGTATTTTATTTAATGAATGTAAAACATTTGAATTTTTCCTTTTAGTTTGTAGAAATTGATGTGATGTTAGTGATCTCATTTGATACCACCGGGACAACACTATAGATATAATAATGAACAAAGATGACAATGTATATTGTAGTATGCATACATTGTCATCTTTGTATTTCTCTTATTACCAATTGATAATTTCTTTTTAATTTTTTTACATACATATGCTTTAATTTAAAAATAAGCATGACTCGTAATTTCCGGACAGTGGAAGAAATTTTAAAGTACCTACATGGAGTAGGAAGAAATCAATGCAAATATTCAAGCGATGCCTCCTGAAGTTGATGAAATCACAGACGAGGATGATACTAATGATGAAGTATTACACAACCCACTAAACTTCTTGATATACCTGGAAGTATGGAAATAAACATACCTGTAGATGAGGAACAGTCTAGCAGCTCTCCAGAACCATCCAGCAAGAAAACAAAAACTACATCCATAAAGTGGAGTGAATCGCAACCCTGATATTTATTTATTTAGAGGTTAAAGTATAATAGATTTATTTAAAGAGTTTTTTCATGGTTTTTTTAATGACACGGATCTAAATTTAATTGTATCTGAAATGATAAGATATGCACAAGAAACAAAAAATATGGCATATTTCAGAATTTCGAAATATAATATTAAGTGTAATGAATTCCTTATCTTAACCGTTTCCATGCTGATTCCGTGTTTGTGATGAATTATTTACTTACTGAACGTGTTTGGACATACATTTAGATGGGTCGGTGGCAGAGCGGTTAGCGCACTGGGCTAGTAATCCAGTGGTTGCGAGTTCGAATCCTGCCTCAACCGATTTCGTTCACCTAAGCACAAGCATTAATTTGCTTATTTTAGGGAACGTAGGAAGATGTATATGTACTTGGTTAACAAGGACATATTCATTTAAAAAAAAAATACATATTAGGCCTTTCCACTCTAATACGTTGCAGTAGTAATTGCCATAACCAAGTCTTCCTCGTTATATCCCTGTGCCATGTTTCGGCAGAGGAGATGCTTATCATCTTGAACCTCACCGTAATAGCAAAATACATCCTCTTCTCGACTTATACCCCCCTATACAAGTTCTTTTTACACCTTGTGACACCTACACGGAGTCTATTCAGTGTCTTCCATGTGCGGTAAGGCAGAGAGTGTCCCGGTCCCAAAGTCCCTGACAGTTTGTTACATTCACTAATACAAATTTAACTTATAAAACAATCACAAAAATCGTGAAATTAAAAATCAGTCATTTATAGAAGACTGATTTTTAATTTCACGATTTTGAAGGAATATGTAAAAATATGCATTAGTATTTATGTAGATGTTGTATTATTGAGATACATAAACATACATATTTCTTCAACACATTGTAAAAAAAAAAACTAATTATATATTATAGTCAACATGGTTCCAACCACCAATAATTCCCACAACTAAACAAATATTTTTAAAAAAGTGTTATTTAAATCTACTTATTATTGTGAATATTTTGTAATTATCATAAAGTACAATTTTTGGCAAACCAATTTAAGATGTACAAGAATTATTTTGAGAGTATTAGTGGTTTGACTGTTCGTCAAAGTTTGTTTAAAGTACATAGACATCTGATAAATATATAAGTAAGATGTTTCTTCCATACTATGTGCATTTGAAAATATAGTATTAACAGACATAATATTTGAAAAAGATAGTCCATGGAACATTCAGAAAATTTAGGACCCCTAGATGTAGACAACAAATACATATTTTCAAATATTACATTTATGTAAAGAATCATAAAGAATACTTCTTTAAAAAAAAAAAAAATTTGATGGTAAAATTGTTTTTTGCAGTTTAATCCTATTTTGTACAGTATCAAGCAATTACCTATTGAAAAGACAGTATAAATTTATTATTGATCTATTAAAAAAAAGAATTTATTATAGTTACTGAAATGCAATGCCACTTCAAATATTATATTAAAAAAAACTTTTTACTAATTTTTGATATTGTAATAATTATAGAATTATAACTATATCACAATTTTTAAAGATAATTCTTTAATTATAACAAAAAAAAGTTATAATTAAAGAAATTCAAGTGTAATTATTTGAATAAGCAGTGATTATCACTTGTAATTTATATTATGCTGATAAGTTTAAATGTTAGAATTTATTTGTTATTTTTGGTTTAATAGTAAAAACAAAAATAATAAAAATCAGATTTTATTGAAATCCTATTCAAAAGTATTTCTCCATAATTTTCATGTATCAAATAACATAGATTACATCTTTTATTTCAAGTTTTTTTTTTATCATTTGAAGTTATATAAGGAAGAAGTTATATAAGGTTTATGTAATGTTAATAATATATTTTTAAGTGGGTATTTTATTGGTTTAACATTGATACAACACAATATATTTCAAATGCAAATATAAATGGAAGGAATCTAGAAAAAAGGTAAAATATTTACTGAGTGATATTTATTTAAATTGACTGTCCTTTATTTGGGATAGTGTTTATGTATAATAAATATAAAGAACAATATAAATTAAAAAAATCACAATGTATGTTTTATTTATTGATTTCATTTAATTGGTGCACCATCAAATTATTGTTAATTTTTATTGATTGAGGCATATTTCAATACTTGAATAGTATATTTTTTTTAAATGACAAAGTCAAAATATGGATAAAAAAAAACATTTTGCTGTCAAAAGAAGAATCTTTATATTTTATAGAATTGTATTTGACAGTTGTGAATTCAAATGACTTCTTTATAAGTTGTTTGAATAATTTTTTAGCCTTGACAGACTTGCTTGCAGTTAGTTAATAATTCTAGTGCACATACATTTAATATAAGAACACTTACATTAAATGTACGTCAAAATACATTAAATGTGGTGTTCAGTTATTTCTGCCTACCCTGTGAGGAAGATGGCGTGATAGTATGTAGTGGAAGAGTATAAAATACACTTTTCTATAGAAACACATGCAATATCAAGTTGATAACTCAATTTTCCCAGAGAAGCTATTTTACTTTTGTGATTTATATTTTTCATACAAATATGCAATTTAACACTTGATATAACACACAATAGATTTTTTTCTTTAAAGGTTGACAATCCTTGAATGTATTTTTGAAGAGTGTATTTCTATTGTATCACAAATGCTAACAAAATAAAAAAATCTAAATTTCCCAGACCATGAGAGCATTTTGAAAATTTTGATTGATGAAATCATAGAGAAGAAATTAATAGTGTTCTATGGTAAAGTAATCAGCTCTAGGTCTATGCATTTTACACATATGATGTAAATATGAAGTCGATCGGACTGGTAGTTTGGCCTGTAGAGAGGACACAAAAAGGATAGTCTGTACGCCATACATACAAATACATCTCGACGAAACTCACTACATGATACCCGTTGAGAAATTGATGTAAAAAAATATGCTTAAAAATTGTGAAATCATGACTGCACTATTCCATAGTGTGGAGAGTATTAAATAAACTTTTGTTGTAAGAAAGGAAATATATAAAGCTTATGCAATAATCAAGTATACATCATTTATGAAAACACCAATAAATTGAATTAGGTACCTTGTTGGAATAAAAGGTAGTGTTTAAAAAAAATAAATTATAATAAACAAATCTGATAAAAACATTTAACGTTTAAAGGAAACAAAAAAATATGTGGGCATACAATTGAGAAATGGTTCATAATTCAATAAAATAATTAACAAAAACATATTGCAGACCACTTTAATGAGTAATATTGTTGTGATTATAATAATATTATTGTTATTATATTATTTATAATTTTTACTCTATTCTTAATAAATTTGTACAAAAATACTATATTTTGTGATTCACGTTGATGACAAGAATATTACAATGACAAATTTTGGTTTGAATAACTATCAACTATAGTTGTTTTCTATTATCTACGGTAGAATATTACCATATACCTACTTATATACAGAAAATATTTCCTAAAAAAAAGCATAACATAAATAATATTGATTGCCATACAACCATATACAATATATATTTTAGAATTTTAAATGTTTTAGAACATACTACATGCATTGCCTGAATGGAATTATAATATATACATGATATAAAGTATGAAACTCATATCTAATGATTTATACAATAATCATGATAAACATTAAAAAAATTGTAAAAAAAACTGGCTTTACACATCAGACATTTAGGTAAATTAAAAAGTAGAAAGAGACTGTATACATGATTGAACATAAAATGTGAGTCTTGGCGCTCGCCTCTAAATTATAATATAATCACAAAATAATATTATAAAAATATTATCACAATACATACAAACATACTATCACATTATCCTATATAGAAATCATAAACCAAAATAATAGGAAATAATTTCCTAATATAAACCAAGGATATTCCTTTTAAATAGTATTAAAAAAAACATAATTTCTAAGAAAAAGGAATATTAAATATTCAGTACAAAACAAAAATACAATATATTAAAAAAAAACCTGATACAGGTTTAGAATTTCTTATCTATCATATCTCAAACACAATTGTAAGAGAATACCTTTAACATTCATATTTTTATAACTGAACCTTACAAAATAATTATTATGCTTAAATGGATGACACCAAACAATTTAAAATAATTTCTATTATTATTGATATTGTTTATATCAGTTTAGTTAATTGAAGAAGTAATATTTTATTATTTATTATAATGTTGTAAGAACCACAATCCAACTTTATACAAATATAATATGATTCAACGCCCACGATGGAAAATATTGGGTACACACCACCCCTGAACAAAATTACACTGAAATACAAAAATATACACAAAATATCTATGATTAGTGTCACCCATACAAATATGAAATTGTTAAAAAAGATCATTGTTACAAAAATATACAAAAATCAGCTATAAAAAATAAACAAAACTATAATATGATATATACTAAAATGGATATCAATAAAATTTTTAAACACACAATCTGTTATTTATTTTCTTGTGATGCTTGTGTTGTAATGCAGATTTAAATATGATGAAATAATAATTCATTCTGAACATGCATTATCTAAAATTGAACAAATTATGGTACTTTGAATACTAGTCTACAATGGATAGATGTCAAAGTATATGTTATGAACTAATGATTTTATGAACTAGTGATTATACAAATTTGAATTAACTGCCAGTGAAATAATTTGAGATGTAAAATAATATAAATGAATATTTTTATGATGCTGCTTTACAGTTAGTTTCACTTACTCATATAAAAAAATAATAAATGTTATTAGGTAACATCCTCTATTTAAAATTCAATCTAATCAACAAATGTGTATACTATTTTTTTTATTATTTAATAATAGTCAGATAATTTGATTTATACAAAAACACTTTGAATTAGTTTTGTTTTTGTGTATAATTTTCAAAGATTATAAAATAAATACTTTCCATGATAGTAAATATAATCCTGTCATAAATCGATTCCATCTCGGAATTACAAAAAATATTATATTTTTTGTTAAATTATAAATTTTTATTATTATTCTTAAACTATGTACATAGATACGTTTTTTATAATACACGATTTAAATGCGTATTTAAATATATATCACAAAATAATATTTTAACAAAACGTTGAAAAAATAAAAAAAAACCTTGAATATTCATCAACAAAAAATTCAATTCAATATTTATAAAAAAAAAAATACATACATTCCACATATGATTTAAAAAAAGATCAACAACTTAATATTAAACCAATTAATACAAAAAATATTATGGTTATTAATTTTTATTAAAAAATTATACTCAATACCCATGTGGGGAAAAAACACTCAGTTATTATGTACCATGACAAAAAATGTTCCATTATCTATTAAAAAAAATATATTCAAATTAACTAAAAAAATCAATAACTAAATTTGATTTAAATAAATAAAGATCATTCAACCCAAACAATTGACTAAATATAATGATTAATGATTTATATTCAAAAAATTTGGGCTATACACCATTTTGGGCTTTGAAAATAACCAAGACAAAAAAATGTTCCAATATTTACTAAAAAGAAAAAAAATACATAATGTACTAGAAAACATGACTACCTAATTTGATTTAAAAAAAAGATCAACAATTGTTAATTAAAATAATCCAAAAAAGTTGCATGATTACCAATTATAATACCTGTTTGGGGTTAGCAAATAATCATGAAAAGGAAATTGAAATGAAAAAAAAAACATGGTTACCAAATTTGGTAAAAAACAATTGATCAACAAATTATAATAACGCTTTGGGCTCTGCAAATCCCATAAGTATTTACTAAAAAAAAGGTATATAATTACCACATACGGTTCAAAAAATGATCAATAATTGTTAACTGAAATAATTAAAAAAAAATTACCACTATATAAAAAAAAAACATCAAATGAGTACATAAAAAATAAAGGTCAAGAATCGTTAAATAAAATAACCCAAAAAAGATTCATGATAATCAATTATAATACCTGTTTGGGGTTAGCAAATAATCATGATAATGAAATTGAATTGAAAAAAAAAATTACCAAATTTGGTTAAAAAAAAAATGATCAACAAATTATAATACCCCTTTGGGCTCTGCAAATCCCATAAGTTTAAACTAAAAAGAAAAAGTATATAATTACCACATACGGTTCAAAAAATGATCAACAATCGTTAATTAAAACAATCCAAAAATGTTTCACAAATATTAATTATAATACCTATTTTGGGGTTAGCAAATAATCATGAAAGGGTAATTGAATTGAAAAAAACTTGATTACTAAATTTGGTTAAAAAAAAAAGATCAACAAATTATAATACCGCTTTGAGCTTTGCTAATCCCATAAGTTTTTATTATAAAGAAAAAGTATAAAGTTACCAGATACGGTTCATAAAAATTATCAATAATTGTTAACTGAAACAATTTAAAAAAAATACCACTATATCAAAACAATATTAAATGATTAAATAAAAAATAAAGATCAACAATCGTTAATTAAAATAATCCCAAAAAGTATAGTGATCATCAATTATAATACCTGTTTGGGGTTAGCAAATAATCATGATAGAGAAATTGAATTGAAAAAAAAATATTACCCAATTTGGTTAAAAAAAAATGATCAACAAATTATAATACCGCTTTGAGCTTTGCTAATCCCATAAGTTTTTATTATAAAGAAAAAGTATAAAGTTACCAGATACGGTTCATAAAAATGATCAATAATTGTTAACTGAAACAATTTAAAAAAAATACCACTATATCAAAACAATATTAAATGATTAAATAAAAAATAAAGATCAACAATCGTTAATTAAAATAATCCCAAAAAGTATAGTGATTATCAATTATAATACCTGTTTGGGGTTAGCAAATAATCATGATAGAGAAATTGAATTGAAAAAAAAAATTACCAAATTTGGTTAAAAAAAAATGATCAACAAATTATAATACCCCTTAGGGCTCTGCAAATCCCATAAGTGTTTACTAAAAAGAAAAGTATATAATTACCACATACGGTTAAAAAAAATGATCAATAATTGCTAACTGAAATAATTTTAAAAAATTACCACTATATAAAAAAAAATTAAATGATTAAATAAAACAAATTTTATATATGAAAAACCAGAGGATAATGATCGATTGTTACTTTACTAGCCTCTTTGTTAAGTAATTGTCAGTCTTGTTTTCTCTTCTTATCGCTTTTGTGGCTCCTGGACTTCTTCTTTTTGTTCTTTCGTATCCATGGTAAATTAAATTTTCTAAAACAAAGAAACAAACCTAAATTACATCAATGCTTGGTATTGCTGGACTATTTATATTTGATACACAGATGAAGTAGATTTGAAACACCAAATGCTACACCCAAAAAATATGTACAAAATAATGTAATGATGCTTGATCACATACAAATAATGCTAAATACATCATGGCTCGAATTACAAAAGTATAGATATGTAACTCAACACTTGACCTAAGTGAAAAGAAGTTCTTAGGCAATAACAAACTAAAAAAAGTATTTTGAATAAAAATTATACTGCGCACAAATAGATACAATGTTTACACATAAACTTTTTCGCATTAGTTTAATTTTTTTATGATGTTATCAAAATTAAAATTTGCAGCACTGAAACATAATATAATTGCAATAAAATGAAGACAACCTAGAAACTTATAATATAGAAAAAAAACAAGAAGACATTGTCCATTCAAAAGCACCTGGCTCATTTTGTTACACTACACAAAAAGGCTTAGATAATATAAAGATAATATTTCACTATTAGGGGGTCACTACCTGTTAAAATTTGAATAAAAATTAAAGAGAAAATACCTCTCTCAGCATTCATTTTGACAAGGCTATCTGACTGTCTAATTTCATGCTAAGAGAGGAATATTTCACGTCTTAATGTCTACTTGTGTGTTTGCCATTGCTTGACTCTAGCAACTTAATTCATAGTCAGCTATTGCATTGATCACACAAGTGTAGTTAAGACATTTTCAAATTGATAGTTAATTTTTTTTGGGTAGTGCCAGTGAAATATGTTAGATTAGTAAAGACAATGATAGGACATTGTTTGGTCAAGTAAAATTTCGTCTTATTTCAATAAAAAATGCAGAAATTATTGTATGTTAGAACAAAATGATAGGTGCCATGTCTAAAATTATATCTGAATATAAGAACCACCATACTAAACATGTTACATGTTACAGTTTATTAAGATTTTTATAAAATACAATAATGCAGATGAAAATAGGGAAAACGAGTGGAAAAAATTGTGAAGACAAACATATGAAATAATTTACAATATAGTTTCCACATGCATTAATCATAAATTATTTATTTAAAAAAAGCACACTTTTATGGTGCTTTAAGACCATATTTATTCACTGCAAATGATTAAGATGAGGCAAATAAAATTTGTTCTGATGATGCAAATGAATACCCTGAAAAGAGATTGATAATTGCTCAAAAAGAAATAATTTTATACAATAAACTCTAGGAAATAAATAATTTATAAAATTGTAGTATGTTTAATGTTTAGCGTACATAAAATGAAAATAAGCAGATTAGTTTGCCCACTTCCATTCATTGTATTTATACAAGTTCTATTGTAAATTATTTTCCTAATTTGAATTCAAGATGTTGAGATCTTGAATTCAAATTAGGAAACTCATCTCATACAAAAATAAACTCAAAACTGAATACAAAATAATTAAAAAAAAATCAAAACGCTCGCAGTGTGAAGAATATAAACATTAATCAATTTATATAAACAATCATGTAAAATAATTGACCAAAAACATATGTTTGCATTTATATTTCAGCAGCAGTTGCAAGAAATAATAATACTTCAAAGAAAACGATCATTTTCAAACCGGATGGGAAAAATTTGTCAACCTGTAAAAAATATTAATGTTGATGATCTAACACAGACATACAGAAGAAAAATTGTCGAGTCCTAGAAAAGAAAAAAGGAAATAAAGGATACAATTTTGATTGAATAAATAAAAAAGTATTCTTTGGGGAAAACCCATGCCAGAATTCAGTCTTTATGAGAACCTAGAACCAAGATCTATTGCTTGTTTGATAGGTTCTTGAATAGAATGAATGTTACACAAGGCACCCTTAAGACACCCTGGTACATACCAGATGAAAAGACAATAGAAAATCAGTCTCTGCCTGAATAACTGGATCTTAACTTGGGTCATCCCCAAAACATCACATTGAAACACCTCATCATAAAAAAACAAGTCAGAATTAATTTGATATTTGGTAATGATATAAAAAAATATAAACATAGCACTTTGATCATTAATAATCATTGAAAAAAAAATCAATTAGTGTCATATAAAACATATTTATTGAAAAGTCGTGTTAGTGAAGATTTTGATATAATTTAACACTTCCTTGTACATGTGGGGAATTTCATTTTCTAACGGTAATTTCTTCAAACAATCCAAATTCAAAATAATTATATGTATTTTCAATCATAGTAATAAAATAATTCTTTCTGATACGACTAGTACATCACTAATTGGTTAGTTAATGAAACGCCTCTAATATATAAAGATTTATTTGGACTATGGTTGCCCTGTTTCCAATATAATCTTTCCTTTACATATCTGTTGAGATATACCTATGCTACTTCATATAACATAGTAAAGTATAGATGTTTTTGATTTCAAAAATACATTCACTTACTAGTGCGATAACATAGGAGTTTTTTGACACATAAAATGAAACTAAATCCCATTTATGTTGGAGTTGCGTTAACTTGCGTTAATTCTTATTACAAGCTATCTTCATACACGCTGCCAATAGACTAAATACTTGTTTATGTATTTTAATTAAACTAAGCAAATTTGGATTTGAAGTATTGAAAACTGATGAGAATGTTCAACTGCTGAACAAGTAAGAGAATGTGACTGACAGTATTATACAACATGGTTGCAAAGTTTAGTGCAAAATAGACACAATACTCTATGCAACATCGTATGACAACTGATTTTATTGGTTGATTCAAATCAAAATATATCCATGTATTAAAATACTTTTGTGCACAGGTAACGTCACCCACATTCTTTTGCTTGGCTAGCTTCAAGTATATTTAAAAATAAATTTGCGCTGGTGTTAAGAAATGGTATGTAAAAAAAAAAGTAAAAACATATTTACTTACCACTATAAATCTATAATCACAGTTCTCACATAGTATATACATACCGTGGTTTGTAGGAAGGCATTAATTCACCAAATGACGTGACAGGAAGTGTGTCTACGATTTCTATGGCTAATACGTTTTCCGCAGATGGCCACATTGTCTGTGGGATAACTTTCCTCGGTTTATATGGTCTATATAACAGCTTTTTTCCTCCTGGATTCAGTTTTTCCTGTCGCTCTTTCAATTTTTTTAAATGCATCTGCTCCTTTAACCGTTGGAAGTCCCACCTAAAATTTTTTTTCAAATATATTGAATGCTTCATAACACAATTTAATAATGAATAAAATACAATCTAGGAAACAAATATGTTCACAAATCTGATTTGTATAACACTTTCAAATTCCTGATATTTTTTTTAAAGAAATCAATTTGGGATAATTTTATTTTATTTCTATTGTATAAATTTAATCTGGTTGGTTGGAAGAAATTGCCTAATAGCAATAGGCTCACCAGTGTACAATATATTTGTTTATATTATGTACAGAAAGATAAATAAATAAAATTGAGTCAATTTTTCTAGATAATGTAAATTATGAATTGTGTTTTAAAATTTTGTTTCATTGGTTCAAATATTAATACTTGTGTGTTTATGAATTAATTTTTTCATTAGTATCGTAACATTTCTTGGTCTATCATAAATATTGACTAACTTGACAATTTTAGCATAGTGGGGGAAGGTTTGCGCTTCTAGCAACCAAGCGAAACTTCAAAATTTGTGTCCTTGACAGTGACACCATTATACAAGATGTTTGATGGTCATTATTGTGAATTGTAATTGTTAAATTTATACAGTACCTCTTAATTCTTTTTTCCTCCAGCTCCATCTTGCTGTGTCTTTTGAGGAAAACTGTATCATCTAAGTTTTCTTCTGCGTCATCGCTAAATGAACTTGCTGGCTGAATGTTTTTTACTCTCCATTTGGGTACCTGTGCAAAAATAAATAAAACTATTATTTATGTATATAATAATATAATACAATTTCTATGGCTCACATAACTGTACATATAATACAAAAAAGAATTGAAATTCAATATTGATAAAATAGTTGAATCTGACAATACATTAGAATTTATTTATTTATTTGCTGAATTAACGGTACAAATTGCCTTTAACATACTACAAAAATAAAAATGCAAATATTGAATAGAAAAACATAGAAAAATAAAACTGTAAATTTAATCACTACAATAAAATAAATATCTGAAGTGAAAAGAAAAGGAAAATAAATAGAACATTGAATAAACTTTGAATGAAAACAGTGCAATGTTATAAAATAAAAATAAATAAAAAGTGCACTTTTAATTTTATTTACACTGACAGCGTTGACTATGTAGAATTCCATTTTTAAATAAATTAAACACTTGTTTTTTCTTTCTACATTTTTTCCTCTCCAGGTGAAACGGTCGTCCGGAGAGGAAAAAATAAATTTAGAAAGAAATTAACGAAATTTTGAAAAAACACTGTTTAATTTATTTATAAATAAAAAGTATTATATATTTGAAAATATACAAAGAAGCAATGAAAATATCACTCATAAAAAAATGTATATATCGTCGTAAAAGTATTTGCTGTAGCTCCAAATTCATTGAGGGCTTATTCTGATGTTTTTCTTTTCTTATTTATACTCTTCACTACCTACTAAGGAATTTGGCTATTAATTATTTAACATGTCAACCAATTTTATGGAGTTGGGTCTTATTATTTTAGTATCCTTTTTCACATGTGATTGTATGGAACGTATCCAGCTTATAAAAAGAGAATTTTTATTGTGATATAACATTATTGCAATAAATAAATTGTATACCTCTAATGTGCTAGTTGAAGTGGTAGGTGGTTCAGACTTAATTTTGGGTGGTGATCCCACGGGGTTGTAATAAATATCCGAACTGCTCATGGCGATGATACTCCGTGATTTGAAGAGATTCTTATCGGAGCCCATACCCAAGATTACACTGTTGTTGGAGTCTGCTCTGGAAGCTCCAGACATCCGAGAACCAGTGCTCTGAGCTCTCTTGCGTCCTTTGTTATTCCCACTTATTTTTCCACCACCCTGTACATAATGAAATAATAAGACAAATTAAAAAATGCACTGTCATAATCCAAAATAAAACGAATTGAATTAACCCATTAACTGGGAATATAATTTTGTTTATGTTAAAAAATGTATTTATACAGCGAGCAATCATCTAACTGTCGATTTGTTCAAGAGAAAATATTTCTATTAACTAGTTGCATGTAACACATGAGATCCAACTGTCTATAGCGATAGTATGTATAGTTGAAGAATAAGTACCAAAATATAAACCCATAAATACAAATTATTTATTATTTTATGATATTTGGTTTTCTATACAACACATGTACCTAGGTAGTCAAGATAGGATAGTATGGAGGTCAGTCTTTTTTTCCAACCCGGAATATGAAAACAGCATGATAGTATATATTGTATGTTTGGAGTCTTCTTCTCTCGTGTCAGCAACGCAGTGTTGCGTTGCTGTGGTGGAAGGATTGGCCAGAGAATTTCTGTTACCAGGGGGCACCGCGTGGAGGTTCCTTCCGTGCTCCCCTGTTTGGAGTTGAAGTATCAAACTATTATGTGTTTTTTGATATTGTGTATAGGTGACTACCATACAAATTGTATGAAGCGATGTCGTCACTAAATTCAATCTTTATAAAAATTGTTAAAAAAAATTGAGATGTACTTCTACAATATTGATATTTTTTATAGAAAATTAAATTATCTAGTTGGGGTGTTTCGGCTTTTTTCGATATTTTTAAAACATTTGGAAATATAGGCAGTTAAACTCATAAATTTATCATAAAAAAAATATTTTTCTTAATAAAAAATGTTGAGAAAACCTGGAATTTAAAAAAAAAAAAAACTATTTTGAGATTTTGTATTTGTCTATGTTTATGCCAATTTTCAGCATTCTAGCTTTTATGGTTTCTGAGATATGTGGAAAAATAAACCAAAATTTCAAAAGTTGATAACCCCTGACTGAAACGAAAATTCACAATTCTGAGTATAAAAGTTTTGTAGGCCTATAACTTTTTATATATTTTGACAATTTGGGCTCTGTAAATTGAGCGGATCAAAAGTTATAAGGGACGGACGGACACACACACACACACACACACACACAAAACTCACATAAAATGTTCTACTCCGAATTCTGAGTAAATCCATGTATGGGGAACATATATGCTGCGAGGCCTCTAGTTGGTGTTATTAGCTTGCAAAAAGTCCACTACACCATACAAAATGTTCCTTCGTACACGCATCTTGGCTTAATAATGTCGATTCATTCGGAGAATTTGCATTCTCATGAACGAATCAACAGTTGGATAAATCGACAGTATTTACATGGGTCTCACATGAGAGAATTGTGTGGAGTAGTGGACTTTTTGCATGGTTTTTCCAACTTTGATCATACAACTGTCGATTTGTTCAAGAGGATTTATTTCTTTTAATATTTTTTTGTAATATTATTTGAAAATATTACTCACAATTAAAAATTTTGAGATGTATGTGTAAATTTTGGAAAAAGAGACATTTATTTAGTTTATACGGCTTGAATCCTTTTACATCAATAAGAAATATAACATTTACATAGCATTTTTATTAAACATATACATTCCCTATAACCCTTCCTTGCAACAATTCCCCAAACTAAGCATATATGCTTGTACTATAGATGAACGAAATCAGTTGTGGAAGGATTCAAACTCACTACCACTGGATTACTAACCCAGCGGGCTAACCGCTCTGCCACTACTCATCAAAAATGATTTGTTTTCGGAAAAAAGAATGTGAAATTAACCTACTCCGACAATTAGTGTAATTTTATTACAATTTAAACAAAAGAAAATAATTACCTTAGTACATTGAATGTTGTCTCCAGAGTATAAACTATTTGCCCTTCCTCTACCCTTGGTGGTTTTGAGTATCAATTTAGTGGAGTCCTTCGAAACGGTGCTTTTGCGACGCCCTTTTTTGTTCACCTTAAGTTCAGCCTACAAAAAAAACAAAAATTTACCAAACATATTTACAATACTAATATTTTTTAACAATTTAATATAATATATTATGTTACTATACTATTTCCATTTCTTTATTTTCTCGATGACAGTTCTAATTTGATAGTTGTAGTGTTGTGATCAAATAAGTAATGATATTGAGGCGGTGTGGCCAACTAAAGGCCAGTGTGTGCCTATTACCAATTTGGTAGGTCAATAAAATTAGTAACCAGAGGGGTTTACTATATACCAATAGAATCCTTAGTTAGGTTCTATGTTCTGAGACTCCAGAAGGGAAGTTAATACAGAATGAACTCCTTGTCATGACTTGCTGGAAGAGAGGTCACCAGAACAGAAACTGTTCGCTTAAATAGAGTGCGAACTCTATTTAGTACTATAAAAGGTTCCAACAAGTCACAATCAAGTAAAAGTATTTAAGACAGGGTAAAGTCAGAGTAGAGATGAGAAATAACAAATTGAAATGATAACTTACAAATTTGTATTTTAGCACTATCACAGTTTTTATAAATTAGAATAATGACAATTTTCACTCGCGTATAAAACTTTAGCAGGTCGATGATTTCACTAGGAAGTTTGACAGGTAAAGAGATGAAGTACCCCCTGTTGTTTTGTTTATATACCCATTGTTTGGGTACTTAGGGTTCATTGAACTGTCGTCTGGTAAACATCCTTTAGGGGTATATCAGTATGAAGAATTATTTATTATTGTATACCAAAAGTGAAAGTAACACCTTTGAGTCATTACCCTTTCTTGATTGTTTTGACTGATTAATTTTCTTGTGACAGAAATATCATGTTTGATGTAGGTATTTCTGCCACAATATCGATCGCATATATTTTTTCAAGGTAGGAACACTCAATGGCCCACCGAATTAATACGTGTAACATCTTGTAATCAAATATAATATTAGTTAATAAATTTGTACAAAGAATCCGGCAGTAGTTTAGTTTCTTACACTATAAAAATATTGGGTCTGTTATCGTGTTACGTTTATCAATAGCGCCATCCCTATCGGTTTCTCTTGGTATGATCTTGTACATGTGTAAGCGTCATATTTTTATAAAATAATACATAAATAATGTAAAAAAGAACGCACATTCAATGTTTCCAACGGAGCTGTCATCGAGAAAATAAAGAAATGGAAATAATATGGCATACAACAAAGGTTATTTGAAAATTATTAATTATTTGTATGCATAAGGTGTTACAAGCAAAACTGATAATAAATTAATATGAAGACAAAAATATGCACTTGAGATGGACTGAATTAGCTCTAAACTGCAGCACAAAATTAAAACTTATAGACATAACCCAAAAAACTAAAGAAAATTTCATCAAGTCTATTTATTCTTATAATCAAAATAATTCAATGAGTTGCTTACACTGGGTTCAGAAAGGATGTTTGTTGTTGTTTGTATAGTTTTTTGAAATTCCTTTTTAGTGCCCTTTCTGATTCCTTTTGCCGCGTCCATGTAACAGGTAACTCGTTGTCCTGGCACTACTATGGTGGAACTGGCGGATGAGTTTTCCTGATGAAAGTAAATAATATGATTTTAGCAACTATAATTATTGTAGATTTTATTTTATAATAATTCAACGTTTATTTATTACTAGTTGCATTTAACACATGAGATCCAACTATTGATGGCGATAGTATGTATAGTTGAAGAATACATACCAAAACTACAAACCATAAATCCAAATTATTGAATATTTTAAGATATTTTGTTTTCTATACAACACATATATGTTAGAACAGGATAGTGTGTAAGTCAGTCCTTTTTTCCTACCCCTTATATGTAAAAGCTTGATGGTATGTATATATGAATATTTAGTTAGTATCAAACTTTTAAGTGCCCCTGTAGATATTTTATATTCTGCTATACAAAATGTATGGAACGATGTTGTCAATAAATTAAATTCTTACAAAAATTGTTAAAAAAAGTTTGAGATGTACTGTTATAATTTTTATAGAAAATTAAATGATGTTGTTGGGGAAAACCGGCATTATTCAATATTTTTGAAAATAAATATGAAGTTAAAAACATGAATTTAATGAAAAATAGTTTGAGATATTGGATTTGTCTATATTTATACAAATTTTCAGTGTTCTATATTTTATGTTTTTTGAGATAAGTGGAAATATAAAATAAAAATTCATATATTGATAATAATAATAATGAACACTTCCTTGCACCCTGCGCAAGTGGTGAATTTATTGCCGTATGGCAATTTCTTCCAACTAACCAGTGTTTCCAGCCCAGAGAAGCAATATTTGCGTGAGAAATGAATTAAAATAAATTTCTCCTCTGCTGGGAATCAAACCCAGGATGCCCGCACAGAAACCAAACGGCTTACCAACTGTGCCACGGCGGTCGGCCCCTGATTGAAATAAAAATCCGACTTCCTGAGCATATATTTATGCAGGCTAAAATATTTCTATACTTTCTGAAATTTTGGATTAAAGCGAATCTAAAATTATTAGGTAGGGACGGTCATACACACACACTTGCTCCCACGCACACACATACAGACACACTAAATGTTCTACTCCGTATAATGAGTAGAACATTTAGTCTTTACTTTCGCGGAGGGGTGTATACAAAGACCTTATATACTAAAGTATAGACTGATAGTTACGAATGGTGATACGTACAACATTTGGTGATAGGGGGCGGGGACACGACTCACCATTTTATCGCCAAAGTTAGTCGCTTGCTGAGTGTTGTGGTGAACGGTTGTGTTGATCGAAAGAAATAAAAAATAATTTTAACCGGAAATGTGGCAGTGTGCAGTTTCAAATTGCTCCTATAAGAATCAAATTCTTGTGCAGGAATTCATCGGTAAGTAATTTTAAATATTTATTTTTAATTATCGAATAATCTTCTATGTTATAGTCATTTTGACATATAGAGAAATAGCGCTGTGTGAAGAATAAGTCGAGTCCAAAAATATATTTTTTTTTATTTTATTTATAGGTATATTTTAATCATCGTTTTCAAATCCCATGTAATGTTGAACTTTTATTGGGTTCCCACAATTGTATTGTAAGAATTTTTAACAGGGTTTACGAGCATTTAATAACTAGTATTAATGTATACACTTTTCGTTTCTTTCAATTATCACTGTAGTTCTTTATGGTGGACAAACAAATTGGATATTTAACTTTTTTTATTACTTTGATCAAATTTACGTTTTTTTACCATAGATTTCCAAAAGGATCGTCAAGGATAGGTTTATGAGAAGCTGCAATCAATCGCCCGAATTGGAGTGCTAACGTCCATAGTAGGATCTTCTCAAGACATTTTAAAACACGTCATTTTTTTGTGACAAAAACCGGGAAGAGGACACTCAGCAGAACTGCTGTACTCAGTGAAAACTTTTCATTGGTAAGCATTTTAAAAATTAAACTATTTTGTATTATGGTGTAATCGTACATTTACATATAATAATTATATGGATAGGGTAATAGTTTGAGTTGGTTATCCATCTACTTTGAGTGCAGTGGAAATGTCATGAATCATGTAGTATTATCCTCATCCTATCATGTAGTATACATCCATTTTCATATATAATTACCATGATGGTAAAATAATAATAAAGTAGTGATTTTTTGGTTTTATTTAGTGTATTATTTCTATTCAACTCTTGTATTAAAAAAATATTCCTGTTCAAAATATTACATCTATAGCATCTATTATCACGGCAGTTTCATGGATGTATACATAATATTTTCTAATAAATTCAAAATTTTATCATTATCATAGGAAGTTCATTAAATTTATTCATAAAAAATAAAGTCGCAAAATTACAAATTTCTACTTTATTACGCAAATAAGGGTTTTAAGTAATGCTCTTTCATATGACACTAATAACAACCAATAAAATGTAGTTGAAATACTTACACCTTCATTTCATATTATACCACTGCAGTTCGAACTTATTTTAACAATTTTTTGTAAAAATTGTAAATCTTCTGGTATTAATTTCTAAGCCTATATTTGTAAAATTTACTAATATTCTGTAAAAATCAGTGGTCAAACACACATTGCTTCATCATTAGTTGGCATTTTATAGGAATCAAAATATTGAATAAATCAAATAAAATGAAATTAAATGAATGACATAATGTACTCACATTAATAGAGTTGTCTCCTGAAAAAAGACTAAAGGCTCTACTTTTCCGTTTGGTTCTTCCATAGCATTCTAAAGCACCCGTTACATTATCCTTGCCCTTTGATGATTTCTCAGCAACTTTTGTGTCTTGGCTATCCTCCTGTGATTAAAAATTACCAATATTCTTTGAAGCCTTAATACAAGTACTCATAGTCAATAATCATAAGTTACAACAGTATATTGTAATTTTAAGGAATTACTTAGTATGAAATTGATTATCTTGGATATAAAAATGATATTACTTCCAACATAAAAAGAAAATATTGTATATATTGATATCATATTTTTAAATTCAATGGTTCGCTTTCTGATATATCTTTTCAAATCAATGCACAAATAAGTTTGTGGTTTCATTTTATCAAATAAAAAATAAAAATAAATTAAATAAATAAATTTTAAGTCAGCAGAATAATGTCAAAAAATGGCCATGAACCGGTGGAGGCAGTAAAAGCTGGCTGCAAGACCTGAGTTCTCGGCTAGTATTAAATAATTTACTTACAAATGAGTACACAGAGACTGAAGGTGACGAAACCCGTTTTGGCTGTTCTTTTTTCTGTGACATTATGTCCTGTGGCTGATTATCATAGATGCTCTTTTTAGTCTTTCTGATGGCTACTGGAGGCGTAGGTGTGGACTCCTAAAAACGTGAGATCATTTTTTAAATAAAAAATTGTTCAACAAAAATTATGTTTATCAGATATTACAATTTATTTCAAAACATAATGATAATACTAATAGGATAGATCAATCATAGGAACTAGTAAATTTTTTTTTACTATGATGGTACAAAATACATTATTTGAAACAATAACTATTTTTGGTTATAAGTATTTAACGAGTCAAATAATTTATTAGTTTAAGGTAAGTGATATAACAGAAAAACAACTTCTAATCATTGGACGAATTTTGTGTGGGAAACATTATAGAAGCTCTTAAAGGAATATAGAAAAACTTTAATAAAATCATGGAATAGATATTAAAACATATTGTATTAGTATTCATCAAAAGTTATTTTAATGTATGAAACTTACAAAATCATATATGGAAGCTAATGATGGTATTTCCTCTTTAATTTGGATTTTATTTGTAGAGATTAGTCTATTAGGGGTCTTTGAGTGGTAGACAGCAGTTTTTATATTCTTGCGGTTGCTAATTGAAGTTGTTGTGGGTTCCTTAAATGATATTTGTGCATAAAGGCTTATATTGATTCATTGGAGAAATTTTTTTATACATATACAAAAAAAATAATATAGGTAAGTGATTTAATTAATAATTAGATGACAGACATCAATTGGATATTTAGATTTTAAATGGAAAAAGATAAATGGAATCTCTCCAATATTATTTAATCGATGACTATATAAATAAATCATCTACATCACAAAAATGGACTTTATTCACGTGTAGGGAATTTTATAGAAAATATACCTAATTAAATATTCTGAATTCAATGGTACTATCGACAAAATTTAAAATAATTATTTTCATTAATAATTTTAGTTTTCAAAAAACCTTTGGGACTACATTAAAATGTCTACATGATTGGTTGCAGTAAATATGATGCCATAATAATCTGTCAATCAATTGCGTGCAGTAATCTTACCTCAACTGCTCCATACAGTTTTGAATAAAATATGTTAGTTTGATTCAAATTTTTTTTATACGACACATATTTCATCAACAGCAGAATTTGAATCATCCCTGAGCAAGGATATGTGTAAAATGACCGTCTGATAGCCGTTAAATTATATATTACTAATTTTTTATACCCGGCGTTGCTCAAGAAAGTAAATGTGAAGCAATAAGCTAACTCATCTAAAAATCATTTTTGAACTGTTTATTTGTTATGATAAATTCAGAATGAGTTAAGATATATCCAATATAATAAATAAAAATTAACATTCATAAGTAAGTTTTTAAGAAGTTAGTCCCCTCCGTCCCTTTAATTCAGTCTTTCCTGTTCCCTCAAATAATGGACTTTGGGAAGTGTTTTGAAATTAGATGTGATTGAATATAAGCGTTGGAAAGAGTAGTATTGGCCACAACCCAATTGTTTTTTATATACTTTCAACGGAAGCAAATGTGTATGAAAAAAAATTGGACTATGTAAAATGGTTAAAAATGTAAGTAAATATAAGCATTGGAAAGAGTTAAGTGTTAGCCACAACCCATTTGTTTTTTGTATATACAATAGAAGCAAGTGTGTATAAAAAAATCAGAAACATTAGACAATGGAAATAGTTTAAACATTGGCCAGTTTTGAGAACGTTTTCTTCTTCAGTAAGACTTACATACTAAATAAAAAATAGATTGTTGTTTAGGTCTATCACTGCGGGAGGATTAAAAAATTAGTGGGGAGGAATAGTAAACCTTAGTGATACCAGCGGCCTTACTCTTCACTACTAATCCGATCCCAATACTATCATTCGCTTAGAACTTATCTTTATAACAGAGAATAATGTGATATAATAATAATAAATTTGGATGATTTATATAGCGCCGTTATCGTGAACATCTCACCTCAAGGGCGCTGAAAATTGATTAAGATGTATCATTATGGCTTTGGTAAGATTTGCGAAAAAGGTGTGTTTTGAGATTTTTTCTGAAGGTAGATATATTTTCAGTTTGTCTGAGGGTATTTGGGAGCTTATTCCATGCATTTGGTCCTGCCACAGCAAACGCACGATCGCCGAAATTAGTGGTATGCACCCTGTTTATTTCAAATAATTTTCCAACCATGGATGAAGATGCAGAACGAAGTGATGATTGTCTGTCGTTAATTGAAAGAGGAATGCAAAGTTCGGAGAGGTAAGTAGGAGCCATACCATGAAGTGATTTGAAGATCATGAGACAGAGTTTATATTCAATCCTTTCAGGAACTTTAAGCCAATGGAGATTGCGGAGATGGTGAGAGATGTGAGAAAACCTGGAGGCTCCGGTGATGAGCCTGGCTGCAGCATTGAAAACTGACTGAATTTTATTAATTTCTTTTTTTTGTAGATTCGCATATATACCGTTACAGTAATCCAAACGGGAGACAACAAAGGCGTGATAGATAGGTATATATATTTTTATAGCAGTAGTCAGACAGGTAGGTAAGTTCTAAATGACGTTTTGAAATTGGGATTGAGTTTCAAGATTACGGTGTACTCGTGGTTCAGAAATAATGTTTTATAATTAATTAATTGAAAAGGCATTTATTAACGGATTATTTATTATTTATGATTCATGATTCACACTTTTCCTAATTTCTGATATTTCTAATTCTGCTAATTTTATATTTGAATAACTTGTATGCATAATCTATGGTCCCATATCTATATGGAAAATTCGACGAGATATTCAGAAAAATTGCTATTGTTCAAACACTGTAGGTGTTTCTTGACTCTGGGCGGCAAGTCTGGTCCAACCGGTGAAATCAAAACCCCCACGATTACCCATATCATGGATATAATTATTATATGGAGTTCTATAATATCTTTATATGTCATAGAACTCCATATGATAATTATATCCATGATATGGGTAATCACGAGGGTTTTGATTTCACCGGTTGGACCAGACTTGCCCCCCTGGTTTGAATATTTCTATTAGTTTTACCAACATAAAAGTGACCACAACAAAATATAATGTTAAAAATTTAATTGAATATATGTAAGTGTTGGAAAGAGTTTAGTGTTAGTCACAAACCCTTATTTTTATAAATCGTCATCGAAAGCAAGTATGTATACAAAGTTTAAACAAGGACTATGGAAAATGGTTTGAAATTTAATTGAATATAAGCGTTGGAAATAGTTTAGTGTTGGCCACAACTCCCACGTTTTTATATGTTGTCATCAAGTGTAATTAAAATAGATAAATTTCCATGTGTCCCTTCTATTTGGATCGTTGAATGAATTCCAAGTAAGTAATAGTATATAAAAATTTAGATAATTAATAAATAAATTCATTAAAATTATGAAATCTCCCAGAAAGAAAAAAATACATACACCCATAGTACATAATATGTCCAATTCTGATTCGTTTCACAGTACGAAAACGTCTATAACCAACGGGCGACTTATGTAAAAGGATTGCATCCGCTCGGTGTGACGAAATAGAGTCCCGTATAAATGCAGTAACTTTTTGACATTTCTCATATACTAAAATTCCGTATAAAATTTTTAGTCGAATCTGAATAGGGCCTATTACCTACCTTCATACGTATTACACACTAAAATATGAGTATGAATTTTGATTTTCTTTACAGGGAAACGTGGATAACTCTTAAGGCTGCACAAGCAATGAGAACTTTTAGCGATTTGTACCCCACTTTTGATACTGAAGTAGAAGAGGTGGTGTTTGTCCAGCCATATATTTGTACAACTTGACTAGCGCGAAATAAAAACAACACAAGCCACAATATGGACTATACAATTATTTAAAAAATCAAGTGATTACATCATATTAAACAATATTTTTGCTAAATTATAGTTGTACGTCTAACATATGAAATGGATAATGATAGAATCCCGCAAAATCCAGGGGTATTTCGGAATTATCTTTTATCTATAGCATTTTCAAATATTATAATTCGGGAACTGTCAAACTGTAGATACTACTAAAATTTATCCCTGTCATTATTTTCAAGACAATGTCAGTATTAGCTGAGTAAACGAAGTAATGTCAATGCTCATAATCACATTTGAGTGCCAGTGCAGCCTTAAGTTAGAGGACTTCTGAAGCACCATATTGTGAAAATAAAAATAGAGAATTAAATAAATTTAAAAATAAAGCAAAATAAGAATACTTACAAAGTTGTAAATGGATGTTGTTGGGGACTGTTCTTGTTTAATTTCAATGTTTGTTTTTGTGGTATGGTTGTCAGAGGCCTTTGAACGAAAAAAACATTTTTTGACTTTTCGTTCATCGCTGGCGGATGGGGGAGGTGTGGGTTCCTGGAGAAAAAAATAATTGAGTAAATACACCAAAATAAATATTTATTTGCTTTATTTTTTGTATGCAAATACTAAAAAAATTATTATCTATTGCATTTTTATAAAGAACTACTTTATTTTTATCGTACATTATTTTATTTAAACTTAGTGGTTTGGTCATATGGAAATAATGAATGAAAAACAAATGACAAAGAAAATTTATACAGCTGAAAGAGAAGGAAAAAGATTTATGACCATGCGAACAATATTCTGAAAAAAGAAAATGTTGAAAGTGTAAATGGCACAATATAAGAATGATATATGAATGTAAGTGAGGTAATGAATAATGAATATACAGGGGGGCTAGTCTGGTCAACCGTCGAAATCAAAACCCTCAATTATCATATGGAGTTCTTTAAGAGGACATATAACGCTAAAATTAGTGACTGAAAACATAATATATTAAATCCGCCCAATGCACTATGAAGTTACGCGTTAGTAAGGATAACTATGGCGTGCGTTAAAAAAGGTTTATATGTGATTTAAATTATCGGAAACCCAAAATTTGTTGATTTTTTGCATTTTAAGAACAAACCTTTCTTAAAATGAAAAAACTTTAACAGTCATTCACTTTGATTTTATGCACTCTTTAAGCATATAAAATAATTATTTCTCTACGACATATGTTTATGGAGTAATTAAAAAAAATGCTGTAAAAAAGGATATATTTAATCATTTTTTTATGTGAATTTAGGCTGAATTTTAAAATTGTGTGACGAACATTCACTAGAGAAATGTTGAAAACACTTTTGGTATTTTTTCTAGAAACACACTGTTTAACATATTTGAGGAATTTGATTTGAAATTGAGGTGTTTAGGTTTATATGGCCCCTTAATATCCTAGCATAGTATAGAACTCCATATGTTAATTATATCCATGATATGGGTAAACATGGGTGGTGTTGATTTCGATGGTCGACCAGACTTGCCCCCCAGAAGTGTATAGCGTTCAGTTCTCTCTGCCTACCCCAATAACAGGGACATGATGTGATAGTATGTATTTTAATACCTAAATCATTATGCAACATTTCTTATAGGTTTGATGACAACCGGGAAAAAGAACCTTTGGCAAAAGCTAGTTGAATGAATTATTGAAAAATATTGTTTATAGTTATTGGTAAATATCTTGATATTTTTGAAGGAGACGGAGACAGTTTGCACAACTACCAACCAAACAAAAATATGGTTTTTCGATAGGTCTTCATTATAACTATTGTTGAATAATGATTATAAAAAATATGCTAAAATATATTTTTACACACCTTCAGTAATTGTTTGATATACATAAATAAATTTATAATTGTTGTGCTGTACACCAAATAACTGAATAAAAAAATAATTAGTTACCTACTATACTGCGTTTCACTTAAAAGTGCATTTCATGGTAATGTTGGTACTAAACTGAATAATTTTGCCATATCACTAAATTAAGTTCCTCTAATCTCATATTAAGGACAAACTTGACTTGAATTGAAAAAAATATCGGTCATTCACTTTGATATTATGTACTCTTAAAGCGCATAAAATATGTAATTCTCTACGGCACATAGTTTGGAGTAATTTAAAAAAAAATTTAAAAAAAGGATATTTGAAATAATTATTTATGCTGAATTTTAAAATTGTGTGACAAACATTCACTAGAGAAATGTTGCAAATACTTTTTTGAGAAACACTGTTACACACATTTGAGAAATTTGATTTGAAATTGGGGTGTTTAGGTTTATATGCCCCCTTAATAAAAAGGAATTGAAAAAGAAAACAATCTGAAACACACTTGTTTTCTGTTAAAAATTATTTCAGATTTCCAGAAACAAATTTTACAAGAATTAAAAAAGAATACGAAAATCCCTAATTGTAGGGAATATCCTGTTTTTAACACATAACACCAAATAAAAATCATGCCAACATAACCACAAAGTGTACTTTTAAATTAAACGTGCTCTACCCATGTGTTATTGTCTTACAGTCTTACCAATAAAAATCCAGTAAAACACAGTTTAACTACATTGGTATACATATAAGAAACAATCCATATAATGTACTTCACCAGTTGACAAGGTCTTCACCAGTCAAAATGGTCGTCCTGACTAAGAATTCAACGTCCTTAGTGTGAAAAGAATAAAAAGGTAAATGTGGTGTCCAGTGTTATTTTGTGTGTGTTGTACTAAATTAAATGTGTGAATTTGCTTCTCTTTGTTAACATTAATAAATAAATACCTTATCTGGTACATTTGGGCAGTCAGCCATGAACATGCTGCGAATTATAGAGTTGGGATCCGCTCTTGGAGTTGGGTCTTGGGTCACCTCAGCAGTTTTTGACTTTTTACCCTTGCCTTTACCAGAAGCTCTTTTGCCATGCATTTTTGTGTATGTGATTCCCTGTAAATAAAAAGAATAAGTAAACAAAATTAAATTTGTAATCATGGAGATAAAATCACAATGATATGTCATGAACAAATACTATTCTGTTATTAAAATAAAAATCAAAAGCACTTGGAATTGTTCTATAGGTTTTATTTGATTATTGACGAGTTGCAATCAAAATAATTGTCAAATTGATTTATTATGATGATATACCTTGAAAAAAATGAGCCAATAATCAATAAACAATTGAAGTACTAAAACTTAAGTAATAATATAGAGTTCTATCAATTATTATATCAGACAATAAACTTTATTTAGTTATTTTCATTTAATCAATAAATATATTTGAAAATCTTTTTTAAAAACCTATCAATCATTTTAATATTCCTTAGACCAAAATGCAAAAAATGAGCTTATTATCATTAAAAACCATTGCTCAACTAATGTTAATGATATAAGATTAAAAGAGAACAGCTTGAGTAAAACTGTAGATTATAAAGTTAACTGTCTGATACCATATTATACTACATGAAGTTTCACCAAGAATTGTAAAAAATATATATTATATCTACATATAGCTTATTTTTTAATACTTCTTTTTCATGATATTTTTTTTTTAAATATGTATATTAAATTCAATTAACTGCAATATAATATTACTGGAATTAATTCTTTATTCAATAGACTCAGTGTCATCAGTCTAATAAATTTATATATCTTGACGAAAGAATGAGTGAATGAGTGTGTTGGGTTGAAAATCAACAAAAGCATTGATTGTTGATAGAGCCAACAAACTCACTTTAACTGGAAAAATATAAGACTTATCAAGATAGACAAGAAGACAAGACCTTCAGCAATAAACAACATGATTGAGAAGAAGAACTTTATCAAAAGAACTTTATCAAGTATTAATTTAAAATGCAACTAATGATGTGCTTCAACGTTTAGGAAATAAATCATTTTACAAATCACTGAAATAAATCATTTTTAAAACACAGTGAAATTGTATAGCATTTTCAAGTTGAGTAATTAAAAGAATTAAAAAAAGGGAATATTATAAATTATTTGTCAATTCATTTGAAAGGGACACTCAGTTAAAATTAAAATAATTCAGATGATAAGTACACTACATTAGCCAAAAACAAAAAAAAAGCTCATTCTCATAAAATTCCACTGCCTTAAAGTAAAAAGAAATAAACTTACAAAATTTGACTGGTTTAGTTCGGTTGTAGGATGGGAGGCACCCTGCAGACTTTCACTAATGATTCCTGGAGACATTTTCATAATTCCAGCACTGCCATCGTCTTCGCAATACCACTTTTTGGAGTTTAAGGCGGTGCTACCACTGCTGCACGGGTTGTTGGCCCTCTCTATTGACGACAGAATATTGGAACTAATATGACTTATCGTTTCTCCATATGAAAAGTCTCTGCAGCTTGTTTCAACTTTACGAAAGGGATTCGTATCACAACCGGTCAGCAACAGAGATTTATCTTTGGTATCATTATCTGCCGGCAAACAATATTGATCTTGTACACCGTGCGATGTATCAAAACTTGTGGACGGATTGGCAGGTGCTGAAAACAAAAAATATATGTACATTTTATGCTAAGTATTAAATTGATTATTGATCGACGTATATTTGTTACTTTTAACAGGAAAAAAGTTTTGGCTGACTAGGCCCCTATCAACTAAAGTACAACAGTTCAACAACATAAATACTGTTAACATTGACAAAATAAAAACATTGGATAATAATGGTTATTCGACTGATATTATAGCAGTCTATACAATGTGTAATACAATAGATCCCCAAAAGAATACTCCAACCAAGATTGATAGGAAAAGAAGTCTAGGAAGAGTGTGCAGAGGGATCTGAGCAACCTAGGGGTTAATAATTAAAGGAGAAAAGATGTCTTCTTGTGGAGGCTAAGTTGAAGTGCCAGCAATGTAGGTGTGTATGTATGTATGTATAGTATAGATAGCAGATATGTGCACTGCACCAGTAATGTGGGTGGAAGAATTTAGTATAGTAGTCACAGTAATTTAGTATAGTGGTGAAGAGCTGGGATGTGGACAATTGGACAGAGGGAACATTGTAATAAGAGGTGAGGAGGAAGGTTTACTTGGTTATTAATGACATTTTTCTGTGTATTTAAGGCTTTTTTAATTTCGATAGATTCCAGATTATTTTGTTTAACTTTTTTAAGACAAGCATCATGTATAGATGCCCACCGGCAACTTGCCTAAACGCCGAGTGTCATCTATACATTGCCCTCATGCTATACCCAATTGTGAACCTTCATATCTCAGTAAATTCATGCTTGATTGAGACAAATATTTTATGAATATTATTCCCATATATTTAACTTCAAGATATCTGTCGGTTTATTGGCAAAACAATTGTTAAATTATTTTAAAAAAATAAGAACTCTAACTATTGCTGTAATTCATCGAAAATCACCGGCCAAATTTTAACTCTCCCATGCTTTGTAAGGTTCTAATACGCATGCACTTAGGAAAGAGGGATATTGCGCCGATTCATTTTGTTTTATTGCACCCAACATTCTGCAAAAATACTTACAGTTGGTTGGATAAGCCGAATTTCCCTCACCATAAAAGCTAATAGAGGAAGGAAGATAATTTGATACTCTATCAGGTTGACTGCCATAAAACCTGAAATTTAAAATGTGTTTTAATATACAAGTTAGGTAGGTACTTACTTAAGTACCTACTAAATATATCGAAAATGGAGGAAAGAACCGATGCTCTGTTCCTTTATAAAATCATTAATGACTTGATTAACTGCCCCGAACTTACAAGCGTAATTAATTATAGAGTCCCTACTAGACCCACCAGATAGAACGAACTTGTCAAAATCACCACATGTAAAACCAACTCTTACAAAAATTCATTTATAAACCGAAGTTGCTATCTTATCAATTGACCTTTTTCATTTATATATTTATGCTTTTAAAAAACAAATCTCAACTGTATTATATTACCCTTTACTGGCTCCCTAATTTACTATAACACATAAATATTCTCACACACATATACAAATATACACATGTACACACATTCACCCACACATACATACACACAAGCACACGCTATTTATATTAATTTGTGAAATATCTTTGTTAAAATTTATACTTGATTTTATTCTTTGTTTTGTAAACCGCTCATTGCTGGAGATAGGTCACCCGCACATAATGAATCATTGAACGGTCATAAATGCAGTGCCGTTGTACCTATTAGCGCTCTATTAATTTGTATGTGACCCCTTCAGTGATGATGAGGCTATACCTTATATTCTTATTCTTTTGTAATCTTGCAGTTATTTTTTTATCTTATTATTAAATGTATATACATATGTTTAATATTAATTACCTAATATATAATAGTCTCTAATTGGCTCTATTTATATGTAATTGTTAATATATAAAAAAATGTACATAACTGTTGACTGTTTATAAAAATAAAACACATGTCCTAAATAATCCATAGAAACAAAATGAAAAAAAAAATTGTTTTAAGCATGAAATGTGTTTCATTTTTATTAATTTAATTTCAATCACAAAAGTATAATTTAAATTAAACAATTATTAAATTCATGAAAAATACAAGCATGATAAAAAACATTACTTACCTAAATTTTTTTGTCAGTTCCTGTTGACTAGCAACAATTGAAGCTGAAATAAAAAAAAATCAATTAGAAATGAGGCAAAAAAGTCTAAACCTTTATGGGTATGAAATAAACCAATATTCAAACAATCGTTTGATATTGAGGAATTGAAAAGGAGTAAACAGAAGACCAGTCATAACTATGTATTTGAAGCAGTACAAATATAATGGCTCACTGAAAATTTCAAAATTGGGATTGAATTTGGGTGCCGAGAGTAAGGACACAAAAGAAAAAGATCTTACTAAGATTTAAACAAGAGACTCCAAAATAACTACTCATGTTGCTTTTGACATTCAATTCTATTTTTTATTTTCATTTTTTTTAATCTATTAAGTGCTGGGTAAGGAAACGAGTATTAGTCACTAAATCACAATATTCATTTGGTTATTTTTGCTATATTTACTGTCTATTGCTATATATTTTATTCCATGTGTTATACATATATGTCCCCCCCCTTATAACTTTTGATTCGCCAAATTTACAGAGCCCAAAATTTCAGAATATATATATAGTTATAGTTCTACAAAACTTTCATACTCAGAATTTTGAATTTTTGTTTCAGTCAGGGGTTATCAACTTTTTTACTTTTACTTTTTTACTTCTATATATCTCAAAAACCATAAAAGCTAGTGCTGAAAATTGGTATAAATATAGATAAATAAAAAATCACAATTTTTTTTCAAAAAAATTCAGAGTTAAACGATATTTTTATTGACAAACATTTTTTCAACGTCTCAATAGAGACGAAGTTGGGATATTGTAGAAGAACCAGGAACTCGAGGCAACTACAGGGCTTACGACCTGTCATCCGCTGGTTTACGTGATCACTTTATGCGCTTGCGCAACGTTCACCAATTACGCCTTCTCATTGAGTTCCCTTATCAATGTAATTTTTGAAAGTTCTATATATTTGAATAGTGTGTTACATTTCACTTGAAAATAAGGAACTACCTACACTATTGCCATCTATGCAATAACAGATGAGCCTTTTTGTAACGCCATCTATTGAGAAATTAAGAAATTAGTTTATTTGTAAACAATGAAAACAATGAAAAAATGACTCTGGCAAGCGATTTGAATGGCTGGGTAGGAATCCGGAGGAAAGATATCGAATCAACTCTCGGACCTTACGGTGATAGCAGAGTGAACGATAACGGTAAAAGATTGATAGATGTATGTGTGGAAATGGACCTTTTTGTGTCAAACACAGATTTTGATCACAAAAGGATCCATATGTATACATGGGAAAGAGAAAATGAAAGATTTTGTACGTGTGGATTCTGCTTTGAGAAAAGTGACAGTTGATACGAGGGTCTACAGAGGTGCCGAGCTAGAGACAGACCATTTTTTGGTTGTCACAAAAATACGCCTGTTCACTGGCTGGCGCTCTTGCACCTGCTGACCTGCATCTCGGGCTGCGCCATTCACACCTAATCATCAGCCAACACCCCTGCACCTGTGGACCTGCAGTTAGGGCTGTGTCATTCGCGCCTGATCATGTGCCAGCGCCCCTGCTTCTGCTGATCTGTGTTTCGGCCTGCGCCCTTCGCATTTGTACGTCTGCCAGCTCCCCTGCACCTGCAGACCTACATCTAGGCCTGCGCCATTTGCACCCGATCATGAGCCAGCACCCCTGCACCTGCAGCTAGGGTTTCACCATTCGCGCTTGATCATCTACCAGTGCCCCCAGCACCAGCTGACCCGTATCTCGGGCTGCGCCAATCGTGTTCAAACAACTGCCAGCTTCCCCGCACCTGCGGACCTACATCTAGGCATGCTCCATTCAAACCCGATCATATACTAGTGCCCCTGCACCTGCTGACCTGTATCTCATGCTGCACCCTTTGCGTTCAAACGTCTGCCAACTTCCCTGCACCTGAGGACCTGCAGTTAGGGCTGTGCCAGTGTTCCCTGCACATGGAGCTGCGCTCTTCGCAACCGAATATTTAGTATTAAAAAATTGTGACAATGTTTCGGGATAAATTTTTAGGGCAGTAGGGGAGCTTGATAATTATTGATTTATGAGAGTCCTCGAGTACAAGAGAAAAGTTGTATTCAATTACCTCAAGTGAAACATTTGACTAAATTAGGTCCAAGACTCTACCATATTAATGCCACGACAAGATTTTTTCAAATATTTTAGGGAATTCATGTTAGTCCCCAACCTGATGCAAACACGCCAAGAACAAGAGGTCAAAAAATACAAATCATGTCAATTTTATTGATAGTAAATATCACAAAGTTTTTTTTTTACCATCGAGTAATGTTGCTGTAGATGAGTCTACAATAGGTTTGAAGAGTAAATATTAACAAGGCAGGATTCTATGTCTTTACGGATCAATTTTGCACAGCTATAAAACTGGCTGAAGAACTCCAAAAATGAAAAAAAAAACATTGAAATAAAACAGCCGAATGCTTTGCGATCAACCAAGCTTTGGTCCTTGTCCAATTCCAAAATATACGCCACACCTAAATATGTTCACATTCCTATGACACCCTTCAAAAAATAATATCTAATCCTCTTAATTATCCAGAAGACCGAATTACATACATGCTCTATTAAGTCTTCTGTAAAATCTCAAAAATGACAAAAGACAATTCTATCTTGGGTTTGTGGTCATCGAAGGATTGAGGGCAACAAAAAGCTGATGAACTTCGCAAATTGGCAAACATCTCAGGCATCATTCCGGATGACTTCATAATCCTAATCTTAGATCTTTTTCCTTGCCTTGAATCAAATATGTTTTTCAAGTGGAAATTGGTCCACAACAAAAAAATACAAAGGTTCATATTATGTTGGTATTCAGCTAAACATCTCTTCAAGAACTTGGTTTCATAACAGAAAAATTTGACACTGTTCAATTACCTCCCAACTGTATAGAATTAGGGTTTTAAGTAGCCAGTGTTGTGGGAAGAATGAAACAATTAATTAATAAATAAACAATTTTGCTCATTAAATTGGCACAAAGCACTCTTTGAGGGGTGAAAAAAAATTCGGCGAAAAAATGGAAACAATTCACATAATGGAAACAATTATTTCAAACAGGAGGAACATGCCAGATCAGTTGAAAATGAAAAAAATTAAATTAGCAAAGCACCAAGTAAAAACATTTCTGAGAAAAAATATTATTGTACTGGATTACACAATATAAATTAAAACAGTCGAAAAATTGTTACATTTCATATTAAAATTTGAATAGGGAATTAATTACGAATAGAATGAATATACGCACTGGATTGTTGCCTTGAAATAGTTAAAGAAATTGAGTATTTATTCGGGAATTTTAATATAATTGAAAGGAAAACTAGAGATTATTCAATGTGCATTTTCAGTTTTTTTAATACATTGGTTTATTTTATGGAATTTTAAATAACCCTTCATTTTTAAGTTTCTATTAAAATATGTTGATTGATCATTTCTACAGTACTGAGATTGCTAATCTAGATGGCTCCATTAGCTACACTTTGTGATATGCATTTTGTGTTCCATGAAAATGTCAATAACCCCCGTATGCAGAGTGAGTGAGTGTGGCAGTAACAGAAGTATTGACATTTTCTATATTTGAGTGTGGTATATTCTCTAGTTGCGTAGTAAAAATCTCAATACATTATCATATTGCCATCTATTGAAAGATTACACAACTGAATTGATTACGACCCTTTTTTTCTATGAAAAAACTTTTGGGGGTGTACATAACTTAAAATTTGTGGTTGTATGTATTTTTCGATAAGAAATTAGATTTTTTTCCAAATCTCGATAACAACGGCACCTATCATGTCCAAAACTATCCTATCTTTAAATTCGGTACCAACTATACACATTTACAAAATTTTATTGAAAATTGTTGGGCAGTTTCGGAGATTGGCATGTACGAACATTGTGACGAGAGATTTTGATATTAAAATGTTATATGAAAGGTTTTTAGAGTTTTTTACAAATTGCGGGTGGCAGTTTTTAAGGAGAACACACTTTAGGCCAATTGGCCCTTAGTGATACCACAAATAGGGCTGCCCTCCACCTTACTTTTACACCCTGATTGGCTAATGAATGTCATGATGTCTCCGATATCGGCCGACGCTAAAAACATATCACAAAGTGTGCATGTGTTTTCCTCAGACCACATCTGGGGGGCAAGTCTGGTCCCACCAGTGAAATCAAAACCATAGTGATTACCCATATCATGGACATAATTATCATATGGAATTGACATCTAAAGATCTTACAGAACTCCATATAATAATTATATCCATGATATGGGTAATCACTAGGGTTTTGATTTTGCTGGTCGGATCAGACTTGCCCCCCTGGTTAGTACAGACAGTCGTTTTCTCATTGACCTGGGATTTACATGTTGCCACGGGGACTGCAGGTCTATGCTTATAGTATCTAGAGAAAACAGGGTACCTACTCTGGCGACTTCATCTGTCTCACATTTTCCTGCTGTATTATTGTGATGTTCACGGATTAAGTAAATAAATGTTAGTATTGATTTCTTTGGGGATAACCCGTATCAGATTCTGATCCTCAGAAGGATCAGTCAACAGGGATCTCCAGGGCTTTGTTAATAAATTTCCGTCTCGAAGGATAATGCGCACATGTCCGTTCAAGTCGGAAATTTATTTACAATGCCCCGAATATGCCATTTGCGATACGTTAGTTGTCAACTGATCCTCCTGAGATTATTCCCAAAGAAATTAATACTAACATTTCTAACACCCGTGAACATCACAGTAATATAGAGGGGAATTGTATCGCTTTTCAGGTAACTAAAAACTAATATGTCCTATTCTGATACATTTCAGAGTACGAAAACGTCTAAATCAACGGGCGACCGTGGATTGAATCAGGAGTCAGATATCTAACTAACTGAGAAATAAAGGCAGACTATTGTGATTATTTATGTTTCTGTTTTGTTTTATTTTGTAAATTAATTTTTCTTACTTTTCTTTATGATATACAGTACAATCTTGTTAATATTGAAATAATACACAGGTGCGCTAGAATAGCGGAAAATTAGATTTACTGAAATCTAAGATAAATTGAATTAAAAATTTAGATTGTTAAGAGATATCAACATGTGAATGTTGCGCAAGCACTAAAAGTAATCACGTAAACCAGCTGATGACAGATTGTAAATCCTGTAGTTACTGATTTCCCTGTTCTCCTATAAAACATATATATTTATACTTCGCCTATATTGAATATCAAATCAAATTTATGTTTTTTAAATCAATGTCTTTTTAAATATTCCATAGTGCGGGATTAGCAAAATTGTAGGTACTGTATTGAAATTTTTTTATTTAAAATGAATATGTCCTTGCTAAACAAGTACATATACATCTTCCTACATTCCCTAAATTAAACATAAATGCTTGTGCTACAGATGAACGAAATCAGTTGAGGCAAGATTCGAACTCGCGACCACTGGATTACTAGCCCAGCACACTAACCGCTCTACCATCGACCCATCTGTAATGTATTTTAACTTTATTACATGTTTTTTTAATGGCCTTAATGGTTATGAGTGTATGAATAAGAAATAAATAAACAAAAAGATTGACTTACATCTCTGAACTTGTTGCTTCTCTGTTCTCAGTAGAGTGTGGGTTTTGGGTTTGACAATTGTTTCAGATCTGAGACTTTCGGGTCGTGCAATTGGTCTGTTATGGTGCTTAACTGTATACCACCGTCCGACTCCGACCCCTGCCTTTGGATTGGTAACAGTTTCCGGACACTTGCGAATTTTAGTCTGAAATAATTAATAAAACGTTAAAATAATATTATTAATGGAGGAATGAATAAAATGGAGACGCACCTAACAAAGATTTACTGATGGGGCGTTGATATATTTTATTTCTACGAAATCAGTCACAATGTGATATTACCACAAAGACAACATGAAAAGTAATTGAATGTAAAATTGACATAAATATAAGGTCTTGTCTGCTACATATTTTTATTTTTAAACACGGTATGATTGATTCAATTCAATCCACCAATACAAACTAAACAAGTACAAGGAACTGGTAGATAAAAAAGTTCAAAATGGCTTTAGCATGTATATATATGCTGTAGAGGTGGGGGCGAGAGGCCTGCCTGCAAAATCTTTCTGGGTCTCCCAAGAGGTAAAATAAAAGAACTTTTGGATAGGGTGGTAAAAGCAGCATTATCCACATCCTATTGGATTTGGTTGCGTAGGGGAGAGGAGTATCAGTCGGAGATTGGTGAGTGTGACATAAAGGGGCCCCTTAATCCCGCATACATGGTCACAAGCCCATGTGGCTCGCCTATTCTGGCTGGTACTCTGGTCGCCTGTGCTCGTGGGCCTGGATTCATGAATCCAGTGAAACCACGATTACCTTTCTCTTTTGTATCTTAGTAATAATAAGTTAAATATGTAGAGGAGTTACATATTAAAATGAATATTTCAAACCTGCTGTTCTTGAGGAATTAACAATGTCCTCGATGGCTGAGGATCGCCAGGAACTGTAATGAGAGGTGAAGGATTTTGCTTACGGAGACGCATCCTTAGCTGAAATGTAAATACATTATTTATTATACATTATATTTATTAATACAAGATCTAATTCTTAAGTATATACATAAATTAAATATACAATCCCTTTTAGTAATTAGTAATAAAAATTTCAGAATAAACTTTTTCGATAGCTAATGGCCTAGAATCAACATTAGCTAAATTTAAACAAAAGGAAACTGATTGAACATAATTCATGGGGGCAAGTCTGATCAACTTGCGGAATCAAAACCATCTGTGTTTACCCATATCATGGTCATAATTATCTTATGGTTTTGATTCCGCCTGTTGACCAGACTTGCCCCCCCCCAGGTCTCTTAGATGAATGACTTACGAAATATCATATGAGGATATTCGACAAGATTGTAATATTGAAAGAGATATTGCGAGGTTAAAGTACGGTTAGATTACGATAGGTCTCTCACACATAAAGAATGAACAAGGAATGTCTTGAAAAGAGACGTATGCAATATTTATTATGACCATGTAAATGATATCATTGAGAATAGAAATTCATAAAGCCGCAATAACATAATAATGTAAGAGGAGATTCGTGGACAAGAGTGAAATGTTTGTTAAAAAAACACGAGCATTGCATTAAGTTTACTCGACCCATCCCACATAGGGAGAAAGACATGATTGTATGCAGTATACAATATATACCTACTGCATACAGACATAAATCAAAACATTTTGAACATTGTTTATCAAAAATAATCTAGCAAAAATGATTCACAGAAATCATATACCTACACAAGATTGGTATTGTTTAGTGAAATATGACACATCAGATTACAAAATGCTGATCTAGAGACTCATTATTAAACAAAAGGTTATATATTTAAGACAGTAAACAGCTAACATGTGTCGACGCATGACGTGAAAAATATTTTAATCCGAGAGATAGCAACAAATTTGATGAATACCATATTTAGTTGAATTTCAATGTGGTACATTGTTCATACAGTCACTAATATTCACTAATAGCAAAAAGCCTAAGTTTGATTCTGCATTAACGAGATCAGTGTCAAAAATATTGTTTTTCGTAAACTCCAATTCAGAAAATGGCTTAAGTGTAGTGTATGCTTTACTCAAGAAAAATATTGTTTAAGTGGAAATGTTAGAAAGAGATCAAATTAAATTCAATGATTTTTGTTCAGTGAGTGTATACTCGTCAAAACTTCGGCAAAAAGCCTAAGTTTGACTCTGTATTAAAGAAATCAGTGTCAAAAAAATAGTTTTTTCGTAACCTCTAATTCAGAAAATGGCTTAAGTGTAGTGTATGCTTAACTCAAGAAAAATATTGTTTAAGTGGAAATGTTAGAAAGAGATCAAATTAAATTCAACGATTTTTGTTCAGTGAGTGTATACTCGTCAAAACTTCGGCAAAAAGCCTAAGTTTGACTCTGCATTAAAGAAATCAGTGTCAAAAAAATAGTTTTTTCGTAACCTCTAATTCAGAAAATGGCTTAAGTGTAGTGTAGGCTTAACTCAAGAAAAATATTGTTTAAGTGAAAATGTTAGAAAGAGATCAAATTAAATTCAATGATTTTTGTTCAGTGAGTGTATACTCGTCAAAACTTCCAAGAGTGCCGTTTTTAAATCTTAATTTGGACATCATGAAAGCGGAGGTGAGTAAGTTCATCGTCATTATTTAATTGCGTACATATATTTTTTTTATTGACATGAAATGAAAATCCTTAAATTCGAACTAAGTAGCATAAAAGTATATCGATTCAAAGTATGAAAAAACAGTACTTAATTTCTTGAATTCATTTTCTTGTTAATCAAACAATCTAGTTTAAAGTTTCACTATATTTTATTGACATTAACTAGTATCGGGTATAATCTCATTCCTAGAATATAGCTCTTTGTCTTTCCGTCGTCACTAATAATTCAATTTTCATAAAAATTGTTAAATCAATGTCTTTTTAAATGTCCCATAGTGCGGAATTCTAGGTACTGTAATGAAATTTATTTTTTTCTTATTTAAAAAAATGAATATATCGTTGTTAAACAAGTACATATACATCTTCCTACATTCTCTAAATTAAGTATAAATGCTTGTGCTATAGATGAACGAAATCAGTCGAGGGAAGTGTTTTAGCACTATACTGTACAATATATACACAAATGATCAACCCATCCCAAAGGAAACCCGGTAGTTCATATATGCTGATGACACCGCAGTTGCCGCCCAGGAAGATACATTCCAATTGTTTGAAGAAAAACTTACACAAACCCTAAATGTACTTGAGAAATATTACAACGAGAATATGCTCAAGCCAAACCCAAGAAAAACAACTCTGCGCCTTACATCTTAAAAACAAAGAAGCAGGTAGAAAACTGGAGGTCACGTGGAAGGGAGAAAAAATCGAACATTGCCCTACACCGAAATACCTTGGTGTGACATGGATAGGACACTTTCCTATAAAGAACACTGCAACAACACCAAGCAGAAAGTTTCCGCCAGAAATATCATACTACGAAAGCTCACCGGTTCATCTTGGGGAGCATCTCCACACATACTCCGCACTTCCGCTTTGGGACTGTGTATTTCCGCAGCCGAGTATGCCTGCCCGGTCTGGCAGATGTCATCATACACCAAGCAGGTAGATGTTGCAGTAAATGATATGCCTCGACTGGTATCCGGCTGCCTCAAACAAACTGCGGTAAATAAATTATATCCCATAATCGGAATCGCTCCCCCTATTATAAGAAGAAAGGTGGCAGCAGACACAGAGAGACACAAGCATACCCACGACCCTAGACATCCTCTTTACGATCACCGGATGGTACCGCCAAGACTAAAATCGAGAAAAAGCTTCCTTAAGGTCACAAATGACCTCACAACCTCGTCAGAAAAGTGTAGAGAGGAATTGTGGAGGCAGGAACTTGGCGACAATCCATGGATGATGTCATCCGAAAGCACAAACACTGTGCATAGTCTGAGCTACCCCACGTAGAAAACACTGAACAGACTAAGGGTTGGGGTGACTAGGTGCAAAAGTAACCAACAGAGGTGGGGCTTTTTGAATGGGGAGGACACGAGCTGCGACTGCGGGGAGGTGCAGAGTGATTCTCACTTATTACAAAGCCCCCTGATGCAAAATGCTTGTAATATAAATGATCTACTGATGGCAAAAAACAAGGCGATATACGTTGCTGCATACTGGAGTGGCAAGGCCTAAAGTCCGGACCCGATAAGTAAGTAAGTCGAGGCAAGATTCAAACTCACGACCACTGTATTACTAACCCAGCACATTAACCGCTCTACCATCGACCCATCTGTAATGTATTTTAACTTTATTACATGTTTTTTTAATGGCTGTTATGGTTATGAGTGAATGAATATGAAATAAATAAACAAAAAGATTGACTTACATCTCTGAACTTGTTTCACCCACCCTGATCATTTTGTAATAGATGGATCAATTCATGAAACTGTACTACTTATTAAGGAGAACAACAAATATCATCCCTTAAAGTCCAGGGAAAGGATAGAGCAGGACTACAAGGATGTAGAAATTTTATTTTAATATCACCTTCCTTTTCATGTATTTGAATAACTAATGAGTTAAAGCTTTGTGACCCAGAAAATGTTCTTGTTTCGGTAAAACAACTTTGCGATTGCCGATTTCTTTGTACAATGTTATGTTTTCTAACTTTAAATAATACTATGCACTATTTTCCCGACAAAAATATCAATTAAATAAAAAAATATCAAGCAAATATCTCTAAAAGCCACCACTACTCAGTGTTCATATTATCCAATCTAAGTTAACTGCTATGGTATCCTTTTACAGATATAAAATCAGCCTATATACAATGATTTAAGTCTGGCTATAAATCCATCCAAATTTCTATTCCTCCCAAACTATGGTTCCACGACAAGGGCATGGCCAAACGAGATGTGTCAAATATATGTCGCATCAGAAACTGACAACATAAAATTATTTAAAGTTAGAAAACATAACATTGTACAAAGAAATCAACAACCGAAAAGTTGTTTTACCGAAACAAAAACAGTTCCTGGAACATATAATTTAACCTCTTTGTATCACAATCAGAAGATTTTTTGGATTCTTAGTTAAATTCGAGAGATGATATTTGTTATGTTCTCCTTAGTAAGTAGTACAGTTTCATGAATTGATCCATCTATTACAAAATTATCAGGATGGGTGCACTTTTTTCCTGACAAAAATATCATTTAAATATTCAAGATGTCAAAATGTTATACACCAAAAATAGTCAAAAGGAATGTTTTACAACAAATATAACTTCACATTTATCAATATTGAAAATAATTAAATTATATATACCTATGATGATCACCACCCTTTCTAGGTGAGATGAGACTGATGTGTGATTTAACACGCATGTTGTGCTTCCTTTTATAAGGTAATGCACACCCGCATACCTGTCGCTGGTTACCCCACATTGTGGGATATGTCTTGATGGTATGAATGATTGAAAATAAAATTCAATATCTTATAACGTAATGAACATAAAAAAAATGCTTCGGACGAGTTGAATTAGTGAAGTAGTAGGCTTTTTATTCTCGTCATTACACATATTGAGTTTAATTTTTTTTTCTGTATTGTGAATATTATTCATATATTATATGTGATGGGTACAAGACAAATTAATTGATAAATAATTAATTTTTTGAGCATTTCAGAGCAGTAGGAACTTGACTCTGGTTGCCTATCAATTTTTGCCTTTTTTCACATTCAATGTCACATTTTAACAATGTCACTCAAAAAACCATGATTTTTTTATTCATTGATAAACTTTATAGAATTTTGAATAAAAAAAAATGTCGAGTGGCTTTGATATTTGCTGTCCCATTGGAGACATTTGAATTCTTGAATGTAATATTTTTTTGCAAAAAAATAACCAGAAAACACAAGTATAACATTTTTTTATATAAAATGTATAAGATTTAAATGAATAATTGTATTTTTACATAAATCTGCATTTATTTATTAGAATAATAAAGAAAAATTTACTGAGATATATTAAAAATAGAAAAAGTTATGATGTTTTTATACTATGGTGTCACAAAAATGCAATGCCTGGAAAATAGCCCTCGGGTCATATTTTAACCAATTTAAAAAAATTATATCTCAAAAAGTATACAAGATATCAAAATAATATTTTGCATTGTAAAATAAGGATGTCAAAAGGAACAAACAAAAAAATATCAAAAATATTAACACAGCAGCCCGACTGTGGAACGATCTTCCGAATTCTGTGTTTCCATCTTCGTACAACCCGGGTCTTTTTAAAATCCGAATTAATAAACTCTTTTCTAGATTGCAAACCCCTCCCAACGCTACGTAGTGCGCTTCTTCGGAAGAGTAAAATGGACCCAAATCCTAATAGCTGGCGTCCCCTACGTAGACATGTTAAAAAAAAAAAAAAAATCAACAAAATCTGAGACCATGGGAGACACGTCTGGATGATTTGACGTGTAATGACCCGGGGGCATGTAGGTCCAACCATGTGTAGTTCATGACCATCATATACTTATATTTATAACGAATAATGACACCATTGTGACATATTTGAACGGTGACTATTATCTAGTCTATGATCTAGTGAATGACTATTAACCATAAAAATCAATGATTTAGAATAATAATCTGAAAATATTCCATTCTAAACTTACTCCTGCATTTTCCACTACAAGCTCCTTCACTTGTTTGTCTCTGTGTGCTATGATATCGCTCTGTTTTTGTATTAAATCCAAATGAACTGACATCAAACTTTTGAGTTTAGAAATTTCTGCTTTGCTATTGCTCAAGCATGTATTTAGTCTATCCACTTCACGTTGGGCCGCATTACCGGAATCAAAGGCCTCTGGGGTTATTGCGTAGATGTGGTCGAACGCAAAACTTAAAATACCCTCCTTTGAATCCAGTTGATCGTCCAAATCTTCTGGGTGATCTTCGTAAATGGGAACAGATACTAGATTCTCTTCTTGGCCATCATTGTTCGTGGTGTCACTATTCATGTTTAAATATTATTACATTCGTATAAGCTTCCTTTAATGTAGCAAAAAATAACTAAAACTTTGATCTGACACTGCATATATCCAGTATGTTGATAGATGCAATTTCAATGTTAAACGGATATTTTGATCAAATGAACACACGAAAACGACATAATTCACTAATTTGACAGTTTATTGTACAAAACCGACAGTTAAAACATATTAATTTACGGCATATTACAAATTATTTCGATTTATATAAAATTTTGACATCCCGAATAGACTGCCTTCACCAATGCCCGCAGTTAAGTGAGATAACTTCACATATAACACTAATTTTGAAACCTAAATATTATCAATACTTAATACAGACTATATTGTTTCATGCGTATATTTTAAGATAAATGCTTTGAAATTGAAAAAACTAATATAAATGTCACAAACGAAGCACGCCTGACATCGAGTTTCATGAGAATGGCAATAACTGGCAATAACGAAAGCTTCTTGTACAGTGTGACCGTTTTCCAAAAAATATCGCATTTGTGGCGAAAATATACAAACCCAATGTGAAAAATACCAAAAAAAAAAAATTAACGATATTTTGGGAATATACAAAGAAAACACGCATACATTATTGTATAATTGTTACATATATAACCAAGCTCACAAGAGTGTGGAAGGACAGAATCATTACAAAAAACACGAAGGTTAGACTCATCAGGGCTCTGATATTCTCGATGTTCCTGTATGGCGTGGAAACATGGACATTTAGGGAGTCAGAGCGAAAGAGGATCGATGCTTTCGAAATATGGTGCTGGAGGCGTATTATGCGCATCCCATGGATAGCCAGAAGAACGAATGTGTCAATTCTAGATGAGCTGAAGATCGAGGATCGTCTATCGACGATATGTTACAGACGTATCCTTAAATTCTTTGGACACATTGCCAGAAGGGAACCAGACTGCCTCGAGAAGCTTGTTGTAATGGGCAGCGTGGAAGGACGGAGATCTCGATGGAGCGATTTTGTTAAGTCCACAATGGGGTCTTCGGTGACTGGTGCTTTGCGTTCAGCCCAAAACAGATTGGCATGGAGGCGGGCCATACGTGTGGCGACGGACTACAGCCGCTATCCTCAGTCATGAGGAAAAGGACGAATATAATTATAACCAATACCTATTTGACTTGATATAACAATGAAGAGCGTGGAAAAAGTATAACACCGAATAAACAAAATAATATGGCTGGGGAAAAAAATTGTGCCGCGAGTAAGAAATGGAATAGTATGAAATTAGTTATATATGTACAGAATAATAATGATCGTCTGTGCAGAAAAGTCAAATCAAACACATTAGCTCCTGATGAAAAGAATTATAAAACAATCGACTGTCGTGTATTTGATAATCCAAAGAATAAAAAAATAAATTGATAATTCAAGGTAAAAATATTAGATACCTATAATAAATAAAGATCCTACCAATCAGTCCCCCTAGAAGACGTGTCATTTAGCTCAAGAAAAGAAACGAGAAAAGATAACTTAATGTATGGAAGTGACAGTTGTTTCGTGACTGGCAACTGTCACATCCATACATTAAGTTATCATTTCTTGTTTCTTTTCTTGACATGTTGTCTAGGGGTGCTGAGCTGCTCCTGTACTGGAGCTGTAAATGAAACACTGCACTGTCACTTAACTACTTTCGAAATAATCGCCCCGTAGATCTGAACAAACTTAATTTTTTACTACATTACTAAATAAATTGGGTGCGTGTTAAATTAATATTTGACATAGTACCTGTTAGTTGCCCGAGAAGCAATATTAAATAAATAAATAAAGATCAAGACTTACAAAAATATTAAGATAACTTAAAGATTAAGACTTAAGATGGTGGATCTGAAAAACAATTATTATAAAATTTATTTCTGTTTCCATTTATTATAGATATTTTTGCTCGTATTTTTGTTTCAAAATAATTATTATTAACTCCACCAAAACATAAAATGTCAACAAGCTTTGTCCGATATGTATGATAAAAGTAATTTTACAGAAGTAATTTAATGTTCGATACTTTTTAGTATAATGTGATATCCAAAATTCATCACATTATGTTAATGTGTATAATGCTTAGAAAAATTCTAAGCATTATACTCACAAAAAAAAACAATTCAAAAGATCCCGCCACCACCTTGTCTATCAAGGGTAGCCTAGTCTTCACGCCATTTTTTTAAACATAACCTACAAAAGTTTCGTAAAAATACCAACTTAGTCGTTTATTTTAATATTTTAGTTACTTTTTTTAATATATAATGCAACTGGTTCACGCCAGTCGCAATTATTTATTTATTTATTTATTTATGTAGCTTCTCGGGCAACTAACAGGTACTATGTCAAATAATTATTTAACACGCACCCAATAACAAGTTGCCACATTCTGGAGACTTACGATATTTATCGTCTCACAGATCCAGACTGAAAACACAATTTTAAAAACTGTGTCTCCACCGGGAATCGAACCCGGGACCCTTGGATCAGCAGTCAGATATCCAACCAACTGAGCCACGAAGGCCGACAAACTAACTACAAACAAACCTAACAAACTTATTTTTACCAAACTTTTGTAGGTTAGGTTTACAAAAATGGTGTGAAGACTAGGCTATCCGTCTATCAATGAATAAATCATAGAAGTAGAGGCATAAAATTATCATAGGTAACAAAAGAGAACAATCAACAAAAAGTTGGGTAGCAATAAATTTTATTATTTTTTATATTTTTTACTCTCCACACTATGGAATAGTGGAGTGTCATGATTTCACAATTATTAAACATTTTTTTTACATCAATTTCTCAACGGGTATCATGTAGAGAGTGCACACTGTGAGTTTCGTCGTGATGTGTTGGTATGTATGGGGTACGGCGTTCAGCGTACGGAATTATCCTTTTTGTGTCCTCTCTACAGCCCAAACTATAAGTCCGATCGACTTCATATTTACAATATATGCATAGAATAAAGATATATATATATATACAATATACTGTGATTATATGTGTAAAGTGCATAGACCTAGAGCTGATTAGTTTTCCATAGACAAGTTTTAATTTCTTCTCTATGATTTCATCATTTACGTTTATCTTTGTGTCCTCTCTAGAGCCCAAACCACCCATGGCCCAAATTATAAGTCCGATTGACTTCATATTGATATCATATATGTCATGGATGTATATAAGGTAACGGATGGACCTTTCGAACCAATATGTATTAAGACATTTGAGTCCAATAGGGGGTGTGGAGAAACCCCCTGGCGGCCATCTTGCTCGAACCAAATGTAGCACATGGATGTACACTAACTGGATGGATAGAGGCATTCGTAATATTTATGAAGCCGCGCGTTATTCCAACCAGTCTGTCGTTTGGCGTCTAGCTGTCAGGGTGTCCTTTGCATACCTAATTTATTATTAATTTTAAAAATCATTTTTGTGTTGAAACAGTGTATTATTTGTTCTATGAAATATTAAATAAAAACAAATATCCAAAAGTCGATCGAGTAGATTTAAATCATCCCAAGAAAGAGGATTGTCACATTTTAGGTAAGTGGATTTGTGTTGCATTTAATATTAATGGTCTTTTAGATTTTTTTAACATTTTTTTCACCGTTAATATGTTCTTTGAAGTTGTTGTTTAATTATATGTATGTACCTATATACATTAGAAATTGGGCTGTAGGTATTCTACAGACAAAAATAATGTCCCTAAAGTAACTTGTGTTTTTTTAACATTTGTCGGCCTTCATGGCCCAGTTGGTTCGATATCTGAGATAAAGGTTCCGGGTTCGATTCCCGGTGGGGACACATAAAAATCACAAATCTCCAGAATGTGGCAACTTGTTATTGGGTGCGTGTTGAATTAATATTTGACATAGCACCTACCTGTTAGTTGCCCGAGAAGCAATACAAAATTAAAATAACACGTGTATTTTCTGGGAGCACACCTGTTTTTTTATAGATAAAACGCATTTTTTAATCTAATGTCATTTGAAAATATAAATTGTAGGTACCGCATTTTTATCGCTGACGGCGTTAACATGTAGAACTCCATTAAAAAATCAAGAAAATAAACTATTTTCACCAGTTTTTATTTTTAATACAATTTGGCCATAATATTATAATGTTGTAGGTAAATATATTGTATTCGGATAATTTATAAAAGTACATAATAATTTTTATTGCTTTGCTTTATTTACATTTTATAAATTATACATTTTATAATTTTATTGTTGTTATACATTGTATACATTTTATATATTTTTTATATTCCTTTGCTTTGAGTATGTAGGTACAGTAAAGTCTTGAAAATATGCAGTTTTCTATATACATATATAGAAAATATTTGTATTTTTGTAATATATATAATATATTTGTTTTATATAGTGAAATAATGGTTTTATTTACTCCAGTTTACAAAAATATTGTGCTTCATTTACTAAAATAAATTATATATATGAAGATAATCAGCACTTTCTTGAAATCGCCCTGCAGCTTCAAAAATTTGATCAATGCATCCATCCATTACTTTAGTTACATCCATGGTCACTATGAAACTTGGTTCGAGCAAGATGGCGGCGAGCTGATTAGTTTTCCATAGATATCCGTTAAATTCTTCTCTATGATTTCATCTGTCCAAATTTTCAAAATGCTCTCACCGTCTGGAAAATCGAGTTTTTTGCATACATTTTGAAATTTCGATACAACAAAAATTCGATACAACACTCATCAAAAATGCATTCAAGGATTGTCAAAATTTAAAGAAAAAAATCTATGGTTTGCCATATCAATGTGAAATAAATTTCATATTTGTATGAAAAATGTATTTACTATAACAGAAGTAAAATAGCTTCTGAACGGGAAAATTGAGTGATCAACTTCATATTGATATTGTATGTGTCTCTATAGACAAGTGTATTTTTTACTCTCCACTTCTTATCTTTTCTGTATCTTCCTCAAGGGGTAGGCAGTGAAAACCGAACACCGCATTCTACTATCGTGACACACACATCGCCTCATCAATATTGATACACTGTCTCATACATGCTCATCTCGCTAGTAATGCAATTTTACTTAAAATTTCTCAACAGGTATCATGTAGAAAATACATACATAGTTACTATGAGTTTCGTGACAATGTTTTTGTGTGTAATGTGTATGGTGTATTGTGAAAACTTTTGTCCTCTGGGAATCTTATATTTGTTTAAGAATCTAATAGAAATGCATTTAGAGATTATCAACATTACAAGAAGAAAAATGAACGCTTACTATGGTGTGTAGAGTTAAGTGTTGGCCACAACCCACTCGTTTTCAATATAAGAAGATATTTGCATATATTATAATATATTTTCTCTTCGATGCCTCTACAATCACATATAGAAGTTAAGATTCATCTCTTACAATATCGTCATCCCAATACAATATCGTACATAACACATTATTTATTATAATTTTCGCCAAAAATCTTGAACGAGTTTCCGGTTGCGCAGAGTGCAAATTTGTGTATTTTTGCTTCGTTGGTTTATGTACGTGCAAATCGCTCCCCTACTCGGCCAAAAGTTCAAGAAGTTTGGTTATAGCTCTACTATCTATTTGCACAAAATAAATATTCTCAAAATAGGGTAAATAAGAACTAAATATTTATATATTTATAATAAGTAACCAATTAAAAATATTAATGAATTATAAATTATTTTTTTTTTTCATATTATAAAAACTTTTGATGGAAAAATTAGAAAATACACCTTTTTAGGTAACGAGATTAAAAGACATTGGCATTCTCGTAAAATAATAATATTACCATTCATTATTTCAGCCACTGGCATTATTCCAAAATCGTTAATCCGTAATTTAGAAATTATAGATTTATCGAAAAACTAAATAATAAAAATGCAAAAACGGTAATAATCAATACATGTAGAATTGTTACAGATTTTTTAAACGTTAATATTCGGGAATCAGTAGGGTTGTTAGGTAGTATAGAGACCTCCTCAGAGCCTAATCCTTTGATATGTTAAGTATCTGGATGGGTGAACTATTCCCAATTGAAAGCTTGATGATGCGTTTGTTGCATTTTATTTTGCTCTTTTAAATAAATTACAATTTACGCATTGATCTGCTAATTCTTTTGAGGAAGTGTATAATGGTAGTAATAATAATTGAGTGTTATTATTTGTAGAGCTTAATTGTTATTAATATCATTAGTAAATCGGCCAGCGCCGCAAAAAAAAAAATATTTGCGATAGCACCAATAATTTTTAACTTTATTTTTATTTTAAATTTGGTATATTATGACGTGACCTCATCTGTTCGTGTTTTCTTTTATTTGAATTCGCCGCTAAACTCCCAAACAATCATCAACCAAATAAAGACAACTAAAGTGGGCAGCAGCGTTGCCAATTTGTGGGAAATTCCTCAAATTGCGGGGAATCCCTTCTCGAGTGGGGATTTTGTGAGGAAAATGTGGGGATTCTAGCATTTTACGATTCATCAATAGCTTCATCGATCATTTGATGGTTAGTGATTATTTGAAAAAAGATGAAAATGTACACTGTTCAGCTATTACAGATTTCTTTAAAATGTGTAAAGATTTTTTTAATGAACTAACATCGGACATTATGTCCTATTCTGATTCGTTTCAGAGTACGAAAACGTCTAAATCAACGGGCTTCCACGGTAAATGATTTAACTGATTTACATTTCTCATATACTAAAATTCAGACGGTTAGATTTAGAAGAATCAGAATAGGATATATTTTTAAAAGATTTGAATTTACAGATCCTTTGTATTTCTATTATATATATATTGTGAATCTTTCAAAAGCTCAACAAATAAAAGTTAAATCACTGATTTCTGTGCTGAAAAGATTTCCATTGTTTGAAAACTTTGTGCGAATAACAAAAATTAATGACGAATAGCGAGTTCACGCTATGCTGCATTTTACTCTGCATGGCCTTGATGGATATGATGATGCGAAGAGTTACTGGGGTAAAGTGTTTATTGTTTAAAGTGGAAATATTATTGTTTTTTTTTATGAAACTTTGTATTTTTCTTGAGAATATAATTATGTGGGGAATCGGGACTTTGTATTTCCCCGAATTGGGGAATCTGGTCTAGATTTTTGGGGAGTTTGGAAAATTGGCATTGGCAGCACTGGCGGGCAGTCACAACCTTCAAAAAAACCGCGCTGTAGAAAATTAATATAAATATTAGTATTATCAAAGACCTTATAATATAATATACTAAAGTTATAAGGTCTTTGAGTATTATATATAGCTTCATGATAAATATAAGTATAAATACACAATTTCAAACATTTTGTTTGAATTTTTTAAATGAAGATTGTAATGGCTAATAAAATTTAAAATTTGTCAAAAAAATAAAACAAGACGTCATGGCGCTGCATGGTTAGAAAAGCCGACCCCGTATAACGGGATAAGGCGAGGATGAAGAAGAAGAAGAGAATAAAAAAGCACAGCCGAAATATTGTTACCACAAATATTATAAGTATCTTGTTTCCTTGTGCACCACACGATATTTTCTTTTCTTCACGGCATCGAACGTGCTCATGAACCTTCAATGCCGAAATGGACCGTTGTCAATGTCCATTTCGGCAATGGAGCGTTGAGGAAAGTCTCGAGGAAATGCAGGCCGTTACTTCAGAGCCCATCGCGACCAAACAGCGTTTGGAACACTTTCCAAAATCAGTATCCGCCTCGATCCAGGAAAACGGTTCTCTCGCGAAAAGGTGCTGCGCCGATCCATTTCGACCCTCCAGGTGTTTGTCGTTTGGACAGAGACGTTTTAGAGTCATTGCTCTTAGAACTTTCAACAAACTCGATATAGGAATCAAAGAGACAAAAAATAGTCATTCCTTTAAAACTAAAATAAAGGAATGGCTATTAGTAAAAGGCAGACACTATGCAGAGGATAGTATTCACCCATAGCCTCCGACCCCTAATATATTTTACTACATTTATTATATTTGGTTGTTTTTTGTGTGAGTTCATAATGTGAATCTGTTGATGTTTTTAAATAATTATGTTGCTTTTTAAAATTATGTTGTACTTTTAAATTATGTTATTTTCTTTGTTTTTTGTTTATATGTAAATTATATTGATGTATTTATTCAAATTGACGATAGTGTAATATACCGAACAGCAGCCCCAGAACAGGTAATACCTAGTGGGGTGTTGTTGATCAATTTATATATATATATATATATATATATATATATATATATATATATATATATATATATATATATATATATATATATATATATATATATATATATATATATATACACAGAACACACTCTATTCATTTGTGAAAGATGGGAGTAGGAAAGACAAAATGCCACTTTGTCATGACAAGAGGCCTCGCAGCATATATGTTCCCACACATGGATTTACTCAGAATTCGGAGTAGAACATTTTATGTGAGTTTTGTGTGTGTGAGAGGGTGTGTGTGTGAGAGGGTGTGTGTGTGAAAGGGTGTGTGTGTGTGAGAGAGGGTGTGTGTGAGTGTGTGTGTGTGTGTGTGTGTGTGAGGGTGTGTGTGTGTGTGTGTGTGGGTATGTGTGTGTGTGTGTGTGTGTGTGTGTGTGTGTGTGTGTGTGTGTGTGTGTGTGTGTGTGTGTGTGTGTGTGTGTGTGTGTGTGTGCTTTGTACTATGTGCTGTTTGCTGTGTGCTATGTAGGACGTGTTTATTTTACTTAATCGATAATAGACTTAAGTAGATAAAAAAGAAAAAAAAGAAGATATTTATTTGATTCTTTTTAAAATATGTAAATTTGTATATCTAATACTCACTTAGATCCCATTAGATTTTGAAGGATATCTGAATAGTACTTCTCAATTTTTTTAACTGTCAAATATTTTAAAGTGACCCCAAGCTCAGGAAACTTTCATAAAATGGCATTGAGGAAATATCAAGTTTTCATAATAAAATATTTAAATAAAAAAATACTAAACAACATTCATTTCATAAAAATGTTAAAATTTTTCCATAATAATTTGGATATTTTGTGGAGTGACTTGCGTCTTGGTAGTGAGGAGTATAGCGTTGGCCACAACCCACTCGTTTAACATATTATACAAATGTTTGCTCATTGCAGTAACATAACAGGAAACTGTATTTTCTGAAAAAAGGGAATCCAGATTTCAAGAAGGTAGGTATTGATAAAATTATTATTTCATACATATTTAAGGAACAGTAAGGTGAGTAAAAAATAATTTTTGGAACAAAATCCTATATTTAAATCAAGGAATATCATAGTACATTGTTTAGAATAGTATTATTTAATAATACTTTTCTTACATAATTTAATTTTATTACATAATTATCTTAAAAGGGTTTTCATGTTTTAACAGTACATTCTTTAAGAGATTTAAAAGTATTTATTTTAAGACTTCATTAAGATTAGGTATTAATAATGAGATTTTCATATACGTTTAATTTTAAACATCACAGACAGAAAAAGTTATACAATATTATTTAAAAGTATACATACTCACGATGAATAGGGTAGACATCTTTTATTAAAAATAAATTAATATGAATACTTCATAATTTGTGAATATGAATATTTAGTACCTAAAAAATATTTTATTGATCTTATACATTGTTTTTTGCACAAGAAAATACTGGATTTAATGAATTATTTACTTAAATCATATATCGTCAATAATATCTCAAACAGGAATCCATTTATTTTAGAAAACCAGAAAACAAGACACCTAGGCTGATTTTACAAAATTTCTTTGGCAAAACTTACTTGTTTATTTTTTTTTCTCCAAGTCAATTTTATTTTTGAGTCTATATACAATTCAAAATTAAGTGATTTCAAAGCAATTTATTGAGGAAAATCATAATATTTCAATATATGGCGATATATATATTGGTTACTTATAAGCGGTTAGAAATCTAATTTTGAAATTCATAACTTTCATTGGGGAACTAATAAAGTATTTTTATTGACAAACTTTTTATCATCTCAATAGAGACGGTTGGGTTTTTATAGAAGAAACAGGAACTCAAGGGCTTACGACCTGTCATCGGCCAGTAAATCAGCCGATGACAGGTCGTAAGCCCTGCATTGTGATGTTAAAAAGTTTGTCAGTAAAAATATCATTTGCCTCCCGACAGGGAAAAAAATCCATTGTTTGCGTACATGTAATTAGAAAAATATTCGAACTATAATAAAGGAATAATTAGTGAATTTCACTAGTCATTGAAAGGCTCTTAACCCAATTTCTCTTATGATAAATACATTTCAGCTTTGTCTATTAATATATTTCATTAATTACCTATTGATGTAGGTACTAATATTTAATATTAAACTTAATAACTCATAACAGTTTCATCGAAAATATGTGATTTGTAATACATTTCATTAAATTTTATAAAAAAATATTTTTTTGAAACAGAAGGTTGGGTGATATAAATATTTCTTTAAAATATATATTTTTAAGTAAGTAATTTCTTTTAAATTTTTCATAAATATTTTTCTGTCAACAAAAAATAGATCATTGTGTGTCATGCAAAGTGCCAATGTTATTGTACACAAAATCACAGTCATTCTTAATATTAAAAAAATTAAATGCTAAAATCCATTAGACATAATGAAAACACAATTTTACACATATTAACCCAAAAGGAACCGATGATCCTTGTAATATGTGCATATAATTCTATCGAGGAGCAAAAAATTTACATTTTATGTAAAAAAATATATGTCCACATGTAATCAATCATTTTTATAGGTCATTTTTTTGCTCAGAATGGAAGTATACTTATCTAATACAAAAATAACAATGGGGATTTTCAAAAAATATATTTGTAAATAAATTTTCTAACAGTTTTGTGTAAATATCTAGCATTTGAAAGTTGTTATAAAGAAATTGGTCACGTACCCTTTGTAACAATACAGAAAATCAGACACCTACAGGACTCATGACCTGTTTTTGATTTGCAAAATTACTTATCACGCTTCAGCTTTGTTCATTATTCGATGAAAGAAATAACTGATGAAAATAGTGATAGCGTATAAAGTGATGTGCAAATTATATCCGCATACATGTTTTTATCTTCTGCACAGTCCGCACAAAGTTGTAGACGGATGAAAAGGTGGACAACCTTAATTACGTCACTGCTCATATGTGTTGATGATCTGTTCACACAATAGGAAAATTAGAGGGAATGTTGGTCAAGAATGTGTAATTTTTTAAAATTTACTCCAACTATGTATTGAAATTTAATTATTTGTCGGTAGATCCAGGCTGCGATGGGAGGATGAGGTCAAAAAGGATGTAACCAAATTACTGCAAGTGGCTGATTGGAGAACTGCAGAAGGAGACAGGAGGAGTTGGAGGCGAAGATTGATGGAGGGCAAGGCTCGATATGAGCTATAGAGCAATCAGAAAAAGAAGAATAGAATACTATAAAACTGAATAAATTAATGAGAAAATATGGTACATTATAAAATGCTAGATATCAACTTATGACTGCCATGTTTTTTTTATCAATGATTGGGATGCCTTTTTAATTTTTTTCAATAAAGTGACAACACTTTTATGGAATGTTTTATAACACACTTTGAATTTGTACCTACTTAAAAATATGGGGATTTTAGGTACAGCGTAAATTTAATTCCCTCAATCACACTCAAGTAAACAAACGAGCATTCCTTTGTATCCTATTAAATACTATATTATTATCTTAAGTACCTGTACTATTATAGATTGATCTATTATAATTTTTAATAGTGATTTTAATATTGAGTATGCGATTAATACTACTAAAAATAAATATTCAAATATTTTTAACATAGTTCTTGATATTTCTATGTTATAAAATTTACACACAGTTTATTAGTATAAAGCAACTAAAATAATTATGGTAGGTATACATTATTGTGCTTCAAGTTTAACCTGCATTCACCAAAGATTGTTAGATGAAAGTGTTGTAACAACAACTAACAATCCAAATGACTTCCAAAATAAATTTAGTTTAAATATTTTTATTTATATTAAATTAATTCAAACGCAGCCGCTGACAATAGTAATATTAATAATAAGTAATATTAAGTAATATTAATATTTTCTTGGGATTATTATTAACTGATATAAATTTATATAATAAATTATACTCGGTACCTTACTCTTAATTATTCTATTAGGTTAAAAATAATAAATCAAAAAAGCTTCATATTAAAAAAAACATAGTAAAATAATATTCAAGTAAAAAATGCCCAATATTTATATGCCGATTGATTGAAGAACTATTAATCAATAAAGTAGATATCAATTATAAAATATTTATAGCATTACGTACCTATATGATTTTACATTTCTCAACACATATGAATATTTTTATCTTTGGTGTATCGCTATTTTACTTTAACAAATGACATATGGAAACTTGTCCTTTAAACGTACAATGAAAGTGCAGATTTTTAAAAATAAACTATAAATTTGATGTTACCTAGAAATTCTTATCTTGATTCTCCTAAACCGTAAATTCATTGTATTTAACCACATAAATTGATCATCAAATAAAGTTCATTTTATGTAAAAATATTGGGCATTTATTAATTCGAAAACAAATCAAAAAATGTTTTACATATTTTTTTCACTATTAATACTATTTCAAAACAAATATGACACCTAAAAAAAGTTTGACTTATAAATATAACAAAATAATGAAATTTTAATTTGGTACTTAATACATAATGTTTAGTCAGATGACTTCTCATGACATTAGAAATTTTAAAAGATTAGTTTTAATATAAATGTTTTCTCATTTACTAGCACAAATATTACATTATTCCAAAATCGTTAATCCGTAATTTAGAAATTATAGATTTATCGAAAAATTTAATAATAAAAATGCAAAAAACGGTAATTATGAATACATGTAGAATCGTTAAAGATTTTTTAAACGTTAATATTCGGGAATCAGTAGGGTTGTTAGGTAGTATAGAGACCTCCTCAGAGCATAATCCTTTGATATGGATGGGTATCTGGATGGGTGAACTATTCCCAATTGAAAGCTTGATGATGCGTTTGTTGCATTTTATTTTGCTCTTTTAAATAATTTACAATTTACGCATTGATCTGCTAATTCTTTTGAGGAAGTGTATGTATAATGGTAATAATAATAATTGAGTGTTATTATTTGTAGTGCTTAATTGTTATTAATATCATTAGTAAATCGGCCAGCGCCGTAAAAAAAAATTATAAACCTGACTATGTTTTATTTTGACAAAATTACTTATTACGTTATTGAGTTAATGTATGACTTTTTCAATATCTGATAAGTCTGGCTGTACACCAAAGTCTATAATTTGGACACACAGCAAATTTTGCCCACGTAAATAGCATATAAAAACATAGATATATTGAGAAAATGTCGGTGTCTGTGGTGCGGTTAGACTTGATGTTAATTGTTATTGTAGAAAAAAATTTAATTAATCAATATTTTAATTATTACAATAATTAATCAATATTTTAATTATAACACTTACTTAAATGGTTCATATTTTGTTGAAATAATTTTACCAAAAAAAATGTTTTATTTAAATAAGTTGGGTTCTGTTTATATATTTTTTTACATTGAGGTATGAAATACCTATATTTAATTTTAAATGAAAAATTACAAAATTGAAGTATGAAATCATATACCTATAAATCATATATATAATGTTGTGTTTTGAATCAAATCTATATAAAAAAGAATTATACATTGAAAGAATTATACATCGAAAGAAAAAATATTTGTAATTATTGAAGTCATTAATTTTCTATATTTCTATGGTCAGCAACCTTACTCTCCACCGCATATCCGATCTGATTCCCTAAGAACCAACATTTGTAATGGAGAATAATGCGGTAGGCTGGTATGTTTTAATTGTAATAGTCGATAATTTGAATGTACGCAGGTGATGCATAAGTTCTAAATGAAAATTTGAAATTGGGATTGGATTTGAGTTTCAAGAGTAAGGCTACAGAAAATTGCTAAATTTATAGCCAATGTTATTATCTTATAAGATATTAATATGTATGCTGATTATGTACTTCCTAGTATAATACAACTACGTATTAAATAATCAATAAGCATAAAAACAGGATATTTTCCTAAGGATAACATAGATAAAAATAAATATCAAGCATTTTAAATATTCTAATATCTATAACATTACTCAATCCCTTATTTGGCATCCACAAGCCTCATAATATCAAAAAGTTTTCCCATAAAATCACTACATATTAAAATTAACATAGTTTGTATCATTGGCACCAATATTTTATCACTACATCCCGATGTGAATGCAAAAACAATATAAGTTTTTCATACTCATTTTATCAGCTGAGGATAAACAGTTTAAACAGTTTCTCATACAACGATCTTTAAATAAATTGTAATACCTTATAAACAACTTCATCGTTAGGCATATTCTTTAATAGCCGCATAGCCACTGCACAAATTCAAACTCAATGAATGTGGATTTTTTTATCAGTTTATTACAATAGACTCACAAGCCATCACAAAATCTATGTATATACATACAGTACAATTTCACTAGTCTGGTACTTTTATATAGACTAAAGAGTGCCAGATTAGCACAAAATTTGGATTAATGGAATGTAGGTAAAATGAGTAAGTAAAAATTTGTGTAGGTAGGAAAATTATTGCATAATATGTAATTATTACTTAATTGATAAAATATAACTGAAAAAAAAAATTAAATCTGTAGTGTTGACTACTACTGTTAGAGAAGTGCCGGATTAGCGAAATTGAAAGTAATGTAAATAAATTTTGAAAACAAGTCCCCATTTTTATATTATCTTAAATTGTTGAAACTACAAATGTAATTTCAATATAACACGCTGTTAATCAAATAAATAATGTTTCATCTCAAACAACACAAGCATTTTGCTGTCAGTGGAGACGCGGCTCTTACATAATTATTTTTTTTGTTTTTAGAATTTACACATGAATGAATAAAAAAAAATACATAAGTACAATAATTGAGTTGTTCGAAAGACAGATTACATGGATAGGTACAAAATACATGCAGGTATATTACACCAATAAAATTGAATTAATTAAACCTACTCATGAATTATATATGTGAAATAGCGTGAGTAGTTTTAAAAAGCTTAGACTTACTGAAAATTTTACCCTGGTAAGTTGAAGGGCATTGTTTGTCAGTTATTTTTCTTTTGGTCTTTCTTGGAGATCTTTTTGTGAAGTTAGATCAAATGATTTTTTTACAATTATCAAAATAAGTATATTTTTACAATTTTTGTTTGTACCTACTGTACGTACATCAGGCACCGTTTTCTACATTAATTTAGATACAGAATGACATATGCGTCATCAGTTTTTATCACTAAAATGGGCCTTCAGAAATAGAAATTAAAACAATTTGTTTAAAAAATGGCCCCACTTGAGTGCATACCTACATATTATTTTAATCCCATTTTATAATCAAAGCGATAGATCGAAAAATGATTTAACAACTAATACATACATATAGACTATAAGTACTTGATAATATATTATTATTTCTCAATAATCCTCATCAAATGCAAATATTGCATTCTATTAAGCATATATTTTTTTTTATTTTACATCAAATTAAACAACTTTCTGTTTTCCAACCATATAATATACCTAAACATATTTTTTTCTACTTAAGGATTACGCAGTTTTCTTCTCACATACTGACAATTGAAAATATCAGAAATATATTTTCAAACATACTTAAATGATGCAACTGATTTAAAAATACTTTATTCACTGATGTTAATTTCAGTTTGAATAAATATTGAAAGAATGTGATGAAATGCTAGTTTTATATTTTTCATTCAATTTCATTATATTATATTGATATTATTTTTATCATTTCATTCGAAAATCTTAATCAATTAATGTATAATGTTTTGAACAGCTAACTATAAATCAGTATTTATTTCAACATACCATTAACAATATCCTTAGAGTTTATATGGATAAATCTCACAATTTTATTAAAAAATGAGATATTTATTTACACTTATGAACTTGCTACTTGGTAACTCTTTAAATAAAAAAAAGGATTCGATTTCATTAAGTAGAATATATTATATATAGATGCCATGTGTTAATTACAATTGACAGAATTTTAAATGCTGCATTATATTTTAATGTTTTCAAAAAGAATTTGCATATTATACAATGACAGTGCTAAAAACTTTCACTGTATTCCTTAAAAAAACTTTAAATTCATGTTTAAGTTATACTATAAATAGTATAAATGTTTGTGGACGAAAACGTTAATAAGTATAATATTTTAAGTACGATCAACAACTTAATACTGTTTTTATCTTTTTACATAAAGATCTGAGTAATTAACTACCACATTGAAATGATTATGCTATACATAATTTATATTAAGTACCTATTGATGTACTTGTAAGAGTACTTGGAGTTAAACATTTATCCAGGAAGAGGTGCTTCTTCATAGAAGTCAGGTTCATCTTCCAGATCAAGTTCTGGCTGCTTTCCATCCAACTAAAATATATTAAAATAGATTAATGAGAGCAAGAGAATAAAAAATGATATTTTGATATACCTATCGAATCTGGTGTGGAATGATGTACCTAATAAAGTTGAAAAACATTTTTCTCATTATATAAGGTTAGGAAAATGACCAGAATCATGATGTTTTAGTGGTTTTATTGCTCCATGCTTTTATTTATGGTTTTATTAAAATTTCTATTTAATTTTCTATCCATATAACCACTAATTTTAAAACACAAGACATGTTGAACTACTTAATTGCTTTAAAATTAGGGAAAAGTATTATTTGGGAAAAGTATTATTAAAAATCATTTGACTGGATTTGGTATTTCTATATAACTATATATTTTTTTAATAAATATATTTTATCAAGTAAGTATATAATTTTATTTTGGGTATCAGAAAATATCCTTGATATGCGCAGTAACAACTAAGCAATAAATTCTTGTATTCTGTGCAACCCACATGGTTTTTACTCTGCCGGTATTGCAGATTTAAGACAGATAAGAATTCAGTGTTTTTTCTATGTCAGTGTTTTATGGGACAGAAAGAGAGAGAGAGAATTGAACGTCATACAATTGAAAAAGTTCATCTCCATTCACTGTCTTATGTATTTTGGTAAGTTGTTAAAATTTATCATTTATGTAGTTATTTTCGATTCCTTTTGGATAAGCTCTTTTTTTCACATCCATTGTTTTAATAGTTAATTAATACTTACTGCTCTTAATTCCATTGGTGAGAAGATGTACTTCAGTTGATACCTCAAAGGAACTAACATAATCAACAGGAATGGGAAAGCCAAGGAGGCAGACGTAGACTTGACGACGAATAACAGTAGTAAGCATGCGCCTTGTATAGCAGTGTAAAAGATCATTTTGTGAGTTTTAACCTGAAAATAAAAACATATTTTGCATTTGTCGAGGAATAAGAAGACATCAGAGACGTTGGCAGGTTGTTCCGGAATAAGATAGACGGAGATGCCTTCTCAATAGTGATTGCCAACGTCGGGGGGACCTGATGAGACACTAAGAGAAGAGAATAAGTATTCTGGTTACGCATGAAAAACATACTGAGTGATTTGACAGATAATCCCAAAACAATGCAATAAAAATATGGCTTCACAGTTCATAGAAGACAGAGAAAATTAAATGACACTGTCTCTAATCTTCAAATTGATTCAGGTTGGACATTCACAGATCACATGTGAGGGCCTGTCCTATTTTTGAGATCTTCTAAAAACTCCATTATGCAGTGGTATCTTGTCAAACGTTACTAATTAGGATGTGTGTGAGTGAGACATAAGGAGACTCAGATAGTTTGAAACATTTGTTGGATCGAGGGTGTTTAAAAAGGAAGCTCGTTGCTTGTTGTCATATGACATGTAAGGGTTAGTGTCTACGGATTTACAATCCGTACATAGCGTACGGATTGGACCCACCTAATCAGACAAATTTTATTATTCTTTATATAATAATTCATGCATGTGCATTGAATTGTACGCAATACTGATACCGTTACTAGGAATCAAAAATCCGATATGTACGCTACACCTGTGTGTAAATATCTACCTTTATTTTAATACTGTTCAACCAATGTGAATTATTCTTCTCTGTTAAAGATTACTACAGAATACAAAACCTTTAAACTGAAATAAACTTACTTGTTTAACATATGGTACAGGTGGATGATGCTTGACGGGTTTCAGGATAAGAATGCATCTTTCGAAGAATTGAATTCCGTTCATTGATGAGATTCCCATGTACAAGAATACACCGAATAGCACAGCAAGCGGAATCATGCTTAACAAGAATGCCATGGACACAGAAACTCCGATCAGAATCGACACTATCAGTGCACTAAGTCGTTGCTCTAAAAAACAAATGCCAAGGTTAAAACTTTGTTGATATCATTGAGTTTTCATGGACACTTTAATATCACTCATTTTATGAAATTTTATATAGATGTTCTTCTATCTCATTTTTGGTTTCTTGTTTATTATATTCTGAGCCTTTTCAATAAATAAACTTTTTTATGAAGGGTATGTCACACATAATTTGTTGTGGTTATTTCTATTCCCATAATATTGTATGAATATCAACATAAACATGTCTTATTAAATTTAATGATTTAGAGTGTTATGTTTTTCAAAATGTGGATGGAAGAGGAGAATTTGTGATTGAAGATAATAAACAAGTCTTGGATGTTTCCTTATACAACTACTGATTGTATCAATGCTGTAATATAAATAATAATACTTAATAAAGTAAACAACTCTAAAAAAGACAACGACATCTCTACTTATATTTTCTACTAAGACTCAAAACATTTTAGTCTTTTTACGTATGAGATATTACGTTTTTATGGTCTTGGATATTAAATATTACCTTTAACTTCTATAATGAATGGTTTGTCTCCAGGAGCATGTGTAGTTGACATAACAGTCAATGCTGATACATGCGATAGAGAACGAACAGTAGCAACACATATCCAAGGAGCTCCAATTGTACCGCAAATCATATTTAAGAATGATATTATAACAATGTCCAAATGGAAACCAGATCCCTTCTGTAGATTGCGTTCAGGCTTGTCCACAATTAATCTGATAAAAACAAATTTCAAAAATAATGTCAATACATTACCCTGCTATAATATTGATAAGAAATAGGTTATTAAATAATAGAACAAAATCAGAAGAATTGTTAATTTATATTTTTAATAAATAAAAATAAAAACACTTGTTTAGAATTAATTCCAATATTTATTTAAGGACTACAACCTACGACCGGTTTCGTGCTAAGCACATTTTCAAGTAGGTAGTTTCAAGTAGTCTATTTGAAAATGTGCTAAGCACGAAACCGGTCGTAGGTTGTAGTCCTTAAATAAATAGTGGAATTAATTCTAAACAAGTGTTTTATTTTTATTTATTAAAAATATAAATTAATTTAAATGGAATTCCATCAAGAACTGACGATCAAAAAGTTAAATCTAAGAAGAATTGTTTGTTATTTATGAAATACATAGGTAGCTAGAAGCTCTTTGTTGGGAATTCTTCCAAGTTACATAGTATATTATAATTAATGTGTGTTACAAATATTCAACGCAATTACGCAATGCAGTATTCTTGTTATAAAATTGTATACAAGAACTTCGCACTAGGTATTTTTAATCAAACAAAAATGATTATGTTTCTACATAATATTTATTACGTCAGTATTGAAAATTAAAAAAAACCAAGAACTTCGCTTTAGAGATCAATAATATTGGTATATTCGCATTCAACCATTTTGAATATATTCATTTTTATAATACATATTAATATATATTATATTTATAAAAATCACAAGTAACATAAAATATAATTTTGTCAAGCAAAATATTTTTATCAATAATTATGTCGCTTGCAATTAATTGTATTTTACACGCTGATAAGTGCAAAATATTTTAAAATGTCTGATGTATGTGAGTGACCTTAGGCAAATAAAGGAACTATACATATATGATTAATCTAGATGGTGTTAAAAAAGAAGAATGAGAGGATAAATAAACGGTAAAACAAGATTTGTGAAAATTAATAAAATAGAAAAACAAATAGTGTTAAAAATGAGTAAAATAAATAATAGCAGTTATGGAAATGTCGATACGATGAATAAAATGAAATTAGTGTTTGATTAAAGTATTTGATTATTCTTACTCCGCAATGTGAGTCTCCATGAACATAATAATGTATCCCATAAGTGCGGGCACGCTGGCAGCGAACATTGCCCAAACTGGAAAGTCTCCAATCAAAGTGCCAGACAACGGAATAAACCAACCGCGCTGTTTGGGATCGCTCGGTGTCAAACCCTCAGGAACCTTGAGTTTCTCTGTATAAATACTGGGTACGAAATAATCCAGAAGCACCATAAGGAAAATAGCAATTGGCACACCGAAATCACCCAATGCTCGACGTGCCTGAAATAACGCATTTTTGCAATAAATATACCTATGTTTGGAAAATATCCTTAGATCAATACCTTTAATATCTTTTAATTTTGTTCTTGTTGATATACAAAACGTAACTACTAACTAACACATGAAGACAGCAATAAAATATATTTATGTAGCGTTGTTTAATAATTCAACATTATGCTTAGCTATTAATATTACGCTTTTGTACGCTTACTCAATGAATTACAGCATATTATGTTCCCCCATACTTCGCTATCAATATTGCGGAACTTCAAGAGAGTTCAAATGTCATATTGGCCATCATACGTTGCCCTGAGTATAACATGAAATTATATAAATATCACAACAATCAAAATGTTAACTTACACTTCTTCCAAGGAATTTGCTGTTTCTAAAAATACGAAGGTAATACGCAATGGTGAATGTTCCAAGTGTCAACAGGGTACAGAACAATGCTGTATTTGGTTGGTTTGTGATATCATCATCTTTGAAGGCCTTTGTGGAGATCTCCAAGTTTTCAGTTGTATTTTCCAATGTGGTATTATCAGTAGAGGCATCGTTCATCATTAAGGAGTCTGAATTGTTTGATTCATACGTATATCCAACTAATGAAAGCAGCCTCTCAGAAGAATCAAGAGACAAACAATAGTCTTTCATTATAGCATGAAGAACATAGACCGCGTGCATCTTTAGTAACGCCTCATAGATGAATATCAAGTTGATTAGGGTTGAAAAGATATCCTCTGTGAATCTAAAATAATTTCAAATATGATAAACACGAAAACATACAGTTGATTATTAGAGAGTTAGAGAGAGAAAGTATAACTTAAATTAATTATGGAAAAAGAAAATAATTGTCAACATTTTATAAATTAATGTTTTTACAAAATAATTTGTATGTTAATATGCCAATGTGTTTTCCTAATCTAATTGACATTGGCTACCTGATTACCTACAATCATATGAAATAATGTAAATGTACATCGTCTTATATCTGAATTCAAATTAATAAATGCCAAGGTTTACTTTAAGTAAAAATATAAAGTAAAATACTTAACACTTAAAAAAATTGGAACATAAGAATACATGCAATTCAAAACATAAAAATATTCAATAAAATATGACAAATACCTTGTAAATTGCTTGGCCAACACGCTGCCCTCAGCACAAGCCACAATAAGACTTATTATTGCTATCCAAAAACTTATGTAGAGCCGCAGAGTCATAAAGTCAATAGTTAGCATTTCAGCGACCATATATAAACTTTGGTCAAATAACAAGAGTGGTCCAGTTGTGCCGACTACCATCAAAGGTTGACCAGACAGCAGAGCAAATAGTATTCCAGTCAAAGCGGTTGCTAGGAGAGTTTCAGATATTCCTATGAGATTGTTGGTCTTGTCAGCTATGAGACCGCCAAACGTGATGGCCGAACATAAGGCTGCAAAATACATGAAAATTGATGCAGCCAAGCATTGTCCATTGAAGCCGTTGGTAAGATCCGAAACGTAAAGCGGATATCTACGCTTAACATCATTTATCACTCCTGAAATAAAAAAAATAACAAAACAATATTTATTATAAGTACTTGTGGATATTTTACGTAGTAGAATTCCATTTTAAATTATATTAAAAATAAAACAATTTGTTTTAGATTCTACGTATATTTGTAAGTACGTCGATAGCTATTTCGCTTTGCTAGGGCATCTTCAAGACTATAGTCCTAGCAAGATGCCCTAGCAAGGCGAAATAGCTATCGACGAACTTACAAATATACGTAGAATCTAAAACAAATTGTTTTATTTTTAATATAATATTTATTATAATTGGCTAGTATTTATTATCATAGTATTTAAGATATGTAGATATATACTACATTATAAGTAGATATCCATAAAAAAGTTTTATTTAATGTTTGGGTTATATCCATAGGTACTGGAAATGAACGTATGTGTATGTTTGACAAGGAACTAAGATTTAGGAGTAAGTAGATAAACAAATATGATTTCATCAATGATTTGACTTTATCCAAAAACCTAATCAATATATTTTGTAACAACCTAATCGTTTTGAAAACCAATTCAGAGGGAAAATATAGGATTATAAAAAATAAGCACAATTCATGGATGTGTAATTTAAAAAATATTCACAGATGTTGTTTACATATCTGAATATTAAACTTTGAAAGAAGAAGAATGAATACAAATGTATCAAATTGAATTTCAAATCATATTAATGGTTACCAAAATGATATTTTTAAAATAAATTAAATAGAAAAGTGTTTTAATTACCACCAAAAAGCCTTTTGGTTCGTTGTAGAGGATCGTCAAATGGTGGTTTCTTTATGTCACTGCTTCCAGTAATTGTAAATTTGTCTTTTGCTGTAGAGTCTGGCTTTGTCTCCTCCAAGATTTGTTTCTGTTTATTCAGTGCATCACGTTTCCTCTTCATTATCATCTCAGACTTGGCTTTCAATTCGTCAAATGGAAGCAGAGCTTGACTCTCCCAGTTACCGGGCGGAAGGACGATTGAATCGTCTAAAAATTCATTGATGGCCGACAGGAGATCTTTTCTTCCTTCAGCCTTGTACGCTATCTGATGAAATGCGGTGTTTGACATGAGTGTAGAGATGGATCGACCAACTTCATGATAGTCTAGGTCTGCGGTGGTTGGTCCCAATAGAACAAACATGAAACGGACAGGGATGGTCACTTCAGTGAGGGAGGGCATGAATACTCCATGCGCTAATCTGACAAAAGCAATTGTGGGTTGTTCCAAGTAGTTAACGGCTCCCACAAGGACAGTCGTTGCTTCAGCACCTTCGGGAATCCTTTTCAGTATAGTCTCGTTGTTAATCCTCTTCAGGTCTTCTTGCGAAGTTGTTATGTATGTCTCCTCTTTCATGTCTTGAAAGGAAAGAAATATTATTGTTTAATTTTATTTTACTGTTTTCAGATACAATAGAGCCTCGATAAATCGAACACCCAAAATTTATGGCCTGTTAGGATGTATAAACCATTCGGATAGAAACACAGTTTTTCTAACTAAAAATACATATGTTGTAATCAAGCAAAATGCTATTAATAAGAATTTCAATAAAGTGCTTTGACAAGTGGTATTTAGATAGCGCTTTTATATCTATTGTAATAACTGAAAAAAACTGAGAAATGGTGTTAATTTTAGAGTAGAGCCCTCTACTTTACTAGGTTTTTTATTCAATAAAATAAATTATTTAATAGTATTTTACAATTACCTTTAGGCATTTCAATTTTACAGCTTTCAGGATCGTGGTGATTAGCGGGAGAACCATTTGTTTCAACGTTGTGCTCATTTGGATGAGCATTTTTATTTTTGATTTGGTCAGTTAGATTCTGTTGAAAAGTAGCATTTTTGTTAGATTATATTATCTGTTCATGTATTGCAATACAAATTACATGAAAAATAAAACACCATTTTGTAAAAAGGATCAAATTTATAAAATCAATTTATAAAATATCAATAGGTATTTATGTACAGAAAAAAAATCTATGTTATTATTGAATATTATTGAGATACTAAGTGTGATCTAAATGAAATATATAGTGTAAGCAATATAAAATAAAAAAATGACAAATACACAATATTAACATTACTTAAACATGGTATGAATTTGGGGGGAAAAATGTTATTAAGATTACAAAAAAAAAATAGCTGTTTATAAAATGATTAAAGAAAAAATATAAACATAAAAACATGCTGTGTAAATGCAAAAAGAATCTAAAAATATATAGATGTCACTTTCTACATAAATAAATCACTATCACTTTTATATGAAAGACAAGTCATTTTAAACTGAATTAAAAAAAATTTCCAAAGATTATTTTGTAAAGAGTGACAATTTTATTTTTCTAAAAGTATCACAAAAACATTTTGTATGAAATTTGGTGTCAATCCCAATGAAAAATATAATCATAATTATAAAACATTGATTAAACAAAATTTTATAATACTTATGTTTATTTATATCATTGAAATGAAAAATATTTTTTTCATTATTTTAGTAATTTTTATACAACCACCATAATGAATAGGTATATAATATAATACACACCATTTAATATTTATGAATATTAAATATAAATCAATGATTTCTGTAAACCTGTACATTGTTCATATGGATTTAATGCTGAAAGAGAAATTAAAAAATTATCTAGTTTAAAACTAAAATATTATTACTTTTATTCTCAAAACAAACATGAATTTTCAAGTTCTAAACAAAATTACTTAATGTAAAAAAAAAAACAATTCATTCTTCTAACTAATGTTTCTACATAATAAAAAAAATCATTTGACTGTTTTCTGGGAAATTGCATCAACAAAGTTATTGAGATGACAAAAATTCACCACTATGAAAGCAGTGGTGACTAAAAATTTTCTGAATTTATAATTAAGTATAGTTATCACCAAACATTTAGAAATTTTTCGACTTGGAAGGGGGCGGTATGTACACACACAAGATAAAACCAACCAAGCAAAAAACCCAAATTTATCTTCTGCGCACCCACATGATTTTTCTGAATGTTAAGCAATAACTATAATTGTTTAACACATTTTTTCTCCTTGATAAACTTTGCATGGATTCTGTGTTTTATCAATAGTAATAATTATTATACAACCATTTATTATATACTTATTGAGATCATTTAATAAAACAATTATTAATACAAAAAGTTTGATATCTCAAAAGGACCATGATCAGCTGTATGAAAAGGAAGGACAAGTCCCCAGATTTTCAGCACACTCCCACATACCTACTCACAACAAAACATGTAAACGGATGTTAAATGTTGTGCATAAAAAAAACTTGAGTTAGTCAAAATATCCCAGATAACTGTCACATTGAGTTGTTTTGATTATCAGGACTTACAAGTATATATTTATCAAATTACAATCTACTAGAATTCAGGCCAAGTACATGATACATGTACTTAGGTACATGGTAGGTGTCTAAGAAAATCAACAAAAAAAAAGTGTGTGATAAAAAAATCCAATAAAAAAAAAACACAGTATCAGGCAGGTATAAAAACATTAGGGTATTGATATTACGATGAAGTGGGAGCTGTGTCTTCTGCATGTTCTTGGACTGACTGTTCCATGTGCCGAGCAAACGGAGCAACGACCAACGGCTACAGTACTTCGTCTTCCCATGTTGCCAGCATGCTCCCATATAGACTGTTATATATCATATTTTTTATCAACAATAATGACACCAGAGATATACATTTTTTTAATTTCTATATAAATATCATACAATAACACAAAAACATTTTTTTTAGCAAAATAATTATGCACATTGATTCTCTCTCGATAGAGTTCAGAACTCGTGTTTGAAGAGAGGATCATTGTTCTAAACACACCAGTACCTTCAGTAAATTCAGTTCCAATATTATAAAAGAGAAATACATATTTACACACAAGAAAAATACAACTCATTGGATAATGTATCACCAAATCACAACTATTTAAAATTTATTTTACTGTACATATTAATTCTCTGTAGGCAGGTCATTGAAAAATAATATTTCCTATATCACATTAATTTCTGTGCTGCAGTCGTATTTTTCTTTGGTATGTTGATTTTTTTTTCTGGTTTTGTTTGTTTTGGTTTGTTTCGCAAGAGAAAATTTCAAGATGGTTCTCTCAGTATGCTATCATTTATAATAATTATCTAAATGTTGGGAACGGAAAATCTAAAAAGATATGCTCCGTCAATACAACCAAATATTATATAGATATATAAAATAATTTTCTTTAGTGTTAATGTAAAGAAATAAAAAATATTAATTTTTTTGAACTCCTCCCCAAAGCATAGGCTTCCTTATTTTGGGGAAAATTTTTCCCTATTTGTTATCTTTTTTTCTTTTCTTTTTGAATATCAAGTATTTATTTTTGTTTCTTTTTTTCTAATAAACTATTATTTTTTTATAAAAAAAGATGATGGTAGAAAATAGATTTGATGGTAGCTTTGCGGTAGCTGCAAATACTATGTTATACAAGTCTCGAGTGAAAACTTTACACAACTTGTTTCAGGAGGGCACCCATCCAGATGGGAAGAATATTCTACCCAAACTAGTAGTTTTTACTCGGAAAATGATTTCTATGGAGCAAAGTATTTGTAACATCATTTTTATCCATCACGGTATATCCCAAAATGTGCGGTAACCAGCGACAGGTGTACACTTTATAAATACAAGCACGACACATACATGAATTCCCGCACACCAGTCTCGTCTCACTTAGAAAGCCTATACTTATTCAGTTTGGGTGGTGAACCTCATTACTGAATTACCAAGATAATTATGAAAAAATCCCAAATAAGTTACTAGGAATAAATCAAATCGTTGTCGACTTTTGATTTTTTTAAAAAATTTCATTTTAATTGAATATACCCCTTCTGTTTTCCTTATAATCTTCCTATGATCATTTTCTCTTATTTTTTTGCACTTTTTCATTTGTACCACTTTTAATATATATTATATTTTTTAAAGAATGAATATGTCCAAGTAACACGAACATATACATCCTCATACATTCCCTATACTTAGCACAAATGCTTGGCGAACAAAATCGGTCGCGGCAGGATTCAAACTCGCAACCACTTGATTACTAACTCAGCGCTCAAACCTCTCTGCCACTACCCATCTAAATTGTATAATCATATAATTTGTATTAATTTGCGCTTTTCTATAATTGGACTGATCTCTGTATTAAGTTTATAATTTCACTTGTTATTAAAATCTGTTGGAAAACCTTAATAAATAAAAAATAAATAAATAACATATTTTCAGTAAATGCAATAGTTTTATCATTTAGACAATTTACGCCAAGGCCACATTCACTTTGGGTTGTGCCAAATGCAATTGAATCTGCCCTCCTAGACAACGTATTATTTAGCTCAAGAAAAGATAACTGAATGTATGAAAGTGACAGTTGACAGTCACATGACAACACTCACTTCCATATATTGAGTTATCTTTTCTTGTTTCTTTTCTTGAGCTAAATAACTCGTTTTATAGGGGGGCTGGGGCGTTCAATATATAGAAAAGGATTCGAAAAAATTAATAATTGATTACTGATTTTCAATGGAAGAGGGGCGACTTAAAGTGCGCCAGGTGCCGAAATTCATTCAGTCGATATTTGATGAGAATGAAACAAGTCCGAAAAATAGGTGCAGTGTAATTGTATTACACGAAAAAATTGTTTCCGTCAAGCCTTTTAATTATTATTCAGATGGTCATAGTTCTTCTAGGTTACCGTCCGAAAATTAGTTTAAATAATTAAATAAGAATTTAATTCAAAGTTTCTGGTGGATATTGTCATTGTGCGGTCTGGATATTACATATTTGTTACCCAAAGTCAAGTCTTATATTTCAAGTTTTTTCAATGCTTGGGGCATTTTAATGCCAATTTAATTTTTCACATTTGAAATGACTAATTAGACTATTTTTAGTTGTGTACAAAGTTTCAAGAGTTTAATGCATTTATTTAACTAGTAAATATTTCAACTAGTTCTCGCATCATAGTTTTGGAAAACAATATACGAACATTCGAGATTTATGTAAACTCAAAAGTCTATGCTTCTAGTTTTAATAGTCATGATTTATAATATGTATGTAAAGTAAATAAATTAAAATGGATGATACCCACCTCCGGATCCTTTAATTATTTTTATTGGTTGCATAAGAAAAAAATGTAGCAAAATTAGTATTTTTCAGTTGTTTAAGGCGACAGTTACATGTAAAGTATTAACTGTGATCCGTCAATAAATACTGATGTATCGTGGTATTTACTGAACGTGTAATTTAGTGTATTGATGGATGTCGTAATTTATTTATGGATTTTTATTATGAATTGGCGACAGTTACACGTAAAGTATTTACTGTGATCCATCAATATAATATTTATTGATGGATTAATAAATCAATAAATAAATATTGACATCCATGATATACACTAGACTACACGTTCAGTAAATACCAAGATACATCAGTATTTATTGACGGATCACAGTAAATACTTTACGTGTAACGGTCGCCTTTGAATCCATCAATAAATACTGACGTCCATCAATAAATATTAAATTGATGGATCACAGTAAATACTTTACGTGTAACTGTCGCCTTACAATATGAAAAAAAAAAATAAGGGGGCTGGGCACCTGTTGCCAGTGAACCTATTTTTTCATTTTGATATTGCATCATTATTACACAACGATTTTTTTGAAATAAAATAACTTTGATAGTTTGGATATTAATTAAGAAAAATATTTTCAACTTTTTCATAATTTTTATATTCTTAATTTTTGACACTAATTTTATATTTCTAAAAAAACTCGTAAAGTCGAAAAAAAAGTCGTAGAGCAATATATCTTGTTTTAAAATTAAACAAGACAAAAATACCCGGAAAAATATATCGCGACATTTGCATTGATGCTTCAGGTTAATAAAAAACCTCAAAAACTTTTATTTCGCAATGGCGTTGAATGGAAAATAAATGTTTTTTAGGTTTCTTTACTAAATCTGAAGCATTAATGCATCGTCATGACATATTTTCCAAATATTTTTGTCTTCTTTTATTAAAAAAATATATATTGCTCTACGCCTAATAGTTTGTTATAAATATTAGATAAACTTTAAAAAACGAGGTATGCCATTATTTTTCGACAAAAATTTACACAGAACATTATTAAAAAAAGTTAAGCAATATTTTTCTTCATAAATACCCAAACTAAGGTTTCTTTATTCAAAGCGATTTGTTGTAATAACTATGGAATATCAAAATTGAAAAATAGTTACGCTGGCGGCAGTCCCCCTCTTAAGTACCTAAAGTATTTATGAAACATTTTGCCGATTCTTCTTATACGTAGTCATACAAAGTTAAAAAAATATTTTGTGTTTTTTTGTCATTCAATATCCAAATAAAATAATAATAACACAAAAACAAACATAATATTGTGATGAATCTACAGTTTAGAACCCGTTCTTACTGTTTAGTTAAATCGAAAGACATAGCAACCAATTTTTCTTTATTTTGTAATATTTATGTCCATACATTATTTACTTTGCCGAATCGAAATTATTCTTCATGTGAGTGAAAAATGTTATTTATAGAAATAGATCTGATTGAAATGGATGGTTTTAATTCCAACATGAATATAATATTCACTGTCAACATATTATTTGCACTGAATTTGTGAAAGGCGCTTTTAAAAGCTTTTACAGTGTTTACTTTCAATTTGTGGTTTTACATATTATAAACGTTGTCAAAATATAAATGGATTGATATAATTAATAAAGGATTTCACAAGTACCTACCCACACAAGATTTATTCAAATTCTATTTTTATTAATATAAAAAAATAATATGTCCTTGTAAAACATTTTCTGTAGTTTTATTTTATCTAAACTTTTTTGTTATTTTTTTATGAATATGTTCGTAAGAACAAGTACATATACATCTTCTAACGTTCCCTAAAATAAGCATAAGTGCTTGTGCTATATGTGAACAAAATCGGTCGAGGCAGGATTCGAACTCGCGACCACTGGAATACTAACCCAGCGCGCTAACCGCTCTGCCACCACTAACCGCTATGCCATCGACCCATCTATTTTAATTAAGTAAATTTTAAAAATAAAATAGTGTGTTTTATAAATAGATTTTTCATATAATATACTAGATGTGCAAAAAGTGAGTCATGATGTATCGCGCGTTTGACGTTTTGGTTGGCAACATTTTGCAGTTTTCCATACATTTCAACAAATCCAAGATAACTGTTCTCTATATCTTAATGAACAAAGTATTTTTTCGACATATAAATCTGAAAACAATTCACATTAGTCGTTATTCTCTATAGAAAAACGATGTGGTCTGCCAACCAAAACGTCAAAAAAACCCCCTGGAAAAATGTCTCACTTCGATTCATTCAAAATTTGCTAACTACGACATCTAGTATATTATAGTAAAAATATGGTTTTATATAATTCATTAATTCAATATTGTGAAAAGTGCGCAGACACGGGTTAATTGACATGAGGCAATACCTTCCAATCAACCCAAGAAACACATGGTATGACTAAATTAAACATGAGCGAGTTTCAAAATTTGTTTTATATAAGACATCCTCTAGTAATATGAAAATAGAGCAAAAAAAATATACAATACCTGAAGGCTTGTGTAGCTCGAATGTTTACGTAAATGGAATCGAAATCCTCTATCGAGCTCACTGACATTTTTATTACGAGTGAGCAATGATCTCATCACAGTAGCCTTGTCTTCTTCAGCAATCAACTCGTCAATCACCATTTGCTCAGTGATCCTTAAATAAATAGTTTGTTTTAAAATAGTAAATTTGTCCACGAACATATTTTATACATAAAATAAAATTTAAATAAAATTATATATGTAGGTACATAGTACATACATACAATTTTGTAGCACGTTTAAAAATATATAATTCACTTTATATGAACTAGTTGCATGTAACACATGAGATCCAACTGTCGATAGCGATAGTATGTATAGTTGAAGAATAAGAATCAAACTATAAAACCATAAAACCAAATTATTGAAAATTTTAACACATGTTGGTATGTATGTCAAGATAGGACAGTATGGAGGTCAGTCCTGTTTTCTTACCCGGAATATGAAAACAGTATGATGGTATGTAGGTATGTATATTTGGAGATTTATGTATCAAATTATTAAGTCTTCTTACATATTGTGTATAGGCGACTGCCATACAAATTGTATGAAGTGATGTCGTCACTAAATTCAATTTTTATAAAAATTGTTAAAAAAAATTTGAGATGTACTTCTACAATACTGATATTTTTTTATAGAAAATCAAATTATCTAGTTGGGGTGTTTCGGCTTTTTCCGATATTTTAAAAAAAATTGGAAATATAGGCTGTCAAACTCATAAATTTATCATAAAAAAATATTTTTCTTTATAAAAAATGTTTGAGACACTCTGGATTTTTTTTGAAAAAACTTATTTGAGATTTTGTATTTGTCTATGTTTATACCAATTTTCAGCGTTCTAGCTTTTATGGTTGTAAAATTCAAAAGTTGATAACCCCTGACTGAAACAAAAATTCACAATTCTGAGTATAAAAGTTTTGTAGACCTATAACTGTTTATATATTCTGAAATTTTGGGCTCTGTAAATTGAGCGGATTAAAAGTTATAAGGGGGGGGGACACACAGACACACGAAATGTTCTGCTCCGAATTCTGAGTAAATCCGTATATGGAACATAATATATATGCTGCGAAGCCTCTAAATTTGTGTTTTTTTGACTTCAAAGTTGGAAAAGCCGTGAAAAAATTAGACCCTGCATACAATTCCTTCATACACGCGTTTTGGATTTAAACTGCCTCTTCCTTCAAAAGAATTTCATTATATTGAACGAATCGACAGTTAGATAATAATAACTGGTTAGAAAAGGAAGGCAGTTTCGTATTACCTGTATGCCACACCGGGCAGATCTTTTTCATCCAGATCCAACAGGACCACTCCCGATTGGAGGCATCTCCTCAAATTGAGAAGGGAATGAAACGATAGTGAAGCGACGTGAGGTCTGCCCCATCTATCGGATCCTTCTTCCAAATCTTCTTCGTACTTGATCCACCTGGCTGTCTCTCTCCATTCCTTGTCGTCGCCAGTTCCGGTTAGCTCGTCCAATTGGACAAACACCTAGATCGAAAAATAGACTGGTTAATTTGATTTTTTTTAAATAAGGAATATGTCCTTGTAACAAGAACATATATTTTCACACATTCCCTAAAATAAGCATAAACGCTTGTGCCATAGGTGAACGAAATCGTTCATGGCAGGATTCAAAATCGTTACCACTGGGTAACTGTCCCAAAGCGCTACCCGATTTACTCCCACCCATCTAAAATTCAAACAAAATTAAAACAAATAGATACGAGGTAATATGAGGTGTGGTGTATTCTACTGCCGACTTTGGCCATCCTTAATCCTCAGTAACACCCAAAATGTGACCTATTTGATATTGTGCTGTCATCTTCCATTGGAGTATGGTGGGGGTAAGTACATATATTGGTAAAGTATCGGAAAACAACTTGAGCCCCTCACGTGGGGGCGCAGATTACAAATTTTGTATATTTTTGCTTGGTTGGTATACTCGTATCTGCAAAAGAGCACTGATGTTTAAAATATCACAGTTAAATTTATATACTTCCGCTGTTGTCAAATTTATATAATATGTATCTTAACTTTAGATTTTGAAGGTGAATTTATTTTGTTGTATTATCACTGTTGTATATAAAAGTCCAATTCATTTTTATTTCCATGTTCTAATAGAATAGAAATTTCTCGTTATTTTATTGAATAAATTTTCTAATTGTCTGTAGAAATTTAAACCAAAAAATATCATAGAATTTGAATAACAATGTGCACTATCTCGAACACCCGCTAATCTTAAATTTATTTTCTGTTTTACATTGCATCTATATTCAATCAAAAATTAAATAAAGAAAGATGAAAATATAACTATTATTCATTAATATTTTTTAACAGATTTTTAATTAATAATAAAAATATCCGATTGTTCATTAATTTTGAGTTCACGCTCAAATAAAGCAGTTTTATATCAAAGTTTATTAAAAGTGCAAAGTACACAATCTTATGTACTTCTATCTTTGAGTTTAGAAAACAAAATTTACTGTTTACTAATCAAAAAACACTAATATATTGTTTTTTAATTAGATTTTTAATTATCTCAATAGAGACGAAGTTGGAATATTTATTGTAGGAGAACCGGGAAATCAAGGCACCTACAGGGCTTACGACCTGTCATCGGCTGGTTTACGTGATCACTTTATGCGCTTGCGCAACGTTCACCAATTATGCCTTTTTAATGAGATCCCTATCAATTCAATTTTGAAAGTTCTATATATTGTAATACTGAAATTCTTTTCGCTTGAAAATAAGGAATTTTTACTACAGCCATCTATGGGTGAAATTATGAACAACAATCTTATTATTTTTTATTTATTTTGTTGTAACGCCATCTATTGAGAGAATGGTTTTTTGTAAATAATGAAAGCTACAATTCTTATATCTGAGGTGACAATGCATTTTTCGCATAGAAGTCACCCCTGAATGTTTGCGCATATTATGCAATAATAAAAATATTCGACTAATATATTGAGTTGTCCCAATAGGTGGTCAAGAACTATTGTTCATTTTTCCCTTAGATCGAAATTTATTTTAAGCCAAAGTACAGTAACATAACATGATTCATCTTCTTTGTCGGCTTTCATGGATCCGTTAGTTTCAGACTTCTGAGCAAAACGAGAGAATAATTTAAAGGTACCTAAATATTTAGAGGGAAAATTTATAATATTCAAATAGTATGCAGAATGAATCTAAAATATAAATAAATTGATTATAGAAGCACCCCACTGATGAAAATTGTAGTCCATTTCTATCCTTGACTATCAAAACCTGGCAGACGTTGTGCTTGTGTATATAATTATTTTTTTTAAAGAATGAATATGTCTTTGTAACAAGTACATATACATCCTCATACAATGAATGACAGAATTCGAAGTCGCGATCACTGGTTTACTAACTCAGTGCGCCAACCGCTCTGACACCACAGATCTTATTGTTCTGTAGGTTTTATTTTATTAAATCCCTTTCTTCCCTTCCGTATAATATACATATATTTTTGCCCGAGAATATATTTTTGCCTGTTAGTTGCCCGAGAACCAACTAAATAAATAAATATTTTCCTGTAAAACCATGTTTAACACTCAACCGCAGTGTTCTATGTATTCCAAGTAGATGATTTTTCGTAAATTCGTGTGTGAGATGTCAAATAAGTAAATTAAACTTCTGAAATCCTTTTCTTTCTTGCGCTGAACAAATCCTCAAAGTTTCATTGCAAATTCACATAAATCATTTTTCCCCCCAAATCCCCAAATTTTTATCGCAATCGGATTTCGATTTTAGGCCTAATTGGAAGCATATGAAATGTAGGTTACTAAAATTCAATTATTTTGAATACTGATTGACAGGTTGACTATCAGAATTTTGACAATTTAAAAAAAAATCCAAAAGCTTACCGCATGTGGACTATGGTCGTATCTAATAGATGACGGAGTAAGTAGGGTTTGCAAATTGTCGTTCCCTCCTTTTCTCCCAATACGCACAAAACTACTTCCTGGTAAGGGCTGTAAACAAAAAAAAAACAAATAGAAAGATTTTTTCTCTCTCTGCATCATTGTCCTCATTGCTGAGGATTGTGATCATCTCCCCTCTTCAATACACTGTGAATTGTTGTCTATTATAAGACAGTTGTAGTATCAAACCATTATTTTATCAAATTTTATGTCAACATATTTTATTAACATGGACATAGGAGGTAAAAAAAATACAATTTATATCAGTATATGTAAAGTTTATTGAAATTAGAGTTGGGATGCAAAGAGAGTACAAAATGTTACAGTTCACCATACACAAAATATCAACTTCTTCGACTTTAACGTGCGACTCCTGCCATGTCCATGGCAATGGCAACTTTTGCATACTTTGATATGTTGCAAAAGTCTGGTCCAACCGTCGAAATAAAAACCCTCACGATTACCCATGTCATGGATATAATTATTATATGGATTTCAATAATATCTTTAGATGTCATAGAACTCCAAATAAAAATTATATGCATGATATGGGTCATCACGAGGGTTTTGATTTCGCCGGTTGGACCAGGGGGGTCTATGTGCTCATGGTCTAAGTGCTCATTCTATCTTAATTATGTTCATGGTTTTGTTAGTTATTTGTTTTTAGTTCACTTAAATAAATAAATAAATAAATAATAAAAAACACTTCCTTGCACCCTGCGCAAGTGGTGAGTTTATTGCCACATGGCAATTTCTTCTAACTACCCAGGGATTCCAGCCCAGACAAGCAATTTAATGAATTTATGTAAATAAATTTATCCTCTGCTGGGGATCGAATCCGGTAGTCGGCGGGGATTAAATTGTTCGTTTTATTCCATAATCAATCTCAATTAAGTTTTTAATTTTACTATAACCGCATTTGAAGTGAGGTTCACAAAAACAGCCTTGGAACTCATCCTAGTTTATTATTATAGTAATTATTGAATTTGAGTTATACGCGACTAGTTTCGGGAGAAACTGAACCCTTATGGACAGGCGAATCACAACTATTTTATGTTGAATGTTTAAATTATAAGATACCTATATTGTTGTGTGGGGTTGACAGAGGTGGGGGTAAGGAAATAAAATTTAAATTCAAATGTTGATAACCCCCGACTGGTTTAAAAATTTTAAATTCTGTAGGCATAACACATTCCATACTTTCTATGAAAGTTTAGACTCTGTGAATCAACAGCATCAAAAGTTATAAGGGGGGACGGACACACACAGACACACTAAATTTTCTATTTCTAATTGTACATATGCTGCGAATCCTCCATATGGCGTTTTTTGGCTTGAATCTTTGTCGATCTAAATTCTTTTGAAAAAATCGACAGTTGGATGTTTGCGTTAATTAGTGATTTGCCTGTATTATGTTTTTTTTGGTTCTCTATTGGCTCTAAGTTATTTCCATTGCGACCTAGTCGTGTATAACTCAAAATTAAGTGGTTGAAGCGAAATTAAAAAAAATCTTTGTTGACAAGTGTCATTAAATTAGTAGAACTGAAAACTTTGGTTTTATTTTACCATTCCAAATTTATTTATTATTTGAAATGGGGTTCTACCAAGAATTGTCTGTAGAAAAGTTAAAAAAAATCTTTGATGTTTATTATTTCTTAAAAATTTAATTAATGGATGAATTTGGTCTGCCTAGAATAGAGAGGTGTGGAAATCTCAGAGGGAGGCCTAATGTTCATTACCAGACAAAAAAAAAAAAAAAAATGCCGGATAAATATAAATGAATACCTTTTGAATTTTTGGTCTACGTAGGCCGCGGGGATCATCAGAACGATGACTGACAAGTTCTTCGATGTCTACTTCCGCAAGGGCCTCGTCTTCCGGTTGAATGGAAACCCTCCTTCCCTCTCTCTTCCATTGGGGTTCTTCTTGCAGAGAGTACTTCCTGACGCCGCGGTGCTGATACGAATGATGTCGGCTAAATCAATTTCAAAAATATACATTTTTCTCAGTAAAAAGTGACCATAAATATAAAGACATAATTTAAATTATGAATTATTTAGATAAACATTTTTTTTATTTATTTATTAATTTTCTAACAAAAAAAAATCATACAAAAAATATATACGTTGATCAGTTTTTGTCATTTTTTTAATAAACTGACAGTTTTTTTTATAACTTAAATTAAATAAAGGAATATATTATTTTTTATTTATTTTATTTATTTGATAAAGAAAAAGATGATGCATAATGTAATAGATACAATATAAATTACAATATTTATTAACATTACCCCCCAATAAGAGATAACACTCGAATTTTGGAGGGGATTATACAAATCAAGTACCTACAATATTATCACATAAAGATCCATATCTATAAATATTTATATATAAATTATAACATGGTAAAAGTACTCAAACCCTAAGATATCATACAGCAATCTTATATAGTTTGAGAAAAAGGAAAATAAAAACAAAAAAGAGATGCATCCAATGTAAAAGATAGCTAAAAATAAAACATGATTCTTATGATAACAAAATAAAAAATGTCACTTATAATAACTAAAATTAGAAATACAATAAAAAACATAATATGTACATTGTACATAAACAACAACAACATTAATTATCGATGAAGTTTTTATTTGGTAGAATTCCATTATAAGTTATATCTATAATAAAAAGTAAAGACTTTTTGATTCTACATTAATTTAATTGAGCGCGATAGGCCTATTTCGCCTTGTTAGGGCATTAACTAGCATTAACTAGAAAGCTAGTTAATGCCCTAACAAGGCGAAATAGGCCTATCGCGCTCAATTAAATTAATGTAGAATCAAAAAGTCATATAACTAACAACAACATTATTAAACAATTCTAACGTCAGGTCTAGGTTGTAGATAAGTAAATCAATCATACTATGTTAATATTGTCGATGTCGCAATACCAATATTAAGTAATGAGAGATTTGATTGTGTCTAAAATTAGAAAAAAAATATAGGTACATATTAATTTTCATCACAAGAGCCGTTTGCTTCATAATGTTATAATCCGTAAAAAAGTGTGATAAAAAGGGCATAATATACTGCGGTAATATGATCAAGTAATAAGAGCATAAATTTTTATTTTACTAGTTGCATGTAACATATGTATGAGATCCAACTGTCGTACCAAACTATAAACACTTAACTTAGGTTAGGAAAAAAGGATTGACCTCCGCACTATCCTATCCTGATATACATGTCATGTATGCCAAGATTTACACAGCACAAGCATTTTATACTTTAAAAAAACTGCCATGAATATCACCTATTGTTATATGTATTATCTTTTATTGAAAAACAAAAATTAAAATAAGGTAAATAAAAATATCGTAGAATATTCTTATACGTACTATCGCCATCGACAGATGGATCTCATGTGTTACATGCAATTAGTTATAATGAATATTTTCTTGAAACAAGTAGGAACATAATACATTTATGCATCTTCTCAGACTCTTTAAAATAGACAAATTTGTTTTTGGTATAGGTCGGAAATGAAATCGGTCGAGGCAACATTAAAGCTTGGATCATCCAGATTTATCTGTAGGTATATCCGATATAATCAGTGGTTTATTCATAAAAATATGTTTATTTTCGAAGTTCTTTGAATTATAATCAAATTCTAGTTCAGATTTATTATTGCTTACGAAGTGTTGTATTGGGGTATTATCCATTGATGGAAGAGATTGATTTTTATAGTGTTCAATAAATTCAGTAATAGATAGGTACGTAATGCTCGGGCAATTAACAGATAGGTACTTTGTCAAATATTATTTAAAACGTACCCAATAACAAGTTGCTACATTTTGGATAAATACGATGATTATAGTCTCACAGATCCAGAATGAAAACACAATTTTTATTTTATTTATTTATTAAGGAGCACAATATTAAAAAAAATATACCTATTAAAAATAATTGCTTCACTAGACAGAGTCTGTTCCGAAGCAATTATCAGTAATGTTTCTAAAGTTAGTACGTTAGTACGTAGGTATACAAAAAATAAAAAATATACATAAATCAACCTTAACAATAAAAAGTTATATATCAACCTACACAGTAAAAAGTTCACAAAAAAAGAGAAAATTAAAAATTGTATCTCCACCAGGAATTGAAAACGGGCATTTGTGACTCTGTAGTCAGATATCTAGTCAATAGAGCTACGAAGGGCGACAATTATCTGAAAAACTATTATCAGAAGACTTATGTAAATGATTATTAAGAGAATTATTCTTGATCACTTATGTGATGGGCTATGTAAAAAGATACATACTGATAGATTTTTTTTGCTCTACGAAGGCACGCAAAGAGGGCCTAGCTTCTATTTGAGCTATACATTTTTTGTTCTCATATATTTATAGAAAGTTGCTTAAAAAACAATTTTCGGAACATATTTAGAAACCTTCATATGATAAAGGCAAAAATAAGTTGAAGTGTATGTAGTCCCAAATGAAATAAATACTAAATACCTATGACTTGCAGTTTGAGCCTTGAAGTCATACAATTTGATTGTATGACTTCTGTAATTAGAGTTCGTCGGTACATACGGCACCCATTGAAAATTTTATAATATATAATTATTTAAAAACAAACCAAATCCATCTCCACTTGTACATAATCCAATAATAAGCGATTTGTTCTTTGTTTCTCTTAATAAATCGACAGTATTAACCTTAGTCCCGTGTAAGGAAATTATGTGGGGACTCATCATGAAGAAGATTTTTTAATTTTTGAAGTCAAAAACACCAATTTAGAGGTTTTGCAGCATATCTATTTATAAAAAAATGTATGTAAGTATGTGGCCGATGAATTCCTATACTGTCCATTCGATTTCGATGAAATTTTAAGATTTTGTACAGTGCACACCCGAGAAGGTTTTTGCATTGTAGTTTAATAGATAAACGAGAACTCCTAGATAAAAAATAATTATGATGACATCAATATTATCAAGCCGTTTACTTATTCAAGGTAGGTAAAAGGTTCTGAACTCCACACTTTTCTATCCTGACATACATATTTTGTTTTGGAAATCACAATATATTATAATATAAATTAATTTTTGATTTGAGTTTTTATAGTTTGGTAGATATTCTTTATCTATACATACATACTAACGACATCGATTGTTGGATCTCATATGTTACCTATATGCAACTCTTAGTGTAGAGCAATGAAAGATTACCCCCAAAGGCCAAAGTGGGATAATGTGTCAGAGGAAAAGTTCAAATTGTGAGTTTTCTTGCGCTACTCTTAAGACTTATCTGGAAATTTAAGCGAAAAATTTAGTTACTAAGAAATCCTCTCTCTTTTTCGTAGTCAGGCACTCTCCGTTGTAACTTTTTCAATATCATTACTTACACCGATGTCAGAGGAGAATATTTAATATTCACGTTGGAAGTTTTGCTGTGGAAGTTTTGGAAGAGTTGTGATAAAATGGCATATTATAAAATCCAACCTTTTATTTAAGATATAATGCTCAATTACACAAGAATGTTGGCTCCATAATATGTATAATTCATACTTTTCATGGCTAATAAATTGGTCCATCGACGAGACTAAACGCCGTAATATAGGCTGAAAGTCATTCGATTTCAATGTAGACATTACCAGTGATATTTATAAACTTGGCTCAAATATTGAATTGTGGTTGAAGTATAATTTGATCCCTTTTCTTATTTATAAACAAGTCAAATTGAACCGGCGACGAGGGTAGTTTAACACAGGTTCAACTTTACATTTCACAATTTTGAAGTAACTACCTATGACCACAAGATATGAGAACGAAATATAAAAAGCGATTTAATCGATTAGAATTTTCAATTGACGTTGAATTCAAACAAAAATATAACAGAATATATAAAAATATCGAATGTCAAAAAGTGCAATAGCTAGAGTTTGACAGATCTATCGTTCTGTGCCGCGCATACTGTTATGTGGTCATGACAACCATCTTAACAAAACTAAATTCAGTGCTGTCGTATGTTATAGAGCTCAAAATCGATGTCAACTGAACTAGGGATTAAATATTTTTAAATACGGTTTGAATTGTAGAATAAGACTTTAAACAGAGTTCAATGGAACTCTGATACGAGAATTCAAGAAATTTTTATAATTTATGAGTTTTAATTCCAGCAGAACAACTTTGTCACATTTGCTACTTTCGCTTTAGTGGACAGGAACAATGGTTGTTAAATAAAATAATTTTAGTACAAAACAATATTTATACACACAAGGATCAATCTGACTTCGTTTAAAGCCTATATGTAAATATGTATAAGCTTATAAGTATATATTTACATTTAAAATTTAAGTCCCCCGTAGATATTGTGTATTCTGCAACACAAATTGTGTAAAACGATGTCGTCACTAAATTATAATTAAACAAAAATTATTAAAAAGAGTTTGAGATGTACCTACTATTGTGATAAGTGTTTTTGACAGATATATGTCAAAAAATAAAAATTTCTCCTAATAAAAAAGTTTGAGAAACACTGGAACTTTTTCATAAAAAATATTTTTCTGTATTTGTACACATTTTCACTGTTCTAGCTTTTATGGTTGTTGATATATGTGGAAATATAACAAAAAAAAAAATGTAGGTATCAACTTTTCTATACCTTCTGAATTTTTGAAAACACAAACACACTAAACGTTCTATTCCGAAACCTGAGTTCTTCATCCATATTTTAACATATATGCTGCGAAGCCTTTAAGTTGTTATTTTTGTACTTCAAAGTTGGAAAAACCATGAAAAATATAGACCTGACCTTACAAAATCTCGCGGATCATGGCTTGAAACTTTGTGGATCGGTTACTAGAAATAAATTCTTTTGAACAAATCTTTCCTTTCCTTCCCCTTAGCGCTTTTGTACCGTTTCTATCGGGGTACGCTTTGAACATGATCCTGGAATTGGCGACTCGGGTTATTACATTGAAGCGACTGCCATCTGACCTTCGTAACCCTTAGAAAGGGGAACCAGACAAATTGGATCATGGCTACACATAGCTAGTGATATAATCCGCATATAGATTTTTTGAAAATCCAGAGGTGCGTGCCCCGCCCGGATTCGAACCGTCGACCTCACTCACGCATAGGAGGCGACGACCTTACCACTGTGGGCTATCACCTTCTTCTTCAGCCCCTTTCACTCCACTGCTGGATAAAGGCCTCTTCCTGAGTTTTCCACTTCTCTCTATCCTGGGCGCTCTGTTTCCACCCATGTCCCACCAGTTCGACAATGTCGTCAGTCCATCTCCTCTGTGGTCTCCCTACACCTCTTCTATTTTGATAGGGTCTCCAATTCAGAATTTTGGGGGTCCATCTATCATCTCTCTGTCTTGCCACATGACCTGCCCATTGCCACTTCAGCCTTCCCACTCTTTCTGCAATGTCGGTGACCTTTGACCGGCGTCTTATTTCCTCGTTTCTTATTTGGTCTCTCAAGGATACGCCCAACATTTGTCTCTCCATTGCTCGTTGAGTACACTTTAGTCTGTGGAGGCTTCTGGCAATAAGTGAGATGGTTTCGAGACCGTATGTTGTCACTGGCAAAACACAAGAATTGTACACTTTGGCTTTTAGGTTATTCGGAATTTCCCTGTTACCGAATATGTACCTCAACTTTCCAAAAGCAGCCCAACTCAGCCCTATACGTCTTGGCAGTTCGGCGGTCTGGTTTTCTTTACCCAATTTAATTTTATGTCCAAGGTATATGTATTCTTCAACAGCACCAATAGTCTTATTTCCAATGCAAATACTGTGTGAAGTTGGACTTAAAATCTTGGTTTTGTCTTTGTTCATTTCCAGACCGATTTTTCTAGAGGTTTCATATAATTCTGCTACCATAGCTTCCAGTTCCGACAATTTTTCGCTTATTATTACTATGTCGTCTGCAAAACGGAGGTGATTTAAATATGTGCCATCTATTTTAATGCCTTTATTGTTCCAGTTTAATGTTTTGAAGACATCTTCTAATGCCAGTGTGAATAGTTTTAGAGATATCGTATCACCCTGTCTTACACCCTTCTCGATTTTGATTTTTTCTGTTTTCAGATTTTCGTTCACTTTTTCATCCATAGTAGCATTTTCATAAATATATTCAATCAATCTTATTTATCTAGAATCAATCCTAGCATTTTCAAGAGCACTTAAAATTGACCAGGTTTCTAGAGAGTCAAATGCTTTACGATAGTCTATAAAAGCCATATGAATTTTTATGTTATACTCTGTAGCTTTTTCTATAAGTAAACGCAAATTTTGAATATGATCTGTGGTTCCGAAACCCTTACGGAAGCCAGCCTGTTCTACGGGTTGGTAGAAGTCAAATTTTGGAGTAAGACGGTTTGTCAATATTTTTGTCAGCAGTTTGTATAAGTGAGGGAGTAAGCTAATCGGCTGATAGTTCTCCAGATTCTCTTGGTCCCCTTTTTTGAACAGCAATTTAACTTCGGCATTTTTCCAGTCATCTGGAATTACTTCTTGTTCTATCAAATCGACAGTTGGAAAACACATGTATATGCTGCGAAGCCTCCAAGTTGGAAAAACCATACAATTCGCTCCTACGGGATTAAGACTAATACTGTCGATTCATTAAGAGAAATAAATTCTCTTGAACGAATCGACAGTTGGAATAGTGGAGAATATACATAGCTTAGCAGAATAATGTCAAGTTTTCTTCTTCTATGTGAAGAATAATAGAGAATGCTTCGTTTTCTTCTCCTTTTATTTAGATTTGTAACTACTACTAGATAAAGTTTTTATTGCAACATATGTAGGTATATTTACTTTAAATATATGGAAACCTTACCTACCTCACAACATCATATCGCTTTTCATCTTTCTTTCTGTCTTCTCCGGGACGAAAATTCATATTTCAATTTTGTGTTGAAAATGATGAAACTTTAAATACCACAAAGTCTCGTATCACAAAGTCTCTGGTATATTTCGAAATATCCGCTTAACATTATACGCTTGTAACATATTTGAATGCACCAAACATATCGAAGATTAAAATTAATCTTAATATCAACACTTTTCGTCAAAAACTAGTTGAAAAAGGAAACAAAACATTGCTTTGAATTTCACTGGTAGGTATGGAAGCTCGTATTATCGAATTTCAATTGACTGCAATATATATATTCGTAACCAAATAGATGACTTATAAAACTATTTTAGACTACGTACAGTAAGATGAGAATTTATTTCGATAAAAAAATATTCAATTGAAAAAATCACTTGTTTGAAAGCTTTTTTAAAAAAAAAAATTTATGTCGCATTTATTAACATTAAATTTTGCTATCAACACGTTAGAAAGACTCTTACGTTACTGATAGTTATCATTTTTAGTCGAAGGGCGAATTAGCACTATTATATTTCCTCAGAGGTATCCATATGTAGTCTAACTTGGCAAAACGCACAAAATCTATTTTGTAGTCAACACAAGAACTGCACTAACCATCTCCACGTAATCTAATTGTTCATTGTTACTTCTGGTTTCCGCATGGGAGCTAAAACCAAGGTTTACAATAGATAGTGTTTAAATAATAATATTTATTTATTTATTTAATATTGCTTCTCGGGCAACTAACACGTACTATGTCAAATATTAATTTAACACGCACTCAATAACAAGTTGCCACATTATGGAGAGTTACGATATTAATCGTTTCACAGATCCAGACTGAAAACACAATTAAAAACTGTGTCTCGACTGGGAATCGAACCCGGGACTTTTAGATCAGCAGTCAGATATCAAACCAACTGAGCCACGATGACCGACAATATGTAAAGTACCAGGTGCTTTATGTAATAATAATTATTGTGAAATATCATAATGTGATGTTGAATATCGTTAGGTATTGGAACATGATATACTGCACCCCCAGGATATGAGGACGAAACTTCTGAAACTATGCGAAACAATGATTGTGTGCATGTCCGTAAGCAGAGTAAGTACTATTTGAGAATAATAAGCAGTACATAAATTTAATGAAAATATACATTTGCATAGTCGAACAAATCTTCATACAAAAATTGGCATAAAAATATGTTTGTCAGATAAAAATAGACCCATGATTGATAATAATATAATACATTATGTGTTGTAGTGGTGATTAAATAATACGTGTAGTATATTTCATCCAGAGCAAGTGTAATGTAACTAATTTGATTAGACACAGAAGAAACAGGTGCTAATATATAGATTAGCATTGGTAAGTACATACCTATCATATCTGCCTTGGCAAAGTTAAGAGTGAGTACGATATTATAGAACAGTGATCACCAACCTTTCAACATCTACGGATCGGTGAAAGTGAGAAAAACCATACGTGGACCGGATAGTCTAAAAAAATATATGTTTTTATTTCTTTAATGTTATCTAATTGATTGTTTGTATCAAATAAACTTTCGATCATCATTCTATTTTGATTAGGCTGTCTAGAATCTTTACTGAACGTCACCTATTAAAATATTGTTTTGTCTATATAATTAAGTGTACATAAGTAATATTCTTTAAGGACATTTTTGTTTTTTTCTTCTTATTATATAATGCAGCAGACAATCGTAATTATTGGAGAGTTGATATTTCTTTTATTCATGTGTATTGATTAGAAAAATATAGATTTGGAAAAACATGTTGTATAACACGAATTCCTACATAACTGATTACTTCTTGATTATATTTTTAGGTCCTCGCGGCCTTCGTATGGCGATGACGCTATATATGATATAAAGTAAAAACATACATCAAAATGGTCTTCACTTCTTGTTCTTGATTTTATTTTTTTTTGGCCCAAAGATGTATTTATTTATTTATTTTATTTTAAACTTTCTGAGCACAAGTGCACAATGGCGGGCTTATTGCCAAATGGCAATATCTTCCAACCAACCATATACATTTAGTGAAAAACTATTACAATTATGGTATGTAGCAAAATTTTTATATAGTAAAAGCAAGAGCTATAAAGAAAATAAAACAAACAAAATGAAAAAAAAAATATAAGCAAAAACAATAAAGAAACGGAGGTGACTGGAGAGGGGGGGGGGACAAGGATAGGATAAGGAGACAAATTTAGGTGTTATGTGAAAGGGAATGATTCCTCAGATTTCTTTTGAAAGTGGGAAGTGTTAATGAAACTCGAAGTTGCGATGGGATGTGATTCCAAAGACGAGCTGCCTGTACGGAGAAAGAGGTGGTGAAAAAATAAGTGTTGTGTACTGGGATACTGAGCGTTCTTTCAGTATTTGATCGAAGAGGCAACCCGTGTTCAGAGAGGAAGTGAAATTGATTTCGTAGATAAACTGGAGCATTGGAGTTGTTTTAGACCTTGTATAGAAGTGTGAGGGTATGTAGGTTCCTACGCTGCCTGATGGGCAACCACCTTAAAAGAGATCGGTATTCCGATATGTGGTCAAATTTTTTCAATTTAAAAATATATCGAATGCATGTATTTTGTAATCGCTCCAATTTATCTAAGAGTTCCTGATTAGCGTCTAAATAACATACATCAGCGTAATCAAGGAAAGGGAGTAATATTGATTGGCATAACGATATTTTGACGGAGAAAGGCAAGAAATTTTGCAAGATGTACTACCTGACGTTTGGAAAAAGATAAAATAGGTATTCTAAAAAAACAATAAATAGTTAATCCATCGGAATAGATGAATCTAAAATCAAATTAAGTTATTCTTTTCGAAGGATATGTTATTCTTTTTTTATATTTTTTCTTGTTCAACCATTCCATATAAATATTCTAACATTCCCTAAACTAAGCATAGATGCTTGTGTTATAGGTGAAAGAAATCGGTCGAGGCAAAATTCAAACTCCTGATCACTTGATTACTAGCCCAGCGCACTAACCGCTCTATCATCGACCCATCTAAAACACCTATGTTAAGTTTATTTAGAATCACTAAGTATTAAAGTTTGTTCTATGTTATTATTTTTTTTAAAAAATATGTACTTATTAAACAATTATATATACATCTTCCTACATTACCTAAATTAAGCATTAATGCTTATGTCATAGGTGAACGAAATCGTTCGAGACTGGATTCGAACTTGGATAACTATCCATCGCGCTAATCTTTGCCATCGACCCATCTAAAACATCTTTGTTAAAGTTTTTTATGATCATATGGCTATGTTAAATTATTTATCAGACGTCCTAATACAGGTTCACCTAGTTGGATGTCCAATGAGAAAAATGATACAGTTCAGAATAATAAAGAAAAAACAATTTTTATTCAATTATTAGGTTGGTACCTATTATCAAATTTACCACATGCTATAATAATAACGATATTTAAAAATCTATTTTGTTTTTTTACATGTAGGTACTTAACGCTGTATTATGTATAATGTCAGTAAATAAAATGTAATTAAGTAATATTTTTGATATGTACATATTTTTTATCTTGCAGACTGGTGCCGATCTAAGAACCACAGGTTGAAGACCACTGATGCAGACAATATATGATTAGTGTTTTAACAGGCGACATTTAAATTAAAATTAATCAATTGCATACCATCACACCGTTTAGGCGAGGTAGGTAGAAAAACTGAACAGTTAATTCACTATACTATCTTTGCAAACAACTTCATTAAACTAGTAGTATGTAACACATGAGATCCAATTGTCGATGGCGATAGTACATATGTATATTTGAAACTAAATCCAAATTATTGAACATTTTAAGATACTTTGTTTCCCTATACAAAACATTTATGTATGTCATGATAGTGTGGAGTTCAGTCTTTTTTCCAACCCCGAATAGATAAACGGCTTAATAGTATAATATATGAATGAAGATTAAGTATCAAATTATTATGACTCCCCGTAGATTTTGTGTATTATAAACTCAAGGATTGCCTTCAACGAAAAATCTATGATATTTGAATCTCCTAACATTTTTTATATCAATATTAATGGATATCAGAACAATTCGACTAAAACTTTTACGCTACTGCCACCGCCACCCGCTCTGCATATGGGAAATGTAAGCGAACGCTAAGTGAATGACAAGAAAAAAAATTCATTGCACGAAAAGTAGCTCATGGAGCCCTCTAGATTAGCAATCTCGGCACCATAGTGCAAAAGAACAATCGACGAATGTGAATGGAAGATTCGCATTCGTGGACTTTAGATCTTTTTAAATAAGAAACATCAGGGGCATGACCAAAATCTCCGTAAAATATTAACCTACTGGTAATAGGAGGCACCATAACTATGACAAAACTAATGGAAGGCTTAAAAATTGTTCTTCGAGATCACAAAATCCGCGTGACCAATGGGACCTTGAAGAGGCCCACGGACAGCTACGAGGAGCTCCGATCTATAAGAGGATACCATTGGGTGGCAACAATCTCACAGGATATGGTTCGAAGTTTGGTCCGGGTATTTACAGAACTGACATGAGGCAATTTTAAAACGGTGAAGATAACTATAAAAATTTGTTTGGAGTCCAAAACTTGTTTGGAGTGTGCTGCTGTATGGCAGCGAAACGTGGACTATCAGTCTGGCTGCCTTCGAAATGTGGTGCAAAAGGCGCATGGCTAGGATCCATTGGTGATCACATTCCAAACGACGCGGTACTGAGCAGAGTCGGAGAAACGAGACAACTCCTATAGAGGGTTGCCCAACAACGATCCGAATAGATGGGCCAAACATCAGGTATTCGAGTCTGCTACCGCTGAAGGAACGACGGAGGGCAGAAACTAAAGAGGTCGCCCTAGAGACAGATATATGGACCAGGTGATCAGTGATGTGTGCAACCAAATCGAAACGTTGAAGAATAATGAAAAAAACTTTGATAATAGCGGTATAAAAAAAGAACAAGAAGCATGCGTTATTCATAATTGTGATTATTTAGAACAGGTTGAAGAATATGTGAATCTATAACGCATGTTTCAACTAAATGAAAAAGATCAACAGAATGACACATCAAAACAACATCGCCGAGTTGGTTACCCTTTTGGCTTCCGTGATTTTTAAAGATTCATTTCTCGCAAAAATATTGATTCTCTGGGCTGGAAACACTGGTTAGTTGGAAGAAATTTACATATTGCAATAAACTCGCCACTTGCGCAGGGTGCAAGGAAGTGTTTATTTTTATTATTTAACACAATTAAATAGTTGCCTAAACAAACATATATTATGCAAATTTCTGTTTTTACATTGACGTACATTTTCTTCCAAAACCTTGATCTTTGAAGCAGAAAGTTTACACCCAAACACCAAGGCTGCGATTATCCCACAAAAATTAAAGCAAAAATATAGTTAAAATACTATGAAATTTCTGGTTGTTTCATGAAATCTATTGCCTTTTAACGACTCAATTTTGAACAATTTTATGAAATAAAAGTATTTAAACTACTATAACTGATACTCTTGTTGAAACAACCTAGCCTAAGTGTATGTTAATGGATGGGGTGATTTCTAATAGTAGTCCCTACAAAATATTATATAATCGCCCTTTATAATATGACGTAAATGAGCTTCAATTTATATTTTTTTATTTTTTTTATTTTATTTTTTTTTATTTATTTCGGGAATACAAACAAGATACAATGGTAAAAGAATATACAATAGTTATAATAAATATGGATGATACATTGCATCTCAATTAAATGTTTTCACATATAGTGGGTACAATACGTATGCGGCTATTTTGTCGAGTATCAATCAAAAAGAAGGATGTTTCAAACGATAACTACTTTGCACATTGCTTTATTTACAACAAGTGACGGTTTTCGACAGATCAACTTTTTCGTGTGATATTTTTCATTTTTAGACATTTTTCGTACAAATTTTATCAACGAATGAAATGTCACTTTTTCCAGTTTGAGTAAAAACATGGCGATTATTCCATTTAAATTTAATATTAAATATTAATAATATTAAATATCGGCCTTCGTGGCTCAGTTTGTTAGGTAGCTGACTGCTGATCCAAAGGCTGATCGATTGGTTTTTAATTGTGTTTTCAGTCTGGATCTGTGAGACGATTAATGTGGCAACTTGTTATTGGGTGCGTGTTAAATTAATATTTGTCAATGTACCTGTTGGTTGCCGGAGAAGTAATAAATAAATAAATAAAAATATTGAATTATAAATTTCCTGTGTAAATGTCGTTTTTTCATAAAAAAATGTTCAATACATTTTGTTGATTTTCGTAGCCACGGTTACGACCAAACCCTTATAATAACAAAAATAAACTAAACTCTTTCTAACACTTAAATTTAATTACATTTAAGCCATTTCTCATAGTCCAAAATTGCGTAAATTTTGTTTACACACTTGCTTCTGATGCCGATTTATTGAATCGAGTGGGTCGTGTCCAAAACTCACATATATTTAATTACATTTTTAATTATTTCCCATAGTCCAATATTTCTGTTATTTTCTATACACACTTGCTTCCGACGAAATGATATAAAAAACAAATGAATTGCGGCCAACACTATACTCTTGACTATGCTTATATTCAACCTAATTTAAAACCACTGGCAGAGTCAGAGGGGAATGATTTCTTCAAAAATTTACATATGTATGTTAATTTTTATTGTGTTGGATATTTTTTACTCATTTTGAATTTGTTTCATAGCAAATAAACGGTTATAAAAAACACATACGAGTTTCTTGATGAGTTAGCTTATTGATTCACATTTACTCTTCTGAGCAGCGCGGCGCGGCGCCCGGTAATAGAAACTAGTACCTACCTAATAAACACGTTAGTAAATCTTCGCTCATGGGCCGTTTCATCCTATGTTTTCTTCCTAGAATTAAAAGTGCCACGTTCATTCTAAATGTTTCTCACCTAAACTTTCCTAGACATAATATGTAGAGTAAAAACATTCATTTTTGTTTTACAGCAATGCGCTGGCACCGACTTAGAATAGTTCTTCCACTCTTTTCTATCATCATCGCTTTTCGTAAGAGCCGGATGAACGAAAATATAACAGGCAAAATAACATCTTACTTCAGCAATGAGGTTCACCACCCATTCTGTATGTTGCCTTTTTAGGTGAGACGAGACGGGTGTTTGGGTACGCACAAATGTGTCGTGTTACCTTTTATAATGTAATGCACACCCGCACACCTGTCGCTGGCTACTTCACACTGTGTGATATGCCGTTATGGTATATGTGCCTATATGTTTTTTGTTTCACAATTATTTTAATATAGGCATTGATTGGTATCGATTTGTCAGATGCCACCATCAGAGTTTTTATTTAAATAAATAAATAAAAAAGTAAATAAATAAATTAAAAAAATAAATAAGTAAATAAATAAATAAATAAATAAATAAATAAATAAATAAATAAATAAATAAATAAATAAATAAATAAATAAATAAATAAATAAATAAATAATTAAATAAATAAATAAATAAATAAATAAATAAATAATTAAATAAATAAATAAATAAATAAATAAATAAATAAAAAAGAAATAAAAAAAACAATAAATGAATAAAAAAACAGATTATAAATTTTATTTCCTTGGTTTTATAATGTTGCTTTTTCGTGATAATACCCAAAGATTCAATTATTACAATTGAAGGATGAGGGACTCAATTGGTAAAAGACTTTTAGTATGTATGTATGTATGTATGTATGTATGTATGTATGTATGTATGTATGTATGTATGTATGTATACAATCATCTATCAAAACAAGTGAAATGGTAAAAGCTGTGTGACTATATTGTTTTTGCATGTTACAAATTGCGGACATACAACTATAGGTCACATATACATATATTCACTTAGTTCATTGCATACTAAAAATAGTGTGTAATATGAATGGCATACACAGTTTCAGTTATGATAATCAAAAGTATTTTAACCAATTTTTAAGTATTTTAGTATGAGTATGAGTAAAATAAAATGGTACTTACCCACTTAAAATAATTCAAAGTAATAAAAATGCGTATAAATTGATAAAAAAGCTACCTAGACACTTATTAAAATAAAAAAAAAACGAAAAAACTTAGGTGCCACGTGTGAATTAATGTATTTTTTTTTAAATGTTCGAATTGATGAAGTATGAAAAATTAAAAAAAAATTAAATAATTGAAAACATGCTACTTATAATATAAACATACCTGAACATATCATTTAACCATTCAGCAAAAAGAGCACTGCATTGGAATAAAAAAAATGTATTCTTAATTAATTTCAATGGAATATCTTACTTTAAAATTGTTTGAAATTTTTGAAATACATTTACATTTATTTGAAAATCACAATATTATTTATGGAAATACAAACGTACTTATTACACACTAAATAGAAAATGTTCATGTAATTATTTGAATTTATCGTAGTACAAGTGGATTACTAAGAGATATTATTTTAAATTCATGTTTACAAAAAAAAAATACATGTTTGTACCTACATACATATTCTCTTGTTTTTACATAGAGTCTTATTATCACGATCAGCAGGGAAATTCACGTTTTATGGTAGGTAACCCACGTTATGAACATAATATATGTAGCAAGAGTATTCTATATTAAAACGAGTGGGTTCTGGCCAACGTTTCACTCTTCACTAACAAGTCACTCCATAAAGCGTTCAAATTTTGTATAGAAAATTTTCAGCATTTTTATGAAATGAGTTTGTATAATTATATTTTTATTTAAATATTTTATTATGAAAACTTGGTAATTCTTCAATGCCACTTTATGAAACTGATGTGTCTTTTTACCAATTTGAAAATAAAAATATCACATTTTAAGTTTCCTGAGCTTGGGGTCACTTTAAAATATTTGACGTTTAGAAGCACTATTCAGATGTCCTTCAAAATCTAATGGGGTCTAAGCGAGTATGTTCTTGGTGAAATGTTCTTTTCTCTCAGTATATCTATGATACCATACCATACTATCACGCCATTTCCCTATTTGGTGTAGGCAGAGAGAACTGAACGCCAGACTCCTCTCTCTTGACACACATTCCTCGCTTCATTCACGTCCATACATCGTCTCATACACACTCTTCTATTATTCTTACTTCTAACATCAGCATCTTTCAAAATCCCATTTATGTGATCGTGCCAACTTTTTCTTGGCCGACCTCTACTTTTCGTTCCTCTTTTATCAGCCTTGTATACTTTTTTTGTCAAACGGTCACCACTCATTCTTTCTATGTGGCCGAACCACCTAAGGGCATTTATTTTCATCTTACTTACGATATTTCTTTCAATCATATGTACATTCTCGTCTAATATCCCCATTTCTTATTCTATCATACATCGTTTTACCACACATTCGTCTTAGTGACTTCAATGAGGTATATCTATGATACCCTGTCATTTAGCAGTACCCTGTCAAAAACCTTAGTTAGGTCAACAAAGCACACGTACGCTATCTGGTTGTATTCCATAGCTTTTTCTTTTATTTGCGTTATGGTGAAAATGGTAGAGCGATTTCTCCTGATATCTTGTTGTTACTTCAATTTATGTTCTTAAAGTTTTATCGAAAAAATAAAACAAATAACAAATTTTAAGATTGCATATCGAATTATTTAATACTCAGAGTAATATTATAGTATGGAAAATCTATTGGATATATAAAATAATCACATTCAGAACTATATTTTGGAATTTATCCTAAAATTATTGATACGATTGATTATAAAATTCCGATTTTGCTAAAGATGTTGTTTTAGTAAATAGATTGGTTTTAAAACTAACCGTTGAAAATATAAAGCTTGTTTGAAAAATAGTCAATTGGACTGTCATCTATCAAATATTATATTAATGAAATATCAAACTATGCTTTGATGTTTAAATAATCCTGAAATACGATCATATTTATGTATGGTCCAGATTAATTTGTCAGTTACGTCTGGGTCACAATTATTCTCACATAATTAACTTTAATTTGGCATACACTCTGAAAAACAGTTTTGTCGCGTAATTGAGTAACAAAATAAATACGAATAATATCAAAGTGAACCTTGGGATTAATATCTATTTTGATAATAATTAAGCACCGATATTTGGCGAATATTTCCTTTTGAAATTATAATATATTATGTAAATAGTGAATTTATTTTAACATTGAATTTATCAAGAGTGGACCGGTAATTTCTTTGATAGATTTGAATACATTATTTATATTGGACATAATATATAATTTAAGCCGTCATCAGAAAACTTAATTTGATCACATGATGTGAGTCACAATAATCTGTGATGTTGGCGTACTTTGTGTTTATATAATAATTATTCATTTCGATTGAAATATTATTAATCGTGTATTTATGATCAATTCGTTACTTAAATGTACATGATAACAAAAAAAAATATGCGTTATGTAGGTGGGCGGGTATGCATATCTTATAAAATGAAGCACGATACATGCATGTATCCACACACACCAACCTCGCCAAACCTTAAATGGAGATATTCAGAATGGGTGGTGAACCTCATTGCCGAACCATGTGACCCTGTTGTATTTTCGATTACCAGGCTCTTAAAGTATTTCACAGTATCAAAATACTGAAACTCTTCTCTACATACCAACAATCAATTTAGTTCTTTATGAGAATTCATATTGTTGCTTTACAGTTATATTTGAAGTTAAAAACGTCAAAAAAATTTATATTTTCATGGCTGGATTTTAGATATTTCCTTCCTTACTGAATATAGGAATGAAAAAGGAAAGTCTGCACCTGGGAGTGGTTGCGTTTACAACTGCGCATCCCCTTTCTGTAGTTAAAATTACAGCTTTTAATATCATTTTTAACTCCCTTTTATATGCACTTATACCATCAAACTGATTACAACGAAACTTGGTGATTTGTTCAGGCACACCCGGGAAGATTTCAGAATAAAAAATATTTATTTTTTTTTTAAATAAGTACCTACATATTTCACAAACGAGCGTATTTCATTGGTAAACATAACACACAAGTATAAATTATATTGAAATATTGTTAAAATATGTAATTTTCACCTATAAAGGTGATGCGCACTGGTAAACGCACTTTTAAAAAAATAATTTTGTAAAAAAAAAAGTTATGTCTGGCACACCAAGGTGCCAGACATAACTTTTTAATACCCATATTCAAAGAAAATATCAATTAAACAGCCATTGAAAAATGATTCATAGAAAAGGTTGCTATCTCTCGGACCATATTTTCTTGGATGAAATCTGTATAGTAGAGTATATTTCCGGATATCAAAATGCGAATACTCTTAGACTCATACTATTTTGTTGTTGTTAAACATTAACGTCGTATTTTTCTATTCACAGTTGATTTCAAAGAAAACACTGGAACTATTAACATAACAAAAAAATATATACCTGTATTTTTTTACATTCTCAATTACACAAAATAAATAACGGAAAGAAGCATCGAACTAAATACATTACAAATTTAGTAAACAATAATCAAGATGTTATTATTTATACACAAGTTAAATTCAATTATAGGATCATTTATCGCAAAACCTTTGACCTTTGACCTTTTTAAGTTATTTTTAATTTATATTGATCTTTAAATCCTCAAATATACGTGGGCAGGTCATTGAAAAATAATAATCCCCTACGTTACAATATTTTCTGGCCCGTAGTTGTATTTTTCTTTGGTACCTATATTAATTTATATAGTACTAGTAAAACCCGGCAAATGTTGTTCTGTCTATATATAATTATTTACCTCTGTACACATAAAATGGTTGTTCCGTATGTCTTCTTTTCAATTCCTTCCGCCCCTTCAGTCTCTAACGTCCCATCGGTCCCTTAAGACTGTATCATTGAATTCTAAGTAGATCAGTTTTCGTAAATTATTTTTCAAATAAATAAATAATCTTCTATTAAAAGCCTTCTCGTGTGCGCGCAGAATCGATCCCCAATGTTTTATCTCAATCGGATGGACGGTGTAGGAGTTCATCGGCCACATACATACAACAAAAACAAACAAATATATCAACATCCTTTTTTATATATATTGATTCCTGTTTTTGTGTGGTTCGCTAGAGAAAATTATCGTAAAGCATTCTGTAGTAGCAATGACTTCTAAAATTTGTCTATATGTTGGGACCGGAAAGTCCTGAAATATCTGTTCCATCGTGTGAACTATAGGATTTGTCCAGTTAACCTCATGTATCAACCTATTTTTTACGCCTTTAATCTTACACGTTCATTTTAAATACACTTTTTTGTGCATCCTTTCAAATGACAACCAATATACCTATATATTAGATCGAATATTTTTTTATTGTTGCATATGCGCAAACATTGGATTTTTTTCCCTGTCGGGAGTCAAAGATATTTTTTTAACAGATTTTTAATTATCTCAATAGAGACGAAGTTGGAATATTTACTGTAGGAGAACCGGGAAATCAAGGCACCTACAGGGCTTACCTCATTATTTACAAAAAAACAATTCTCTCAATAGATAGCGTTACAACAAAAATAAATATAAATAATAAGTCTGTTGTTCATAAATTCACACATAGATGGCTGTAGTAAAAATTCCTTATTTTCAAGCGAAAAGAATTTCAGTATTACAATATAAAGAACTTTCTTTTATTGAATTGATAGGGATCTCATTAAAAAGGCATAATTGGTGAACGTTGCGCAAGCGCATAAAGTGATCACGTAAACCAGCCGATGACAGGTCGTAAGCCCTGTAGGTGCCTTGATTTCCCGGTTCTCCTACAGTAAATATTCCAACTTCGTCTCTATTGAGATAATTAAAAATCTGTTAAAAATATATACTAGATCTTCGATTCCGTTGATAATTACTACCAAAGTATAAATATTCAATTGTGATCATTCATTTTTATTATAAACATGCTACTTCTTACACATTCAATCTTTTAAAAAAATGGGGTATAAGTCCCGGTGGGATGAAAACCTAGTTTTGTGGAAAAAAAATTTAAAAGAAAATTTAGAAGTTTGTTTTTAAAATTTTCTATATAGAATACTCTTGCTACCTAGGTTTACAACGTGGGTTTCCATAGAACGGGACTTGCCCTGCTGGTCGATATTTCTTTCGCATTCTCTAAATTCATTATTTCATTATAGCTATGATTTTGAACTGCGTGAAAATTATAACGCTTCCGTTTAGTGATATACAAACGTAAAATAACGACATCGAATTCCGTGTACATTCATGATACTTGGTTTGATATTTGGCTGGTAATATCATAATTGCTGTGTGCTAACGATTCATGTAAAAAATAACAAAATAAATCAACAACTCGTAATATTATATGAAACTATTAATTTTATAAATCTGGGAATTGTTAGTAATTCAAATACGTTCAATTTTAAATAGTTTTCATATAATGCCAAACGAATACCTACTGATATTTTATTAATTTAAAAGCCGAATATACTGAAAACATGTTATTATTACATAAATGTCCTAATAGAGATATTTGTTTGATAGGAAACAAATATAAACATATTTATTTTATGTATGTGGTTAGTGTTGTCCAACACAGATTTTAGATAATATTACCAAAGCAAACTAATCGATCACTTCTAATATATATATATCTATATAACATTGAAGCGCTTTTTTTGAAATTAATTTGTATAGCGACATAAATTTCAAATATCATAAATTATATTATTTGGTTATCGAATACCTACATACGATATAAGGCTAACCAAAGAACGAAAGGTTATGTACACAAAAGTGTGACAACTTGTTAGATGCTTGTTAATACTCTACATGTTTCAAAGTTGTTTTGACGGACATTTTTTGGTGAAACTCATTTATAAAATAGAAATACTTCACACATAATTAATTGTATTAGATTCCCTAGTAGGTAGTTCAATTTATTTGCACTGACCGTTATCGGTCTATAAAAGACCATCAATGCGGGAAAATGACGTTAGCAAAAGTATGATTTGATCGATTTGATGTATGTTTTTTTTTATATTGGTTTAGGATCAAATTACAGAATAATTCTCCAAATGACCATCTCAAGACCAACCTTGAGATCATGCTCGAAAATCTGTATCAGGATTCGAGAAAGCGTTCTCGAACAAAATGTGGATGCAGCTCTATATATACTAATATTTTTTTTCGTGAATGGCAACAATTTCATCGCTGTTATGTTTGTAGCACCGATTTGGAAAATCATTTTATAGATATTTTGACATTTCGTTGTCTTCGTGTAGATAAATTTATGCAACATATTGTACTAAGATACCTATAATTAAATAAATTTGGAAGAAGAAACAAAAGTACTTATTTATTTAGTTGTCATATAGCATATTATGGGAATGTGTGTACCTTCATCCAGTACATACTGGAAAGCCAGCCATTTCAAAATACGGTATATGATGATATGCTGGATATGCCGGAAATCTTACATAATTTCATTCGCATAATTTATGAATGATTGTATGTAAATCATTCTCGGAAGACTCTGTATAAGATCCTCGATCCATTTATTACAGCTATGTAACAATGTAAACGTCAAAATAGTAATTAATGCGAAGATAGTCCGTGTCTACGTATATGCGTCTCGTCCTTCTATATAGCTCTGTCTCCTTACGTCTCTTTTAGACCGTGCTCAAGACAGCGGGATAACTGTCTCGAAGCAATTTTAACTCTTCTATACATTTCGAGACCAGTCTTGAGATCAAGCTTACTGATTTTTTTTCATATTTAGTGTGCCCAAGACCATCTCAAGCTGGAGAATAATTCTATAATTTGGGCCTAAATATATTTATCAAACAAGCTTTGAATGATATTCATTATGCGACTTCAATTAAATTCTATCCTTTCTTTCCTTGATTCTTACATAAACTATTAAACTACTCTATAGACTGTTTCGAACTCTTTAAATTTATAAATATTAATGTACCGACTAAAGCCACAAGACAGTGTGTTATGTATCGTGAGAGCCATACCCTGAGTAGCTACACATACCCCTCCCCTATACCAAGGCTACATAGACATGGAAATATTGTGGGGAGTCACTTTTTAATTGCAATACGCAAACATTGGATTTTTTCCCTGTCGGGAATCAAATGATATTTTTATTGACAATAACATCTCAATAGAGACGAAGTTGGGATATCATATGTTCCTGGTTCTTCTATGATATCCCAACTTCGTTATTGTTATAAGATGTTATTGTTAATAAAAATAACATTTTTAACTTTTTAACTCATGACTTGTAAATAATGATTTCCTTTTTTTCTTGGTTTTTTTATAGTAATCATTGTGTTTGGGTTTTTGAATTTCGTTTTTAATTATGTATTGTGTTTTATAATATTCATAATATTATGCTTGTTGTACTTTTCTTTCAAATTTTAATGTTTAATCTTTGGTATACTGTGAGTCATGATTTTTAAAATAATATGCTTTCAAGCCGTAAATGTCAAATGTAAATGAAATGTAATTAGCCTGTTAATTGAAATCGTATTTTTTCTTTGTTTCCTTGTTTTGAAAAAAAATCACAATATACCAATTGTACTGAATTAATTGACTTTAGCCATCCCTAAAATTTAATATTATAATGTGTTAATATATTTTTAGACTGGACTACTTATGTAGGTACATATCTACCTACATATCTGTTTTTTATACTTAAATTCATACATTATATTGTTCCTGACTATATTTATTAAGTCAATGTGTATATTTTACATCTCCATTAATATATAATGTATTGGTATTCATTGATAAAAATTTTCTTCAACTATTCTATTTTTGTTTTGTTGTACGCTATAAATATTGAATGTTTTATTTTATTTACTATTTATGTTATCAAGATATATTTTATTGTTATAATTATCATTATTTTTTTAATGATTCTAGAGTTTTTGTGTTAACACAGTGGAAATCCACTTTAAAATAGATAAATAAATCAGTGTTTTTCCACATTTTTTTTTTATAAATAAGACTGAACGTTTTCGCCAAGGTTACTTGGCTTTGTCAAGGTCTAAAACTGTCTTTATTATTTTCTTCTTCCTAGTTAAGAAGGAGAAATGAAGTATCCTATAAAAGTTCAAAATCAAAACTTCAAATATTCTATTGATTCAACACAATATTAAATGATTTCGTAACAAGTAACACATTATGGCAGCTTTATTAGAAAGCATCCAAAAATACACGACAAAGAGCTTAAAGCACGGCTTCAGATTATTTTTCCGGAAAATATCGGCCTAAGGTATGATAATTTATATCTTGAAAGTTTTTTCTGTAGCTTTTTGCATAATTTAAATCATCAAATTAAAACCCTAAAATACGCGAATAATCTCTGGGTCTAGTACTTACATACCTACTCTCCACTTTCTTCCCTAACTTTTATATCAGTATTCAGTGTCAAATATGAGTATTAAGAATGCCTCGCCTTGAAGGTATCTCAAAGGAGCTTTCAAGTAAAGTATAAATCTCAAGGAAAACATAGATAGGTACTGATGATATTTTTCGTTAGACAAAACTGATCTTCTTACCCGTTATTTGTAACTTTCTGTAAATGTAATTTATACACTATCGGATACTTTTGACATCTGCGGGGCAAGTCTTGTTAAACGGTGGAATTAAAACCCTCATGACAACCCATATCATACATATAGTTATCTTATGGAGTTCTATAATATCTGAAGATATTGTAATAATTATATCCATGATATGCGTTATCATGGGGGTTTTGCTTCTACCGTTTGACGGGACTTGCCCACCCCCCCCCCAGATACAACATTATAATATAAGGAATGAAATATTTTGTTTGTTATGTACTCAAGTATTATATTTTTTGATTCTTTAAATAGTTTTTTGCTTAAGTACCCAATTAGAAAACAATATGATTTTTCCTTTAATTATATTTTATTGAGAGAATCAAAGTATTTCTCACTCGTTCCTTCGTAGGTATTCAAAATATTCTGTCTCTATTCTCCTTGCGTTTTATATTTGACACTTGAAGATGTGTACGCATCTCCAAACAAGCAGAATGTATATGCCCAGAATAGAAATTTCTCTCTGAGTACCATTATGTCAAGAAATACATATATATGTACATATATTGTTGAAATTCTTGAGGATTCTTCAAGGTAGGTATGTGACGTCACATTCACTAGACCTCGCACTCTGAATAAGGAAATCGCTTTAAATGTACCTTGAAGGCCTGAGGCTTCCTAAAGATTTGTCTGGGAATACGGGCATTAATGCCGGTGTATTTTTAAAATTACTTATTCCACGAGACATCTCACTGAAAATATTATATTTAGGATTGTAAAAAGCTGCCTTTATTGCGATTTAAAGTCCCTTGACGAACCGAAAAGAGGAGCATAAAAACGATGATAACAAGTTACATCATAAAATATGATTGAATTTTAGAAAGGGGCCGTGTTCTTTGTGCGTGGGGTAAATTGTAGCGAAATTGCATAAAAAAGCGTGTGTTTTTTTTATATTTACTCTTATAAAAAACATGACAAATTATGTAACGACCCCTGAATAGTGATGGAAACATTTTTCAAGTACGGTTCGCAACAAGTATAATCTTATTTATTCATTCCCGTATTTGAGGAACATTTCGAGATACACATTTCTTTCTTTTTGTCGTATATCATTACATGACACTTCCAAAAGGCTTTATTTTTTTTTCGACCTTTGTCAGTAAGATTGGTTAGTACAGCCAACTATAATCGAATTTCAAACTGATTACTGGAGATTGAACTGAAACGGTATCAATATTTCAGTAGTATTTCTTTAAGTAAATAAGTAACAAACCTGCGTCTTCTTTTCTTCAGCGGATCTACGCCGTTCCCTTGTTTTTGTTGATCAAATTGAACGCGTTTTTCTTCCGGGGTTCCTGCGCTGGGCACCGGCGATTTTGGCGGCGATACCTAAAAAAATATAGTTTATAATTTGCAATAAAACACAAACACTTATTAAGTTCTTCATTAACATTAACTCAGCTGAAAGAATTCAACAAATCCGACCAACTAGAACTGGCACTTCACTTAACTTCATGGCAGTTTCTCCTGAAACTTCTTTTGGTCAAAGAAATTATAATTTTCAGGCTCCTCTTCTGTTTAATGTCCTTCTTGTCTATATTAAAACATGTAATTCCTTACACCAATTTAAAAGGAGTATTAAGGCCTTTGTATGGACAGAGGATTGTAAAAGTGTGTCTTCTTCCTTGACATTCTTTGTTTGAAGTGATATTTTTATTTTTAACTTTTGTTATTTTATATTTTTAAATTCTTTTATATTTATTCTTCATCTGTATTAATCATGGTCGCCCTATACATTTAATACATTTTGTTCTGTATCGATATATACCTATATAATATGTATAATACATTTGTGTATTAATTTTCAAAATATTAAAAGAAAAAAAAAATTAAAACAACTTTAAAAATTGCGAATCCATTACTCCCCCTTGGGGTAGTGACGAGTAAAAATGAAAATGAAAAATAGTTTATCTTCTTTCATAATAATCGAAAAATTACCTGCAGAATGAAATTTATTATGCATGTGTATCTTTATCACTAAGCAGAGAAGACTTTACTGAACAACATGACATTGCTTATTAGTTTTTACCTAAAATGTGACATGACACCACTATGGCACCGATGTACATATATGGCTCACAACTCAAAAAAGGCATTTTTTTTAGAAGCAATCAAATTTATTGAGTTTCGGCAAAAAATATTATCTTACCACAGGATTAATTTCAACGTCTAGTTCCAGGTTCTCTTCGTCGTTGAGTTCGCTCGTTGGCGACAGAAGTGGAGGAGATCCTACATTGTCCTCCTGGGAGGTTCCGTTGGCAGAGGCCATGATACCTTCGGGAGAAGTGGCTCCTGACCAGCGTCTTCCTCCGCGAATTTTTATTGGTACGTGGGCGTGAGGATAGCTCTTTTTACGATGCTCTGGAACAAATAGATGAACGTCAATATGATTATTGCGTAGATAAGACAAAAAAATAGATTAAAGTAAAAAAAGATTATTGAAAGACAAGAATAAATTTTTTTTAAGAAATTCCGAAATGAAAACTCAGAAATGCATGACCGGAAACACACTAAGAGAATGAGTTTTTAGAATTAAATCGGAACAGAAACAAATTACAAATTACAAGATTCAAAAAGAAACTCAAAAAAATTTGAAACACTCTCCCTAATATTCCATTCGTTTTTATATTATTTATGTGATATTTATTTTGTATTTTTTTTGTGTTATGGTTTGATGGTGGTTTTTTTTTCGATTTGAAATGTATGTTTTTATATTATTTTTGTTTTGCTTTTGGTTTTGAAATGAGTGTTTATTTATAATTGTTTATTAATTTAAATATTTTATAGATTCTGTGTAAAGTATTTTTCATTGTATAAGCAAAGAGCTTTCCTTAGTACAAACTTCTAGCATTAATTCGGAAAGGAAACATTTAGTATTTTTTGATAGCATTTAATATTGTATGTAAATTAGTCTTAATGTATTGTTTGAATATAAAATATATATAATACTGAAGACATTATCAGATGGGGTAGATAAACAGTAAACAGTAAACACGTAAAAATATTGCAAGATTATAGAGTTCTTCATATCGCTCATCAGGGAAACCTAGATTGATGAAACCTCCGAAAATATGTTTTGATATTTTATTGAAAAAAAAAATCAATACGAATGAAACGGGGATATATATTTATAAAAGATCCGGGAAATCAAGCATCGGCTTGTTTACATGAATACTAATTACAGACAGGAAAAAACGAGTGGGTTGTGGCCAACTATACACTCATCACTACCAAGTGACTCGACAAAGTATTGAAATTTTGTATTGAAAAATTTCAGCATTTTCATTAAATGAGTTTGTTACATTATTTTTGATTTTAATATTTTATTATAAAAACTTGATAATGCTTCAATGTGATGTGCCTTTTTAGCAATTTGAAAAAAATAGGTTTCCTCAGCTTGAAGTCACTTTTAAATATCTGACAGTTGAAAAAAATGAGAGGAACTGATCAGATATCCTCCAAAATCTAATGAGGTCTAAGCGAGTATTAGATATATAAATTTGTAAAATTTTAAGATAATTGAATGAGCACTTTAAATGATAAAGTTGAATATACACGCCGTACATAGTACATAGTAAACATCACACACAGATACATTGTGATGAAACTTTCAGAATACAATCTCAGCATGATACCTACTAGCTGATAATCTGCAATAAAAAATAACCTATAAAATTGCTAATTCATAACTCCCCACTATATCCCCCTGGGTTAGTGAGGACTAAAAATGTTTGTGTATATACAATCATAAAAATATTCGATGGCGTGGTAATTAGGAATCCACATTACATGAGACTTAGCGGCATAAATAAATCTCAAGATATACACAACAAAGGAAGTAGAAAAAGATGAATGACAGAATATATTATTTGCAAAGTCTTGTTTCTTCTTTTATGTATATTCCATCCTGTTATGTATGTTCAAATATTTTTTCTGTATGGATTTGCGATACTATAAGTTATTGGAAGCGTGTTGAATTATTATTTGGCAACCTGATAGTATCCAAGAAATCCAAAAAAACGTTAACTAGATTTTATTGTTCTCATAATAATACAGAAAGCGAATATTTTACATAAAATGTCTATTTATGTACTATTGTAGGAGATTCCTTCTTACAGAGAAACCTTTGATTTATGGCAATATTTCATCAAACAAAAATAAACCACGAAGTTAATTGAATTAAACATCATTTAATATTATTCTGTAGTACTTGGTATCATTCTATTATTTCACGGCATATTGTAAACTTTTTAGTCGTACTAGGCTGTAACTGTAACTAGCGGGAAATAGTTTGTGCTTTGTTCATAGTAGATAGTGATGTATAGTTTGTTGATTTGTATGAAACTACCTCACAACATTTCTTTAAGTATAAAGGTCTGTTTGAGTCTAAGACTTGAAAAAGATTACAATATATTTAAAAATAAAATAAAATAATTGTACCGAGTTATTTTTTTTTGTTTATTTCATTCTTGTTTTTGTGTAGCCTTTGATTTGTTTTGAAAATTTTGTTAAACCTTTTTACACAATCCTTACATGTACATTATTGATTTGTCTTCAAATAAATGTTAACCTTAGTGATAAAATGTTTTATGTATTATTTATATAGTAGATGTGCAATGTTTGGTGAATGTAACAATACAAAATAGATAGTCCTTTTTTTAACACGAGATTTCAATTAAAGAGTGTTTATGAAATATAAAATGGAACATTTTTTTTGTATTAGGCAATTCACCCTGAAAAGAGTGCTTTGTGCCAATTTAATGTTGACTGTTTATAAAGAAATTCTTTTTTGATCGTATGTTTAGATTATTTTATATTTATGGAATTGTACACCTTGTTAATTCTTATTTATATCTACATTTGATTCAATTAATAATTTTAAAAACATTATATAGTGGTAACTGAGGCATGGTGTATTATAATTCTGAGCTCATTTTTTCATTTGTATTTAGTTGTATTTTGTTAATTAATGTTGCTTTCTTTGATCGTATTTTGTTATACACTGTCTTTATTATTTTATGTCAAATTGTCGACCTCAATACAGGCCAGCCCTATTGTGGTTGACCATTTTGTATTATGTAACCTGTAGAGGTAATTAAATAAATTGGTGAACGTTGCGCAAGCGCATAAAGTGATCACGTAAACCAGCCGATGACAGGTCGTAAGCCCTGTAGGTGCCTTGATTTCCCGGTTCTCCTACAGTAAATATTCCAACTTCGTCTCTATTGAGATAATTAAAAATCTGTTAAAAAAATATCTTTGACTCCCGACAGGGAAAAAAATCCAATGTTTGCGCATATGCAATAATAAAAATATTCGATTAAATAAATAAATAAATTAAATGACCCCTATCGCTTATACATAGGCAAACAATCTTTGTTCCTTATGAGTTATGGTATTCATTCAAAGTGGCATTACAATCGCCAAATCTTGACTCAAAGTAAGACGAAATCAACCCATCTAATCTCGGATGAGCCTTTCCGTCCACGACCTTCTGAAACTATTAATGATTCTGTTCCCGGAAGACAGGAAACTTCCCCAGGGAAAGTCAACTAATTTCAATACACGTATTTCTAGAATTTTCTGTGAAAACGTGTAGCTCAGAAAGCTTTCTGTAAAGGTTTTAGTGAAAAAGCCACAAATCCAAAAAAATTCTCAGAAGATACAATTTGTTCTATGTTCATTCAATAAACTTCAGCTTATCATGTTTTTTTTTTCATTTTATTTATATTTGTTTTATTTTATGTTATATTATTTTTCGGGTAACTAACAGGTATGTACTATGCCAAATATTAATTTAACACGCACCCAATAACAAGTTGCTACATTCTGGAGACTCACGATATTAATGGTCTCAGAGATCCAGACTTGAAACACAATTAAAAACTGTGTAACCACAGTTTGTATCCACGGGATCAAAACTGTGTATCCACGGGAATCGAACAAATCAGCAGCCAGATACCTAGCCAACTGAGCCACGAAGACCGACATTTGTTTATAGTGCGTGAAAAGCGTAGAGTGAAAAGGTATATCATTGAAACATTCATAATTCCTAGCTATCGATTACGAAGAAAGAAGCTACATACCTATGCTGGTTGTAACAGAGTCAATATGTCAAATATGATTGTAAACACATTGACTGTTTTAGATTTTTAAATTTGTGTCTTGATTTATAAAAGGTATAATATAATTGTATAATTCTGTCGTCAAGTCTGAAATCGATATTCTACATAAATAACGATATTGCAGCTTTTAAAAGAAAACTTTTTAACTTATATGTGGGTATGTATTAACTGTTTTCTTTTTTTTTTCTTGACTGGACAACTGGTTATGTACATAATTTATTATTTTATGTTTTATTTCAATCTTGTTTATTCTTCCTCTTGCTATAAATAATGTTCTTTTTCTTCATAAAGTATCTTATTGTAAACCATTTATGGAAACTTTGCTGGTTTATTTGATTATTATTTTGTATCATTGCAATATATTTATAAAACTGTATGATTCCTTGGTAAATAAATAAATAATACTGTCGCTTTCTTCGTTCCTGTTTCGCGCTAGTCAAGTCGTACAAATTGTATGGCGGGACGACCCCCACCGATTCTACTTTGGTAGGAAAACGTACACCAGCTAAAAAGTGACTGCGATCACAAAAGGGTAGACACAGGGAACTGAATGAATCATTTTTCTATGTCATCATGCATCAATTGTCTCGTATGCATCATTTTAAACATGCCCGTCCATTATTAAAGCTTCTTGTGTTTCCGTCGTTCAGTATAATCGTTCGAGTGGTCGAATTACGTTTTCTTGACGACCCCGGCCTCCCGCTCCATTTTTGTCTGGTTTGTAGATTTAACTTGGTCAGTATATAATTATTATTTTTATTTTTATAATTTATTAATTGAATAAATTACAAATTTTATTAAGATTTTATTTTTTTTTAAATCAATTACAAATTTTATTACAAATCAATTACAAATTAACTTTTCTCCTCTGACATGAAATAATTGGCACATAGCACTCTTTACAGGGTGAATTGCCGTAAACAAAAAAAAATCATATACAATTTACATATAAAGTACAATTAACAAGATAAACAAGTTCCATGATATATTTCATAATAACCCTCTTTAATTGAGATAAAATCTCGTGTAAAAAAAGGGGAGTAGGTACCTATCTATTCTGTTACATTCAACAAACATTGCACATCTACTAAATAATACATTTAATCAGGAAGGTTAGAATTTATATGAAGAGGAATCAATATTTTATTACATTTAAGAATTGTGAAAAAAAAATTCAAAACACAAATAAACAGCTACACAAAAACAAGAATGAAAAACAAAAAATAAATCAGTACATTTTTTTATTTCATTCATAGATATTATATTTTATTTTTTTATTATTTGAGTTTTAATTTGAATTCTTTTCGCATACTTTTTTTATTTTATTTTGTTTCTATATTACCTACATCAAATAAATGCAATAAAACTAAAGTTAAATAATATAATGAAATTTATTACCTCACTATGCGAAGCCTCTTCTGAGGTAATACTAACAATAATTACCATTCACAATTATTAAAATAAAATAAAAAAAAAATATAAATATAAAAAAGGATTAAGGACTAAAGAAAAAAAAAAACAAGTGTATTTGTGAGGTGAGAGTGTGTTTGTATGTATAAGAGGACAATATGGGGATATGCGTAAAAAAGGATGTACGCGGGCGGAAGAAAAGATCTCTTTGAGTGGAAATATTATCTTATAGTTAATATTTTTAATTATAAGAGATAAAATGTGTTCCATAATTGATCATTTTTAATTATTTGAGATAAAATGTGTTCCATAATTGATCATTTTTAATTATTAGAGATAAAATGTGTTCCATAATTGATCATTTTTAATTATAAGAGATAAAATGTGTTCCATAATTGATCATTTTTAATTATTAGAGATAAAATGTGTTCCATAATTGATCATTTTTAATTATAAGAGATAAAATATGTTCCATAATTGATCATTTTTAATTATTAGAGATAAAATGTGTTCCATAATTGATCATTTTTAATTATTAGAGATAAAATGTGTTCCATAATTGATCATTTTTATTTATTAGAGATAAAATGTGTTCCATAATTGATCATTTTTAATTATTAGAGATACAATGTGTTCCATAATTGATCATTTTGCTGTGCAATATGTTATCATTATTATCGACCTTTGTAGATGTTAGATGCATATGTATATCCCGGGTTTAGTTTCCAGTAGAAACCAATTTTATTTTCAGTTTGGATTTGTGAATCGATTAAAATCACAAAATATTCTGAATGAGGTAACTATGTACCTATTTGTTGAGTGCGTGTGAAATTAATATTACTTGTTAGTATTGTTGTCCGATTTCAAAATAAAATATTCGAGCGAAAATTCAAGTACATTTATACATAGAATCCAATAAAGGCAAACTGTGTAATATAAATTGAAGTAATGATTGGAAATATTATTTTGAAACGTTCACGTAATGGGGCAGAGCCGACAGGGCACGACCTTGATTGTGTATATTTTAATACAAAGTCCAAAATAGCATTGTTATTTATGACAAAAGGAATGAGTGACATCTCATAATGATACCATTTTAATATATTTTTTTATTTTTAGATAGAAAATAATGATTCTGTTACAGATATGTATCGTCTATATCGTGACAATGTCTGAAACTAATATTGGACTGGGCTAAATAAATTATACTGACATCCATGGTAACAATGGCCTTTGTAAAAATTACATGAGATTCGAGTCCGCGCTGTCCTTCGTGATGGCAAGAACATAATTTTAAGTCTTATAAGGATTGATTTTTCTGTAATATTTCAGTAATATCTTATCTTTCAAGCCACGGATAATTTTAGTATCTTTACTATCTATTCCTATTCAAAGTTCTAAGCTCTGTGTTTGAAGTACTTTCAGCTCTCCTCTTACTTTCCTTATCCTTTAGTTTTCCTATCATTACTATGAATTGTTCTTATATGTATGCTATCTTCATTGTTTTTTTTACCTTTCTTCTGCTATCTTTATTTATTTTGTAATGTATGTAGGTAATAACATATATTTACAGAAAGATCTGAATAAATAAATAATATGTCAAACATTTCAATGAAAAAACGTGCCAATTATTTAATATGATTTTACACGCATTTGCACGTTTTCTTGAACAATTATAAATACCTACCAACATATTAATAATGGGAAATAATAAACCACAGACCATATTTTATTTTTCGTTTTTTTGAATGTGATCAATCATCTTAAAGCTTACATTTAACATAAAAAATACGTTGTATGCTGAAATTAACCTTAAGAGGCTATATAGGCTAACCTTAAGAGGCGTAGGCGAGTAATAAATTTTAAAAATCATTTCCCCAGTACTATACGTCTATGAAAAAAAGAATATTTCATGTTATCATCTTGATTATATTGCATGAGTGTTTTTGAAATATGAATTTGTTTAATACTTTGTTGTAAAATTAATTTTATTAAAACCCTTTTTTATTTTTAATTGTAAGTCACTAAAAAAAATAAAACAATCTTTCGAAGACTATGCAGAAATTAAACGAAGAGTCACGAAAGGGAACAAGACATTCGTCTCTCTTCTCCCAGTGCTGAAGTCAAGTGGTGTTCACAGGAAAACTAAAATCACCCTTTACAAAACAATCATTAGAACAGTTGTGACATACGGGTGTGAGGCGTGGACAATGACAAAAAAGTCTGCAGAGATACTGGACACCTTCGAAAGGAGGGTGCTGCGTAGAATACTGGGGCCAGTGACTGATGGCGAAGCCTGGAGAGTGCGATACAACGATGAGCTATACACCATCTACAAGGCACCCAAAATATCTGTACATGCCTGACTGAATAGGCTAAGATGGGCCGGACATTTGCAGAGAATGCCGTCATCACGGGCACCAAAAAGGATCATGGAAGGGCACCCAGGTGAAAGAAGGAGGGTCGGGAGGCCAAGGCTACGGTGGGAAGACGAAGTTAGGAGGGATGCTGCCAAACTGCTCCAGGCAACAGAATGGAAGGCCGAGGCGGGAGACAGGAGAGGTTGGAGGCGAAAACTCATGCAGGCCAAGGCTCGATATGGGCCGTAGAGCCATCGAAGAAGAAGAAGAAAAAAGCTTTAAAGGTTTATGAAGTAGATTTTTATTTATTTAATCTTTTTGTACATATAATAAATACACTGGCGGGCTTATTGCCTGATGGCAATTTCTTCCAACCAACCTGAATAAATGTGTAATATACAAAACAATGTGTGAATCACATAATCAATAAGTGAATCACATTACAAAATAAATAAAGATAGCAGAACAAAAGTAATAAAAAAAAGAACACAAAAACTAAGAAGATAGCATATAAGAACAAATCATAGCAATGATAGGAAGACTGGAAAGGAAGAGGAGAGGAAGATGTAATTAGGTGTTGTCAGATAAATATTTTTTTCAATCGAAAGAGAATATGAAAATCTACTGGCTGATTTTTTTTACTATTTTGATATTTTAATTACTATTCTTGTTATTAAAAAGTCTAAATTTTACCTTTTTTCCACGAAAAGATATTGTATATCATAGATTTGATGGTGTACAATATTTTTTTTCGTGTCTCACAAATCAGAAGGTTTATTACATAAATAAGTGTACTTATTTATATACATAAATCCGTATACCCTTGGTAAACAGGGGACTTAAACACTTGACATTTTTACATATCTATAAGCAAATTAATTTTCTCTGGCTAAATTTATACAACTGTAAAGAAGATTTTCAACGTAGGTGCCTATATTTTATGAAATTAATGCAAAAAATTTGCCGGTGGTTGAATTCGTTTAGCTACGAAGGTTGTGAAAAAGTGAATACTTTTTACTTGACCTAAATACAAAATAAAGATATAGTCATAACTCGCCGTGTCTCAACGCTGAAACTATTCACGGGAATATTTATAATGAACGCGGAGTAAATATTTTTGAATACAAGGTTGATGTTTTATTTTATACTAGCTTTTATGTCCCGCCGTTGGCCAAGAATGTAAAATTGTGAAAGAAAAAGCAATCGTTTTTATAATATTGTCACCCAATTATTTTGCAATATCAGACTATGAAAAGTGGTTTGAAATTTGATTGAGTTTAAGTATTGTAAAATGTTCAAGTGATGGCCACAACCCATTATTTTTTATATATTGCTATAAAGTGTGAATGAAGTATAATATACAAAATTTCTGCACGCATGGACTATGCGAAATGGTTTTAAATATGACTGTTTATCAACGTTGTAAAGAGATTGGTTTGGCCACAACCCCCATTTTTAAATATTATCATCGAAAACAAATTGTAATGTGAACCTATTGAAAATTTAGTAATTTTGGATGTTGGGATGTGGTTAAAATTTGATTAAACAAACGTAGGTACTGAAAAGATCTAGTATTGGTCACATCCCATTCGTTTTTATATTTTGTCATCAAGTGTGCATTATATTTTTGCACAATTAGACTGAAAGTCTACATTAACGAAGAAGAAGAAGACTTAAACTATAGTAAATAGTTTTTAATTTGAATATAAACGTTGTGAAGAGTTCAGTAATGGCCACAACCCCCATTCTTTAAATATTAGGTGTTGAAAATTATTCAAAATAGGATGATATAAATGGTTTAAATTTGATTAAACAAAAGTATTGAAAAGATTCTAGTGCAGGTTACATCGTCACATCCCACATCCCATTCATTTTTACATATGTATTTTCATCAAGTGTGCATATCGTTGATAATATTTCTGCACAATAGACTTTTAGACTTAAAACTAACCCAAAAGACTAAATAAAAAAGAGAAAAATAAGTATAAGACTATAAGAAATAGTTTGTATAAAAAACTATTCCAATGGTCTACATAAAATAAGTAAAAATACATATACCTAATAGAAGAATTAGACTATTGGAAATAGTTGTATAAAAGCTCACCCAAAGGTCTACAAAAAAGAAGAAGAAGAATAATTAGACTATTGGAAATAGTTTGTATAAATACTGACCAAAAGGTCTATATAAAAGAAAATGAATAAGACTATTGGAAATAGTTTGTATTAAAACTCTCCCAAAAGTCTACGTACTTAAATGAAGAAGAATAATAATTAGACTAAAGGAAATAATTTTTATAAAAAAATGACCCAAATGTAAATAAAAGAAGAAGAAGATGAATTAGACAATAGGTAATAGTTTGTATAAAAACTGCCCTAAAGGTCTACATAAAATTAAGAAGAAAAAGAATTAGACTCCAGGACCCGCCGCTTCAGACCCTTCAGTACCTCCCGTCCCTTCAGGCCCTTCAGTACCTCCCGTCCCTTTAATCCCTCATTACGTCCCTTCCCATCAGGCCCTTCAGTACCTTCCGTCCCTTCAGGCAGTTTTATACCTCCCGTCCCTTCAGGCCCTTTAGTGCCTCCCTTACCTTCATTACATCCCGTCCCATCAGTCGGTTAAGAAAAGTTTAAATCCAGAAACCATCCTGGAAGAACCGCGAAGAGATGAAAGAACCTTCTTTTCCCAGGATGCTCTACCTTAATAGGTAAAATGACTAAATACACGAAGAAGAAGAAAAAAGTTTAAACCCAGATACCTGCGAAGATATGGAAGGAAAATTGGACCTTCTTCTCCCAGGATATTCCACCTTCATAGGTTAAATGACCAAATGCACGATGAAGAAGAAAAAGAAGAAGAAAAAAGTTTATATCCAGAAACCGTCTTGGAAGACCTGCGAAGAGATGGAAGGACAGTTGGACCTTCTTCTCCCACGATTCTCCAACTTCATAGGTAAAATGACCAAAAATACACGATGAAGAAGAAAAAGAAGAAATAAGTTTAAATCCAGATACCTGCGAAGAGGTGGAAGGAAAATTGGACATTCTTCTCCCAGGTTAGTCCACCTTCATAGGTAAAATGACCAAATAGACGATGAAGAAGAAGAAGAAAAAAGTTTAAATCCAGAAACCTGCGAAGAGATGGAAGGAAAATTGGACCTTCATCTCCCAGGATAGTTCATCTTCATAGGTAAGATGACCAAGTACACGTTGAAGAAAAAGAAGAAAAAAGTTTATATGCAGAACCCGTCCTGGAAGACCTGTGAAGAGATGGAGGGACAGTCGGACCTTCTTTTCCCAGGATACTCCCCCTTTATAGGTAAAACGACCAAATACACGAAGAAGAAGAAGAATAAGAAAAAAGTTTAAATCCAAAAACCATCCTGGGCATACGCTCGACAATTCACCAAAGTTTCATTATAATCGGACAAACATACATACATACATACATACCATCACGCCATGTCCCTTACGGGGTAAGCAGAGAGAAATGAGCGCCATACTTCTCTATTTTTGCACACATTTCTGGCTTCCTTTACATCCATGCATCGTCTCATACATGCTCGTCGATTGTTCAAACTTTTTATGTTTCCTTCTTTCAAAATATCATTCACATGGTCATGCCATCCCTTTCTGGGGCGACCTCTGCTATTCACTCCATCTCTTGCACCCATGTATATTTTTTTGGTCAGTCGTTCATCGTTCAAACCACCTTAAAGCATTCACTTTCATTTTACATATAATATCCTTCTTTAACTTGCATTCTCTCCTTATGTCCTCATTTTTTATTCTATCATATATCGTTCTATTACATACTCTTCTTAGTGATCTCATTTCTACAGCATTTATTCTACTTTCATGTGTTCTTTGCCAGGTCCATGTTTCACTAGCATACGTCAAAGTAGGCACCACAATTGCATTGTGTACTGCAATTTTGGCTTCCTTTGAGATGCTTGGGTCGGACATTACTGGTCTAAGTGCTCCGTTTATTCTATTCCCTGCCATAACTCTTCTTTCGATATCTTTATCGGGTCTTCCATTCCGTTCAAACATACTCCCCAAATATAAATATTCCTCAACTTGTTCTAGCCATTCGTTCTCTACTTTTATCATACATGCAGTTATACTTTCAGTCTTTTCAAATACCAATATCTTAGATTTACTAACATTCATTCTCAGTCCATTTTGCAGGCATCCTTCATACACTTTATTTACTAAATACTGTAACTCATCCGCACATTCAGCAATCACCACTTTGTCGTCTGCATACATCAAATCACGTACGTTTACAGTACTTAGTTTCAGACCTTTATTTTCATTCTTCAATGTCCTAACGCAGTGATCAATATACAGATTGAACAGCCATGGAGATAATACGCAGCCTTGCTTCACCCCTTTATTAATAGGGAACCATGTTGTCAACGCATCGTTGACACGGACACAGGCTCCACTATTTTCATACAGAGACGCAACGGCACGTATTAGTTTGCTCTTCACTCCATATATCGATAGGATATCCCACAATTTTTCTCTATCCACTTTATCATATGCCTTCTCTAGGTCTATGAACGCACAGAAAAGTTTCTGGTTTTTATGCAGAACCTTTTCTGTAGCCATACGTAGAGAGAAAATTTGATCGATACATCCTCTGCCTCCTACAAAGGCACCTTGCGCATCCCATATCTTGCATTCCGTAATCTTGCGTATTCTCTTATCAATAATTCTTGCATACATCTTGCCAACCGAACTTAACAAGCTGATAGCTCTATAGTTTTTGCAGTCGAGTTTTGATCCCTTCCCTTTGAAAAGAGGAACTACAACTGCGTTTCTCCAATCCGACGGAGTGTACCCAGCTTCCCAACATTTATTGAAAAGCGATAGACACAACTCCGTAGATATTTTACCGCCATACTTGATAAATTCGGCTGCCACACAGTCCACACCAGCGGCTTTACCCGTTTTCGCGTGATTAACCGCTTCTTTTACCTCTTCTTCCGTTATTTCATCTCTCTCATTCTCATCAATAATCCATGTCCTCTGTCTTACTGTGTCACCTTGTGCGCTTTCATACAATTCTTTGAAATATTCACACCACCTCTCTTTCACACGTTCGTTATCTATCAGCATATTTCCATCTTTATCACTTATACACTTTGAACCTTTTACTTCCCCTTGCTTTCGTTTAGCTATGCCTTTCCAGAACATTTTCATGTTACCCGTAAAGTCGTTCACTATTTTCTGACTTTCTTTTTCTTTTATACAATCTTTTTCATTTCTCACTGTAGCTTTTACTCTCCTCTTGCATTCTTTGTACTCTTCTTTTGCTCTATTTTCTTTGTCAGTACCTTTTACAGATATCCAAAACTTCCATGCTTCCTTTTTCGCATCAACTGCATTTTTTACCGATTCATTCCACCAAGCATCACCTTTCTGCATTCCTCTTTTACTTTCACCGCACGCATTCTTGGCAGCCTTGCACACAACACTTTTCAAGTCTTTCCATACTTCATCTACACTTCTTTCACTATGTGTTTGAGAATTTAGTTCATAATCAACATTCCTTTCATATTCATGTCTTACTTCCTCTTCTTGTAATTTTTCCACTTTGACGCGCATTGGTGGTGCACTTTTGATTGTTTTAGAGCGCCAGCCGATGAACAGATGCAGTTTAGTAACAAGCAAATAGTGATCTGTCTCCAGCTCTGCGCCCCTATATACCCTAGTGTCCATCGTTGCCTTCCTCAAAGTGGAGTCCACACATACAAAATCTATAATTGATCTTTCACAGCCTCTTTCCCACGTATACTGGTGGATCTTTTTATGGCAAAAAATAGTATTAGCCACAAAAAGATCCCATTCCACACATACATTCAGCAGTCTTTTTCCATTATCGTTCACTCTGCTATCACCGTGAGGCCCGAGGGCAGATTCAAAGTCTTTTCTTTGTACCCCAACCCATCCATTCAGATCTCCTGCCAAAATAATCTTTTCATTTCCTTTCCTTTTATTCAATGCTTCTGTCACACTTTCCCAGAACTGTTGTTTTTCGCTCTCTTGGTCTGAATTCACAGGTGCATACCCTGTTAGGAGAAACACCGGCGTGATTCCTACTTTGAGTCTGATCCACATCAGCCTGGGACTTTCACACTTAAATTCTTTCATGCATTCCACCATTCGTTTAGCTAGTATCATACCTACACCCTTTGAAGCATGCTCGTCTTCTTTTACGCCTGACCATAATTCTATCATACCATCATGCCTCTCATGCATTCCGGTCCCCTTTCTTTTAGTCTCACTCAGGCATAGCACATCAATTTCTTTTTGATTAACAATTTCACACCTCCTCTCACATTCCACACTCCAACTCTGCACTCCGTTCTCTTCTTGTCGCCTACCCTTTATCGGACAAACGGTTGATAAATAAATAAATAAAATAATTTTCCTATAGGAAATCAGTATAGGTATATTATTGTTGATTTGTAAGTAAATAGTATTAGGTAGGTACCTACCTACAACAACCTTCTAAATAAATTCGATTCCTAACAAATTTTATTTGAATATCACATTCTTTCTGTAGCCATGGAAACGATTCGAACACGTAAGTAATATCGAATGGTTCGGATACATTTTTTGAATATGTAGGTACCTACATTGGTTTGTTCGATGCCATAAAAATGAAAATTGTCAGAAAAATCAAATATTATTTACAAATTATGCAATTTTATTATGCCTATATCTTTACTAATAAAAAACACATTTTTACAATATATGTCTTAAAACTTGCCGTAATGTCTTGTGTTTCATTTTATTATTTCATAATTACATTTATTTCAAAGGTTTATTATTTTCAAGAATACATTCATCCGGTGGGAAAATGAAATATTGTATGAAAAGATATTAAAATGGCGGCGTTTATGTACAAAAGGCTTACTTTAAAAATAAGTTAAACATTATAATTATACCAAATATTCACCATGTTTTTCACTCAAACGCTAAGTTATACTTCAAAATATATTTTTTTTGTGTAAATATTTTTACACAAAAAAATAATATTTTTACATTTTTTCAACATCTCAATAGAGACGCAGTTGGGATATTGTATAAGAACCAGGAACTCGAGGCACCTACAGGGCTGACGACCTGTCATCGGCTGGTTTACGCGATCACTTTATGCGCTTGCGCAACGTTCACCAGTTATGCCTTCTTATTGAGTTCCCTTATCAATGTAATTTTTGAAAGATATATATTTGACACACATTCGTAAGCGCTTCAACATTCATGTATCGTCTCATACACTTTCATCTGTTGTTCACGCATTTTATACATTTCCGTCTTCAAAATATCGTTCACATGGTCGTGCCATTGATTTCTATGGCACCCCCGACCGCGTATTTACCTTTCCGTGTTGATTAGGAGGCAAGTGCAGTCTAGAATTAGGCACTAGTTTGTTGCGCTAATGTACGTTAAAACTCGTGTTGAATTCAAGGCACGTGTCCTCCAAATGCACACGATTTAGCAACGCAAACTGTTCTTGCTAATACGCGTTCAATTCAAGGCACGCGTCTTTCAACCGTACACAGGTTTATAAATTTTACCATGCGTATTGATTGAGCGTTACAAGGCTGTGTTAGAGGCATTTTTTGTGTACGATTGTTTTTGTTTTAATAGATTAATCTGCACAAATCCACATTATATCATAACAACTCTTCAAGACATTTTTTTTGTATGAGATTGGTACTCATGAATTTTTCAATGAAATAATCACACATTGCGTCGTAATTATCTTCAAAAGATATAGATCATCGAATTTTACATTGATAATTATCCTAGTCTCCTTCGTAATTAACAATTTTAAAATTGTCCAAAATGCAACCAAGCAGGTGCTTTAAAAGTTCCATATTATTTAAAGACTTAAACAATAATTAATTGCCTTGATTTGAACATGTATTAGCAAGAACAGTTTGCATTTTTAAACCGTGTGCACTTGGAAGTCACGTGCCTTGAATTCAACACGAGTTTTAAGTGAATTAGCGCAACAAGCTAGTGCCTAATTTGAGGCAGTACTTGCCTCCTAATCAACACGGAAAGGTAAATAAGCCCCCCGACCTCTTATTCCTATCCTGTCAGCTTTTGTATATTTTCTTCTTCAGGCGTTCTTCATTCATTATTCCCAAGTGGCCAAATCATCTCAATGTGTTATCTTTCATTTTGTTAATTACATCTTCTTCATCTTAAATTCTTTCCTAGTGTCCTCATTTCGTACGTACCCTGTCATACATCGTTCTATTACAAATTTTCACTAGCGATCTCATTTCTACTGCATTTATTTTGCTTATGTGCGATTTCTGCCATGTCGCATACGTCAAGGTAGGCACTACGATTGCGTTATGAATGGCATTTTTGGCATCCTTTGATATGTTGTGACCATTCATAATTGGTCAAAGTGCTCCATTCACCGTGTTTCCTGTCATAACTCTTCTTGCGATTTCAAACGAAAAGACTTAAAAAATAATAATTTTCGAAAAGTAAGAGCTTTTGAAATTTTTGTCAGAAAATCATGTAAAAGAAATGAATGGTTGTCTACGGAAAAATAATCAGCTTTAAGCCAATGAACTTAAATAAAATATTAATGTGAAGTTGGTTGAAATTATACTTGGGAAGCAAAGAGAACACAAAATATCAAAATCATTATGTTTCCTCTCTATATGATACCTGTTGGGTAAAAAAAAATATATGATTATAATTTAATTTATCTTATCATTAAAAACTTTAAATACCCTACACAGTTCTCTCTTATTTAGAAACCCGTATCATTTTCTCGTGTCTTAAATTTCACCAGGTTGTGGTTTGTCAGGTTGTGGGTAGTGTACATAATCCTTGATCTTTTTTAAGGAAGATTTATTTTGTTCAACGTTAGAAAGACCTTGATGCTCTGTGGGTAGGCACCTTTTCTTACAATGTGTCGTTTGCCGTATATCCCAATTTAACCGAAAACAACACACATTGTTAAAATTTAATTAATATACCCAAAATGCAGTCAAAAGATGTTGAGTAAGAACGTAATTTGTCCAACTGTCGATTTGTTCGGGAGAAATTTGTTCTCTTAACATATCGACAATGTTTCAAGCCAGGATATGCGAGATTTGTATGTAGGGTCTATAATTTTCACGGCTTTTCCAACTTTGAAGTCAAAAAACACCAACTTAGAGGCTTCGCAGCATATATGTTCCATACACGGATTTACTCAGAATTCGGAGTAGAACATTTCGTGTGTCTGTGTGTGTGTGTGTCTGTGTGTGTGTGTGTATGTCTGTGTGTGTGTGTGTGTCCCCCCCCCTTATAACTTTTGATCCGCTCAATTTACAGAGCCTAAAATTTCAGAATATATAAACAGTTACAGGCCTACAAAACTTTTATACTCGGAATTTTGAATTTTTGTTTCAGTCAGGGGTTATCAACTTTTGAATTTTTATTTTATTTTTCCATATATCTCAGAAACCATAAACGGTAGAACGCTGAAAATTGGTACAAACATAGAAACATACAAAATTTCAAATAAGATTTTTCAAAAAAAAATACAGAGGTTCTCAATAATTTTTTATTAATAAAAAAATTTTTTTATGATAAATTTCTGTGTTTAACTGCCTATATTTCCAAAGTTTTTAAAAATATAGAAAAAAGCCGAAACACCCCAACTAGATAATTTAATTTTCTATAAAAAAACATTGTAGTAGTATATCTCAATTTTTTTTTAACAATTTTCATAAAAATTGTATTTAGTGACGACATTGATTAATACAATTTGTATGGGAGTCGCCTATACACAATAATATGTGTAAGAAAACTTAATAGTTTGATACTTAAATCTCCAAACATACATACATACCATCATGCTGTATTCATATTCCGGGTAGGAAAAAAGGACTGACCTCCATACTGTCCTATCTTGACATACATACCTACATATGTTGTATAGAAAACAAAATTTGAACTTATTCTTCAACTATACATTATAAATACTATCGCTATCGACAGTTGGATCTCATGTGTTACATGCAACTAGTTATAATAAAAATGTTTGAGAGACTAGAACTTATTTAAAAAAATAAATTATAAATTTAGTTTCTCTCTTTCATATTACAATTTACAGCGTTCTAGCTTTTATATTTTGTGTTTACTTTATTGGTTTACGTGCAAATCGCCCCCCTTCTCGACTAAAAGTTCAAAATGTATAGCTACAATTATAATAGACTAGTTGCATGTAACACATGAGATCCAACTGTCGATAGCGATATTATGTATAATGTATAGTTGAAGAATAAGTACCAAATTGGAGGTAGGTCCTTTTTTCCTACCGAGAATGTGAAAATAGCATGATGGTATGTATGTATGCTTGGAAATGATGTATCAAACTATTAAGTCTTCTTAGATATTGTGTATAGACGACTGCCATACAAAATGTATGAAGCGATGTCGTCACTAAATTCAATTTAAAAAAAAATTATAAAAAAAAAATTGAGATCTTCTACTACAATGTTAATATTTTTTATAGAAAATTAAATTATCTAGTTGGGGTGTTTCGGCTTTTTTCGATATTTTTAAATGTTTCGGAAATATAGGCAATGAAACTCATAAATTTATCATAAAAAATTTTTTTCTTAATAAAAAATGTTTGAGAAACCCTGGAATTTTTTTGAAATAAACATATTTGAGATTTTGTATTTGTCTATGTTTATACCAATTTTCAGCGTTCTAACTTTTACGGTTTCTGATGTATATGGAAAAATAAATCAAATTTCAAAAGTTGATAACCCCTGACTGAAACAAAAATTCACAATTTTGAGTATAAAAGTTTTGTAGACCTATAACTGTTTATATATGCTGAAAATTTGGGCTCTATAAAATGAGCGGATCAAAAGTTATAAGGGGGGGGTATACACACACACAAAACTCACAAAATGTTCTACTCCGAATTCTGAGTAAATCCATGTATGGGAACATATATGCTGCGAGTCCTCTAGTTGGTGTTATTAGCATGCAAAAAGTCCACTACGCCATACAAAATTTTCCTTCGTACACGCATCTTGGCTTAATAATGTCGATTCATTCAGAGAATTGAATTCTCATGAAAGAATCGACAGTTGGAATATGAAATTCAATAGATGGCACTAGTGTTCTACGTAATATAATTTTGAAACGACATGCAAATTAAATATAGTTTTTATTGAGTGGCTTCTATGTACCCGAAAAGCTCATTACAGTTTTTGAATTCTGAATATTTTTGGAAGCGCCGCTAGCCTCCTATAAAGGCGAGTGGCGCCAAACAAGCTTACATATTAGACGTAGGGGTGTCCACTTTGAAAATATATCGATATTTTAAATCGATTTTTATATCGAAAACATACATAGATGTTTTTCGATATATCGAATGAAAATATCGATATTATCCGATGTATCGAATCAAATCAAATTCGATATGTCCGGCCGCCAAAGATAAAATTAATTTCCTCTCAAAATTTATTTGGTGACCTTTTTTTTTTTTTAGTCCCACCCGCCAAAAAAATTATTTAATTTGCCGTCAAAGGTTCCAATCGACTGAATTGATTCAATATTTCAAAATAAAACATTGATGTTTCGATGTATCGAATGACATTCCAGGACACCGGAAGGATTCGATATATCGAATAAAAAACATCGATGTTTCGATATATCGAATGACATTCCAAAACATCGGATCGATTCGATATATCGAATCAAAAACATCGATATTTACGATATATCGATATATATCGGACATCCCTAATTAGACGTGCGTGAACTTGTAACTCAGGCGCAGCTCACTGCGCCGGCTCACTGAGTTATCCCATAATTGCGTCATGACGCAACAAAATGAATACGCCGAGTGAGATGACGTATCGCGCACCATCTACATGACACATTCAAAGATTCAACAACTCACAGACTCTTAAGTACCTACATACAGCGCATGAATGTACTGCGTTGACTTGAGTCAGTGTGTGAGTTTAAGTGAGAGTAACGAATAATATGGATATTTTTGAAAGTGACGTCAGTTTTTCACATATTACCATTTATTTAAAGTGTTTAAAGGTAATAATAATTTAATTACTTTGCTGGTACAACACCTTTCCATGCAACTCAGTAACGGTGCAGCTGACAACTCACTGCGCCGGGTCATTCAGCTAGTAAAAAAAATAATTATAAAAGTATAATATGCAGGTATTGTATTTTATATATTCATAATATTTCATGTACATGTTTAAAAAAATTACAACTTTCCCGATTCTACTATTACTAGTTGCATGTAACACATGAGATCCAACTATCGATAGCGATAGTATGTATAGTTGAAGAATAAGAATCAAACTATAAACCCATAAATACAAATTATTGAAAATTTTAACACATGTTGGTATGTATGTCAAGATAGGACAGTATGGAGGTCAGTCCTGTTTTCTTACCCGGAATATGAAAACAGCATGGTGGTTCTGTATGTATGTTTGGAGATTAAGTACCTATCAAACTATTAAGTCTTCTTACATATTGTGTATAGGCGACTGCCATACGAATTGTATGAAGCAATGTCGTCACTAAATTCAATTTTTATAAAAATTGTTAAAAAAAGTTTGAGATGTGCTAATACAATGTTAATATTTTTTATAGAAAATTAAATTATCTAATTGGGGGTGTTTCGGCTTTTTTCGATATTTTTAAAACATTTGGAAATATAGGCAGTTAAACTCATAAATTTATCATAAAAAAAAATATTTTTCTTAATTAAAAATGTTTGAGAAACCCTGGAATTTAAAAAAAACTAATTTGAGATTTTGTACTTGTCTGTATTTGTACCAATTTTAAGCGTTCTAGCTTTTATGGTTTCTGAGAAATAGGGAAAAATAAAGTAAAAATTCAAAAGTTGATAACCCCTGACTGAATCAAAAATTCAAAATTCTGAGTATAAAAGTTTTGTAGGCCTATAACTGTTTATATATTCTAAAATTTTGGGCTCTGTAAATTGAGCGGATCAATAGTTATAAGGGACACACACACACACACAAACACACACACAGACACATAGACACACACACAGACACACGAAATGTTCTACTCCGAATTCTGAGTAAATCCGTCTATGGAACATATATTCTGCGAAACCTCTAAGTTGGTGTTTTTTGACTTCAAAGTTGGAAAAGTTATAGACCCTACATACTAATCTCGCATATCCTGGCTTGAAACATTGTCGATATGTTAAGAGAACAAAGTTCTCCTGAACACAGTTGGAAAATACTAGTTGCATGTAACACATGAGATCCAACTGTCGATGGCGATAGTATGCATTAGCAAAGAATACGTAACAAACTATAAACAACACAAATTAATAAATATTTGAAGATATTTTATTTTCTATATAAAACATGTAGGTATGTTTGTCAGGATAGGATAGTATGGAGGTCAGTCTGTTTGGGGGGACGGACACACAGACACACACACAAAGCTCACATAAAATGTTCTACTCCGAATTCTGAGTAAATCCATGTATGGGAACATATATCCTGCGAGGCCTCTAGTTGGTGTTATTAGCATGCAAAAAGTCGACTATGCCATACAAAATGTTTCTTCGTACACGCATCTTGGCTTAATAATGTCGATTCATTCAGAGAATTGAATTCTCATGAACGAATCGACAGTTGGATTATTTGTGTTTAAGTGTTTATAGTTTGGTACGTATTCTTCAATTATACATACTATCGCCATCGACAGTTGGATCTCATGTGTTACATGCAACTTGTAAATAAAAGATAAGTTTCCTATTTTGACAACGTTTAGTTGGGCGCATTTTCAATTGATATCTGTTATTATCCCGAGGAACATTACAAAATAATATACAATAAATAAATAAATATCATATTTTGTAAAGCATGTATTGAGAAAGTTTCAATAGATTATTCATTAGAAGACAAAATTAAAATATGCTACACTTTATAAATAGACATAATATGTTGTCATTAAATACTTACGACTTCTTTGTCATAAATAGATTTAAAGTATAATGGGATGCTTTGCCTTGAACTTGATAGTTCCTCTGAGCTTGACCGTGTATGAGAGCCAACTCTAAATAAAATACAGATACGATTCTAGATTATATCGTTCAAAATTATTATTATCATATTAAGTATTAATTAATGAACATGAATTAATGGTTAGTTATGGGAATGTCTGAGGATGTACATATATGTACTTGCTTCAAAAATAATAATATGTATTTTTTTTTTTTAAATATATACTTATATATTATTGCTATATTAATATATTCAGAATTACCTACTTCAAGTTTTTTTTTTTCATTACGAATTAAAAGAACTGCATCTTCATAATTTGTCATGATTCTACATAGAAAACGCTATAATCACGAGCAAGAGGCATTGTAAAATCAACCTAATTTAGTACGATGTTGGGATTGATATGTTTGGCGGGTGGTTCATGAAACTCCGAAATAAATACTAGACAACTGTACATACTGAAGGAATAAAAGATACTAGACACCTGTACTGAAGGAATAAAAAAAAGAAACCTGTACCTACTGAAGGAATTAAAATACTAGACACCTGTACTGAAGGAATACAAAATACTAAACACCTGTACTGAAGGAATAAAAAATACTAGACATCTGTCAGGTTGAGGTGGCTGGAAGATGTGATATTTGGGAACGTTATAGGAATAGGAAACATTGTTCATCCCCAAAGTGGCTGTTCAAAGGAAAACACAGGGACTACCACCAAGCATGTTTCAAACCACAACCCCTAAGGCTGGGTTGTTTCAACAAAAGTATTAGTAATAGTATAGTTACATAATATACTTTGATTTCATAAAATTGTTCAAAATTGTGTTGGTTGAAAAAACCAAAAGTATCGCACAATTTTATGAAATCAAAGTATTTTAACTATATTATTACTGATACTTTTGTTCGAGAAACAGAGCCTACACCTATATACATTAACTAAGAGCCGACAAGGTTTATCATCGACAACGTTTGATGTATATATTCTGTGTGATATTCTTTGTTAAAACACAGAGAACAAAAAATACACGGAGAGAACTAATTGAAAATATATAAAATATCAAAATAAAAACACAACAACGATGAGAATGAAAGATTCCAAGAAAAGAACATCGTTAAAGCAATTTGAAATCTAAAAGACTTTTTCTTTATCAACTCCAACGTAACATATAAAATGTAATTTATTAACGTTTGTAAAAGGATCGTTGTGTTCTGGAAATTTATAAGACAAGGCTGATTCTTCTTTTTTGATACTTCATATAAAACATAATAAAATCAACTTAAGTAAAAGCCATTTCGTAGACTATGTATACTTATCGTTTTGGAAATAAGTAGGTACGCTGTTCGCTGATATTTTTAATGAATTTACTTTTCAATAAGAAATAAATTCATGATATTGGTTAGGTATATCTCAACATAGACAATATATTCAATACTTTCTTGTTCAGAATACATGATAATTTCTTTAATGTTTTTTAATTCATATAAAATGTTTGCATTATCCACTCGTCTAATATCATAAATCCACCCTGTTGAGGTCTTCCAACACTTCTTTAGCCCGTTCTTGGTTGCCATTTTAAACAAATACATTTATATTTAGCTGAATAATATAAAAAATAATAATAATAATACTAAAAAAATAAAAAAAATTTTTTTTTTACTTTTTCAAAAGACCTCGCGTAATTTCCGATCTACAAAATATATTTATTTACAAAAATACTTTTATGCTTTGGTCTTAGTATGATCCAAACTCTCAAACACTCGTACGTTATGTTACGTCAAGTACGGAAGGGTCTATTGAAAATGTCCAACGGATGTTTCGCCTTCGAAAATATTTAAAAATAATATTATTTTCCACTTGATCGATCGTACTATGTGCCATGTTGCCAAAGTCGAGAAAGCGATGCCAAAATCCGCGTCGGTTTTGTGTCTGGATGCCAACCGAATATCATCATAATATCTTGGCCATACTTCAACAATATCGATCAAAAATATCAATACAATAAAATTCTTTTTGTGCATTTTAATATAGCAATTGAGACAGCGTTTACTTTGTAAAAATACGTAGGTAAATCTTATAAGATTAATTAATCTACGAAACAAAAATATTATTTTTGTTTTCGCTTAAACATGGGAAGTTCATGTCAATTATTTGTAAAATTTCATAAACACACAGTTTTAATGCACATACGAGTACGAATTTAATGAACTGCTTTCGCCGGACACAGCCGGCATTCTCAGAGGCAAAATCTACTAAACTAAATATATATAATTATTGTAATTAATTTTTATTGTGATTTAATGTGATACAGCGGTTTTTGAATGGTGGGAGAAATGACGGTGAACAGAGTAGGTATATGATTTTGCGAGGGACGGCCGGCGTTCTTCGTTTGTATGCATGCAAACGTGTGCTTCACTGATGAACGTTGGCTTTCTGTTGCGAAATTTGACGCATGTTTACTTCGACTTCACCCAGAAACGAATGAAGATAATAACTATGCTCCTTCCTCGAACACGAATCCCGATCTCAACTGAGGGATGAAAATATCCTTATATTTCCATAATTTAAGAATATTTATTATAAAATGTTATTTTTTTATTATTCTTAATGTACCTATGTCAATTATTTTCATTAAATAAAATAATAATAATATAATATTTTGTGGATAAAGTGAATAGAAGGGGTGCGGGGATCAGGATATTTTTATTTATTTGTATCATTCTACAAAACTTTATTCCATTTCTTAATGGCAAATCGTTTTCGTTTAACCTTGAAGCTTTTTGAAAGATCTCTCTTATACCATCGGCTGTAGGGCCATCGAAGTAGATGAAAAAGCTACATCAAATTAATTAAAAAACAAACGTGTTATTGGTGTAGGTTAAGAAAATCGAGCACCATATATTTATTTATTTAAACTTTTTGTACATATAATAAGTACACTGGCGGGCTTATTGCCTAATGGCAATTTCTTCCAACATTTTTATTGCGTCAATATTTCTATTTCTATTGCGTCAGTCAAATTCTTCCACGGTTTCATACATGCTCTTCTCTTATTTAATTTTTTTACGGTCGTGTCAAAGTTTTTTGGTTGTCCTTTGCTTCTCATTCCTACTCTTTCACGAATTCATACATGTGGCTCAACAACCGCTGTAGTTTTACCTTAATTCTGTTAACAATATCCTTCGTCAAGTAACCAATTAATCCTTATGTCAAGGTTCCTGTTTCTGTCATACGTATTTTTTCGTACCACCTTATAAGCGACACCATTTCGTGGCATTTATTATTTTACAAAAAATATTTCAAATTTATTAAAATAAGCAATTACTGGAATTTTGCTCGAGCGATTGACAAAACAAACCATCCTGGGTGATAAAATTTTTCGTTTCTTTGAATATTTCATAGATCAAACAAGAGGAAGATAATTTGTTTCTTCTTTTTACCATTTAAAAATACTGCCTTATTATTTTGTATCTCGGCTAAAATCAAATATTGAACATTGTTAAAAATCCTGAAATTCTCAGTGAAAAATTATCTCGTCTGTTGTAAATATAATACTGCCTGCGACGAAATATTCTATACAATCAAATTACGTGGGATGAAACATAATAGACAGTTGTGCCCAATACTAAAATTGAGCACGCTTCATATATTGTATTGCATTAATTAATTGCTTCTCGGGTAACTAACAGGTATCAACTAACAACTAACTAACAACAAACAGGCAACTAACTAACATTCGCCAAATATTAGTTTAATAAGCACCTAATAACAAGTTGCCACATTCTGGGCTTATGATGTTGATCGTTTCATAGTTCAAAACTCAAATCATAATTAAAGACTCTCTACTGGAAATCGAACCCGGGACACTTCATTTCAGAAGTCAGATATCTTAAAAACTAAGCCACAAAGTTTGATAAGTGATATAAATTCCATGAGTTCGAAATTCAATTTAGGCAGTACATTTAATTGAAGGCAGACAAACAATGAACGCATTTTGAAATCTACATCATCTATGTATCAATAATGTCTGCGAACAAAATTGGTCTATGATATATTGTTTACATTGAAATTGTTGTAATATTTGTTTGATTGGCTGTATTTTTTAGGTTAAAATAAAATAATAGTGAATTTAGTACATTTTCGTAAAAATACCGCGCAGCGTTGATTTAATTTATCGAAATAAACCAACAAAAACTAAAAATTTCTCGAATCATTGATTTTTTTTATTTGTTTTATCGGAATAAATATAAGATAATTGAAATTTTCCTGCTGCGCGGACTATGTTTAATTGAGATTATCGAGATAAATAAAAGAAAACAGACAATTTTCTCGCTGCGCGGAATTTTCTATAAGACAAAATAAATTGTCCTATACTTTACTATTATTTTACTTTTATTTAAACTTAGTTGCACAGATTTATTAAATATATGGCCATTAGTTTGATGCTTCCATTCTTTTTTTTTTTTTTTTTTTTTTTTTTTTTTTATATTTTGTCAACAATTATAATGGAACATAAAAAACATTACAGTCAATCATCTCACTAGGGTTGAACCTGTATCGAGATGAGCGACTTTACAACAACGAGTGAAATAAGAACAATATTATAATTTTTGAATATTGAATAACAAAACAAACAAAAACATTAACAAACACTAAGTCAAAAAAAATATTTTTAACAAATACTATGTTACAATGTTGTCTGCAGTTGGGCACAAGGAAGATAATTGTGACAATAATATCTATGCACCCAACACACAGACAACTAACACAAAAGAACATGACATGTATAGGGTGACCATATACTTCAAAGGCTACCAAAAAAATAAAAATATTAAAATAAAAATGAATTGATGGGAGAGGTTTTAATTAAGATGTGCTGCTTGACATTGCTCTTGAACAAAGCAAGCGTTTTCAATGCTTTTATATTAATTTGGAAGGAAGTTAAACAGTAATGGTGCATGATAAAAATAATTTCTCTGTCCAAATGTTGATTTAACAATTATCGGCTGATAATTTAGAGAAGCTCCCAGTCTAGTGAAACGCACCTGCTGAGTTCTCTGTGCCAAATCAATGCAGCTGTAAAATTTACACAGTGCTTTCAAAATGTAAAGCTCCCTAGCATTCATAACTTTACACTCATTATATAATAGTTCAGATGGATATACAAATTTTTTTCTATACATGACCTTCAGGATCAATTTTTGTGCTATATTTAGTGGTTCTAAATTTGTTCTGTAACAACCCCCCCAGCATACTATGCCATATGACAGCAAAGACTGAACAAAAGAGAAATATACAGTTTTCAGTTTATCTTTATCCAAAATATATCGAAGATCTTTGAGTATATATGTTAATCTTCTAATTTTGTTAGATATAAGAAGTATGTGTTCATTCCATTTCAAAAATTTGTCAACTTTTACACCAAGATACCTGATACTGTCCACTCTTTCTAAGGATTCACAAGTGCAAGTATGAGAACAATTATGTATTATTACAGGTTTTTGAATTGAAGGTTGGCTTTTGGAAGAAATACTAAAAGTAATATATTTAGTTTTGCTTGAATTTAAGGTCAAAATATTGTGATCAAGCCAATTTTTTACAACATTTAATCCAAGATTACATTTTGAATATGTTGCCTCCCAAGAATTGCCAGTAAATATTAACACGGTATCATCCGCAAAAGTAACAATAGTGCCAGAAATATTTAAGTTACACAGATCATTTATGTATATTAAGAATAAAATTGGGCCAATAACACTGCCTTGTGGAACACCATATGAAATTTGATTATTCGAACTTTTATAGTCATCAATTTCCACGTATTGTGTTCTACCACAAAGGTATGTTTTAAACCAATTCAAGGTCTTATCGTTAATGCCGAGTGCTTTAAGTTTTTTGAGAAGGATACCATGAGAAACAGTATCGAATGCTTTCGATAAATCCAAAAACAAAGCTATAGCCTTGTCACCCGCATCTAGCGCATTTACTATCGTAGAAATCAACTTTAGAATAGCATCACTTGTCCCCATGTTCTCTCTAAAACTTCTTTTAAATCATTGTTTTCGAGTGTCCCGTAAGAGCCGGGTAATCGAAAATACAACATGCAACAATAACATCTCACATAGTTCAGCAATGAGGTTCACCACCCATTCTGAATGTAGTGCCTTTTTTGGTGAAACGAGACTGGTGTGTGGGTATACATAGATGTATTTTTCTCCTTTTATAAGGCAATGCACATCCGCACACCTTTCGCTGGTTACCCCACATTGTGGGATATTCCGTGATGGTATGAATGAATAGTTTGAACTAAGTTCACACAAATTCTAATAATATGATCTTCTAGACCAATAAATATCGATGCCGTTCATATTGCCAAAATTAAAGAAACAATAATTAGTACCACCTTCTTGAAACTTTTTTCACCTGAAGATCCAAAAGTATTTAACAATATACAGATTGTATAGCAAGTATACGGATTAAAGATTATGAAACACGGTGTAATTTTCAATGAATGAATGAATTAAAAAATAATAATATATGGACGGGTGCCAAACTTAGATAACATGACACATGGCATAGTATAGAGAGTAACAATGAGCTGGCATTTCAAGGACGAAATGATAAATAAAAAGTGTATGAATATAATATGTAGGTAATTTTTTTTCACATTCATCGCATAGTTGACGTCTGATTGTTACACAACTGTATACGTATTCCTTTTGTCTTCCACTCATCTTTTAAAACACTCTCTTTTCATTCTTTGCTTTTATATTCCCATATTTCAGTGTTTCATTCTATTCTAATCATTAATAGTGAGCAAATGCAAAACCAGTATACTCTTAGTTTTAAAATAATTATAACAAAAAATATGACAAAAATAAAAAGAAAACAAAGATTACAGAAGAAAAATTAAAAAAAAAATTAAGGGGTGACTGCTGCCAACGTACTTATTTTTCAATTTGATAAACCATCATTATTTCTAATGAAATCGTTTTGTATAAAAATAATTTAGTTAGTTTGGGTATTAATAAAGAAATATTTAACTAAACTTTTTGATAATGTTCTGTATAGTTCTTGTAGAAAAAAAATAATTTTAAATAAACTATAAGGCGTAGAGCTGTATATAAGTATTTTTTTTTAATTTAAGAAGAAAATATCTGGAATAACATGTCGTGACGTTGCATAAATGCTTCAGGTTTAGTAAAAACATTTATTTTCCATTCAGCGCCATTGCGAAATAAAAGTTTTTCTGGTTTATTTACTTAACCTGATGCATTAATGCAACGTCACAACAGATTTTATCCAGATATTTAGTTCTTCTTTAATTTAAAAAAATATACATATATTGCTCAATACTTTATAGTTTTTTAGAAATATAAGATAAATTTTAAAAAAATCGGGGTATGCTTATTATTTTTCTATAAGAACATAATTAAAAAGTTAAGGTATTTTTTTATTTATTTCATATCGAAACTAACTACGATATTTGTATCAAAATGATTCGTTTAGTAGTAATGGTGCAATATCAAATTGAAAAAATAGGTACGTTGGCAGCATTTGCCCCCTTAATGTAAGAACAGTTCACAGCAATGAAAGAAAAATAAGACGAGAGGAAGAAATCAAGTTTTATCAAATAAATATTTTTGCTAAATCCAAATATATTTAGTGAGATAAATAAAAATTCTTCAAGTACCTACTTACTCTTGAACGTGCGTTTTTTTTTCGCTCCACAACACAATATACTAAATAGACCGAATATTTTTATTATTGCTTATGCGCAAACATTGGATTTTTTTCCCTGCCGGGAGTCAAAGATATTTTTTAACAGATTTTTAATTATCTCAATAGAGACGAAGTTGGAATATTTATTGTAGGAGAACCGGGAAATCAAGGCACCTACAGGGCTTACGACCTGTCATCGGCTGGTTTACGTGATCACTTTATGCGCTTGCGCAACGTTCATCAATTATGCCTTTTTAATGAGATCCCTATCAATTCAATTTTGAAAGTTCTATATATTGTAATACTGAAATTCTTTTCGCTTGAAAATAAGGAATTTTTACTACAGCCATCTATGGTGAAATTATGAACAACAATCTTATTATTATTATTTTTTATTTATTTTGTTGTAACGCCATCTATTGATTTCCCGGTTCTCCTACAATAAATATTCCAACTTCGTCTCTATTGAGATAATTAAAAATCTGTTAAAAAATATCTTTGACTCCCGGCAGGGAAAAAAATCCAATGTTTGCGCATATGCAATAATAAAAATATTCGATTACTTACACATTGGTACAAGTAGGTAAATAAGACAAAAATGACCTTATAAGTCTGGCGCAATTCAGGGGTGACTTCTATGCGAAAAAATGCATTGTCACCTCAGATATAAGAATTGTAGCTTTCATTATTTACAAAAAAACAATTCTCTCAATTCTTTCATATTTATAATTTATACATGGTCCTTGTTTTCTTTTGTTATGGCCGAACCCATGTAGGTGAATTCATCTACTGCCTGATATCTATGTATATAGCCAGGCTGAAAATATAACTTGCGCGTAATTCAATTGATTTTAAATTGGGAAACAAATTTAAATCGTTTGAGTATTTTATATCTACAAAACTACCCATGAATCATTTACTTTAAAAACAAGTATTTCCTTTTTCAAAAGCCTCAAAAATCATGCCTTTTTACGCGACATTGCACCAATATTATTAGATGTACTACAAACAATTAAATTTAACACGCTCCCAGTAACAATTTGCCACATTTTGGATATTTGTGATATACATCTTACAGATCCAAACTAAAACAACTGTGCCTTCACCGGGAACCCGAAAGCTTTGGCCTCAACTTTAAATTGAATATCAACTCTTTTCAACTTTTCTTTTCAATATTTATATGATCATCTGAATGTTGTCATTCATAATGTCAATTACTTAGTAGTCTATAAGCTACTTCACCACTACAAATACGACTATATTTGAACACCACGTTCAAAGAGGACATATATGAAACAACTTTAACAGGTCGAAGTTTCACAGAGTTTGTACCTACGTTTAATCAAAATCACATGTTTCAACACGTTATTGACATAAAATTATAAATAATTTATCACCTTCAAAATATTCAAGTCTGGCGACTCTAGAATTTAATTGACGTAATAACGCGAGAGACACTTTCATAAAAGAAAATATACGCCAGTGTCAAACGTTCAAAATTAAATAAAACATTAAAAATAAAAACACGAGGGAGTTGTGCCTAACGTAGAGCCTATAGAAAGTGAATCAAACATATTTTGAAATTCAAATTCAAGAATAGATTTGCTATGAACGAATTTACAGGTTAGAAATCTTTATATATCTTATGAAATATTTTGTTGTAAGTACCAGACTCTCGGCAATAATATGTCCTTCTTCTTCTTCGTTTAGTAGTACCTAGTTGGTCTGTTCTTCAGAAACTATTCCTCCTGGGATGACGAAGTCCAGCTATCCTTCCATCTCTTGGATGGTCTTCCGGGTAGGCGGCGGCCAAAAGGAATTTTATTCGCTGCTATATATGCAAGTCTATCACTGTCTATCCTGGCTACGTGGTCCCTCCAATGTCTTCTTCTGGATCTACTGTATTCCACATGTTTTCCTTATTTGAACATTGCGAACACGATCTCGGAGAGTTTAACCAGTGATTGACCTTAGGACCTTCATCTCCGTTGTCCTTAGGAGCCCCTTGGTTCGTACGGTATCTGCTCGCGTTTCCACAGCATACGTCATGATCGGCCGCACACATGTCTCATATATGTATAATATGTTGCTTTTATAAATGTACCTATAATTCATCAATTTAAGTAATACTTTATTGCACCTTGTGCGAGTAGCGAATTCATTTTTCGAATAGTCATTTCTTCCAAGTAATTAATTTTCCAGTCCAGGGATGCAAAATCAACGTGACAAATAATTAAAAAAAAACATCCTGTACTGTGAATCGAACCCAGGATGCCTGCTCAGAAGCCAAATTTACCACTTAAGACCCTTGTATACCCTGAGTATTCGGATGTACGCAAAAATGCACACTAAATTACCTTCTAATGTATGAAACATGAAAAAATATCGTATATCACCTGATATGTGATATACCTACAACATTTTATCGTGCAAAAAAGGTAAATTTTGATTATTTTTAAATAGCAAGAATAGTTATTAAAATATTATAATAATAAAAAACTCATCCGGTAGATTTTCATATTCTCTTTCGATTGAAGTAAAAATATACTTCATAGGTCTTGTAGTTTTTTATTTACGTACAGTAAAAAAAATAAAAAGGGTTTTACTTAAACTAATTTTACAAGAAAAGTATTAAACAAATTCATAATTCTAAAAACTCATGTAATAGAATAAGGCTGTACATACAAACTGTTCCTTATTTCAAAGACGTATATTTTGAGGGTATTAGGGAAATTATTTTCAAAATACACTATATAGCCTACTATAGCCTCTTAACTGCGGAAATAGACCATTTTTTAATACTATAAAAAAAAACAATGTGTTTTTGAGTTGAACAGAAAATAAATATATAAATTATCATTCCGAAGGTATTCTGATAATGATAATTATAACGGTTAGTGTTTTTAATATTAGTGTTATTTTTTATTATTATTTTTTATTGTTATTTTTATTTTTTTATGTTAGTGTTAGTGTGAAGCGTTCCACATTTTTGGGGTTCAAATTTTGGTAGGGTCACGGAGATACATATTTTGCTGGAAAATATGTATCCTTTAAATACCGTGTAAAGCCACAGTTGCATTCAATCAGCAACACTACCAATAGTCCTACTCCTAGCGTCCACGAGTGGCCTCTAAAGCCCCGCGAACCCCGGGCAATGTGGCTAATGGCAATACCATCAGCCATAGCAGATAGGAGAGGGTGAATGGCGAGTCTCCGGCGCCATAAAACCGGAACCCCCCAGCTAAGGGAAGGAAAACCCCTACAGAAAAACCCTGGTCCTCCTGGTAGGGGGTTGGGCGAGAGGCTAATAACCTCTCCCCGGAAAAAAATCCCTATTACGAAACCAAATACGAAACCTCGGACACCGACTGGAAAACTGACTGGACCTGGCAAATGGAAAACGGACTTGAAAATCGGTACATGGAACGTGCGGACGTTATATAGGAGTGGAGCTCTTGGACAACTGACTGGAGAGATGAAGAAATATGGGTTACACATAATGGCTGTACAGGAAACTAGATGGCTGGGATGCGAAATTTTTGACACCCGAACCCACACAATACTTCATAGCGGCAACACAAAACATGCACTTGGAGTAGCCTTTATAGTGGATGAGAAAGTTAAGGGGAGCATCATAGGTTTCAAGTCCATCAATGAGAGAGACCAGACCAGACCAGATTTTTTAATGTATCACTGGTAAATGTGCACGCAGAAACAGAGGAAAAGGATGACACAGTAAAAGATACCTTCTATCAAAAACTAGAACAAGTATTCGATGCTTTACCCTCTAATGATATAAAGATGGTTATTTTTTTTATTTTTTTTTTATTTTATTTAAATTGGCATATCTACAGACCATATACAAACTTTTATTACAAATATAGTAAAAACATTAGTCCATTTACAGATAGCACATACAAATTAAAAAATGCAAAATATTGTGGTACAAAACCAAAAAGAAAAAAAAACACAAGTCAGAACATAACAAAATAAAATATTACGAGAAAAAATAAGAAGAAGTAAACAAAAACAAAAAGTATGCACACACAGGATAAAAAAGAAAGTGTGCGGTTTCGAAAAAACAACAGTAAAAAACAACAGAAAAAAGTAGTAAATTAAACTGGTTATTGGTGATCTCAATGCCAAAATAGGTAAAGAGCCAGCATACCAACACATCACTGGGATACACAGTCTCCACACGGAGAGTAATAATAATGGACTAAGAGTAATTGACTTTGCAGCATCCAGGAATACGGTGATATCATCCACACAATTCCCTAGGAAAGATATTTATAAGTGGACCTGGACATCTCCCAACGGTGGACATCATAATCAGATTGACCATATTCTCATCGAAAAAAGAGGCGCCTCCAGTATATTAAATGTAAGAAGCTATTCAGACCACTACATGGTGGTTACTACCTACAGAAGCCGTATATCTAATAATAGGCCCTGTAAACAGCAAGTCCCCCCAAAATTAAATGTGGAGGCCCTCAAAACCCCTAGTGGATTGGAACAGTATAAGGCTGCACTGAGTACCAACCTGCCTAATGCACTGAATGAGATAACTTCCAAGGAAACATTGGAAGAAGATTGGAATTCACTCAAGAGTGCAATCTTAAACTCGGCTGAGATTAGTGTAGGAAACAGACAGAGACAAGCTAGAAACCCATGGTTCGACGAAGAATGCCATAACAGTATAGAAAATAAAAATAAACTTAGGAAGTTATGCATAGAGCGGAGTACAAGAGCTAAGAGACAGGCGTATGAACAGGCCAGAAGAAACACTAACAAACTCCTAAGAAGAAAGAAAAGAGCTTATATGAACAATATCCTAATGAAGGTAGAGCAAGACTTCAAAGACAATAATCTTCGTGAAGCTTACAAAGGAGTAAACATATTTAAGAAAGGATTTAAGCCAAATACAAATCTATGTAGGGACACAGATGGAAATATCTTAGCTGATTCAGAAAACATAAAATGTAGATGGAAGGAATATTTCAAGCAACTGCTAAATCCGAAAACACATTTAAGAAACGAGACAACACAAATACCCTTGGAGGACGACCAGGAAATCATTCCCCTTTCACTCATTGAAGTGAAGCAGGTGTTAAAGAGAATGAAAAATAATAAAGCACCTGGAATTGATAACATGCCATCCGAATTACTGAAGTATGGGAGCGAACAACTACACAGGTTACTACACAGCTTGCTCAATAAGATTTGGGATTTGGAAGAAATACCTGAGGAATGGCAAACAAGTATCGTATGTCCTATATATAAAAAAGGGGATAAACTTAAGTGTGAGAACCATAGGGGGATTTCACTGTTAAGCACGGCTTATAAACTACTGACTACAATACTGAAAGGAAGAGTGGAATGTTATGCAGAGGAAATCATAGGAGAATACCAGGCTGGTTTCAGAAGGGATAGGTCAACAAGTGATCAACTTTTTACAGTTCGACAGCTACTTACCAAGTGCTGGGAATTCGACATTGATATCTACCAACTGTTCATTGACTTCAAACAAGCCTATGATAGTATAAATAGAGAAAAACTGTATGACATATTATTAGCATTCAAGATACCGACAAATGAAGATGGCGACGAATGCTGGAGGAGGCCAAGGTCCACAACGGGCTGTAGAGCCAGTGATGATGATGATGATGAAGATACCGACAAAACTAGTCAGACTGATAAAAGCAACAATGTGTAATACAAAATGCAAAGTGAAGATTGGAGGAGAGCTTACAGATGAATTCATGGTGTCGCAAGGACTCAAGCAGGGTGATGGATTGGCCCCTACATTATTCAATCTTAGTCTGGAATACGTCATTCGTAAAACATTCCACAGTAACGCAAATCCTAACATATACTTCCAAAGCAGCCAGATAGTAGGATACGCGGATGACCTCAACATAGTGGCAAGATCATTGACAGCTGTAAGAGAGGTTCTTGAACCATTGGAAACAACAGCATATGAGGTTGGACTGGAAATTAATGAAAGCAAGACGAAACTAATGAAACAATCCAGAAACTCAAGAAATAACCCTCTACGCAGCATTCAGTTTGGGGATCGAAACTTCGAGGTAGTTGATGAATTTTCTTACCTGGGGTCCACCATAACCAAGGAAAATGAAGACCACATAGAAATAATAAGAAGGATCACAACTGGTAACAAAACATTCTTCTCTCTGCTCCCGGTGCTTAAATCAAAAAGTGTTCACAGAAAAACAAAAATCACCCTGTATAAGACTATAATAAGAACAGTGGTGACATACGGGAGCGAAGCGTGGACGATGACAGCAAGATCCGCAGAGATGCTGGATACATTTGAGAGGAGAGTGCTACGGAAAATACTGGGACCCGTGAATGATGGAGAAGCTTGGAGAATAAGGTATAATGATGAAATATACAGCATCTATAAGACTCCTAGGCTCTCTGTACATGCTAGACTGAGCAGGCTGAGATGGGCTGGGCATGTACAGAGAATGCCGTCATCACGGGCACCCAAGAGGATCCTTGAGGGACATCCGGGTGGAAGAAGAAAGGTAGGCAGACCCAGGCTGCGATGGGAGGATGAAGTGAAAAGGGATGCGGAACAATTACTGCAAGTGGCAGACTGGAGGACAGCAGCGGTAGACAGGAGGAGTTGGAGGCTACGATTGATGGAGGCCAAGGCTCGATATGGGCTGTAGAGCCATCGGAAGAAGAAGAAGAAGAAGAAGAAGAAGTGTTTTTAATATACATTTTTTTTTAATTAACTTAATAGAACAGACCAGAGAATGTATCTACAGATTCGATTTATTACGACCGAACGTCTAAATGAAACTAATGCCAACTTTGCCGAGATACCTCGGCGACAAAATTCGGTCGTAATCTAATGTGTGGAAATAATTCTTTATTATATATTTTTTTTTAATATTAAAATATATTTCAACATTGTTAAATCATTTTATTTTAACATGGACATGTACACGTCATCAGCTTTGGGGAGGGTTTACAATCTGTCAAATAATACTATTTTACATATTCAAATTCATATTCAAATGCCCCCAGTATACTCACCTATCCTTAACATTATTAAAAAAACTATCATAGATACCCCACACCGCCCCCATATACCCCGCCCACAACCACCACAGCTACCCCCACCATACTCGAAACGCTCTCACTCATCAATGTAGGATGACATTTGTCCAGTCACATTTTAGTTGTTACTGAAAATGGATTGAAAAATCCGAAAACGTTTTAACGAAAAATAAATGTGAGGTGGTTTATACAAAGTTTTTTGCTGTTCATTTTTTAATAAAAATTACTAAAATATTTTGCTATTAATACTATTTTATTCGGATGTTAAAAAGACCCGTCTTTTGTAAGAAGATGGATTGATGAGGCAATGTGTGTATCAAGATAGAAGAATGTGGTGTTCGGTTCTCATTGTCTACCCCTTGAGGAAGATAGAAGTAGAGAGTAAAAAAATACACTTGTCTATAGAGGCACATACAATATCAATATGAAGTTGATCACTCAATTTTCCCTTACAGAAGCTGTTGTAGGTACTTTTGTTATTACATTTTTTATACAAATATGAAATTTATTTCTCATTGATATGACAAACCATAGATTTTTTTGACAATCCTTGAATGCATTGTTGATGAGTGTATTATTGATGTATCGAAATATCAAACAGTATACAAAAAACTCGATTTTCCAGACCGTGAAAGCATTTTGAAAATTTGGACAGACGAAATCATAGAGAAGAAATTAACGGATATCTATGGAAAACTAATCAGCTCTAGGTCTATGCACTTTACACATATGATATAAATATGAAGTCGATCGGACTTATAGTTTGGGCTGTAGAGAGGACACAAAAACGATAATTCCGTACGCCGAACGCCGTACGCCATACATACAAACACATCACGACGAAACTCACAGTGTGCACTCTCAACATGATACTCGTTGAGAAATTGATGCAATAAATACGCTTAAAAATTGTGAAATCATGACTCTCCACTATTCCATAGTATGGAGAATAAAAACATTAAAAATATCACAAACTTAAAATTTAAATATGATTCTGCCGTGGTTCATGGGAGACATTTGTGTAACAGCATTGTCACATTGTGTATGAGCATCGCGGCTTTCATTGTTTATGTATCAAGTTGATAAAGTTTCGTCGTTAATTTTATACTTATTTTCAAGTGGAGTATAATATGTAAAAGAGACACACCATAATTTAATATAAAAAAATCGTGTCACCGTAACAGCCCAAAAATGATATAAAATGGAACATACTTCAGCGAAATCAGCGAATCAGCGAAACACGTTTTGCTGGTGAAAAAGCTATCTGCCTTAAATCAGGACACTTTATGTTCCATAGAAACGCCGAAACAACACGTCAAGGTGGAGTAGCAATTATGGTGTATAAGGATTCAAAAAAACTTATTGTGAAAACTAGGGCAATATCCGACCGTGTTATATACATAACCCTAAAACCAAATCCAAAATATACCATTCAGATCATACAAGGATACGCACCAACAACCACATATCAAGATGAAGAAGTGGAACAGTTCTATGAAGATATAGCGAAGGCAAAATCGGAAGAAAACTCTCAACTGACAATTGTCATGGGCGATTTCAACGCTAAGATAGGACAACGAACCAATGCAGATCCTGAAAACATTGGAAAATTTGGATTGGGAGATAGAAATAACAGAGGACAAATGCTGATTGACTTTATGAGCAGAGAGAATCTTTGCTGTATGTCAACATTCTTTCAAAAACCGAAACAAAGAAAATGGACGTGGAGAAGTCCGGGTGGGACTATACAAAATGAAATTGAGTATTTTTTAATATCAAATAAAAAAGTGTGTACGGATGTATCAGTCATAAATAGACTCAACACAGGCAGTGACCACAGACTGATAAGAGCCAAATTATCCGTGAACCTCCGAAAGGAGAGAAAAAATATGATAACAAAAGTTAATTTAAATGACATATCGGATTTGAAAGAAAGGAAAAATGAATACCAAGATCATATTTAAAGGAAAATTGGACCAAAGGAGAATCTTATGCATCTAAGTCCTGATGACTTGAGTGCTAAGATCGTAAATGATGTACGTGGAGCTGTAAAGAGCGTATGTGCTCTACGAAAACAGAAAACCTCCAAGACATCCGCTGAAACTGTGACATTAATAGTACTTAGAAGAAATACTAGTAAGGATTCTCCAAAATACGAGGAAATAAATAAACGAGTCAAAAAGGCGATTAGAAAACATATCAGAGCATACAACACCCAGCAGATACGACAAGCCATAGAAGATAACATGAACATGAAGGTTCTACGCTCAAATTTCAGTAAAGGCAGAGAAAGGATTAGCTGTATGAGAAAGGACAATGGAATATTAGCGTACCTACGAAAAATAAGACATAATAGCTATCGTACAAAAATTTTATGAAAACCTATATGAACAACATATTCCAACACCGTGGAAACTGAGAACAAGAAGCAATCAACGAATATTGAACGTTGGTTCCGAAGAAATTCCAGAAGTCATCAAACTAGAAGTAAAAGCTGCACTGAAAGAGATGAAGAACAGGAAAAGCCCAGGAGAAGATAAAATCACCGCAGAAATGTTAAAATATGGCGGAGACTCTCTGGAGGATGCCTTGTGTATATTGTTAAATAAATGCCTTGAGGAAGAGATGATACCAGAAACATGGCAAAATGCTCTACAAGAAAGGAGACCCCAATAAAGTAGAAAACTATAGACCAATAAGTTTGCTCAGTGTTTTGTACAAACTATTAACAAAAATAATAACAAAACGACTGACGAGCAAATTCGACCTATACCAACCAGTAGAACAAGCAGGATTCCGGAATGGCTACAGCACTATTGACCATATTCATACTATACGTTTGCTTATAGAGAAGTGTACTGAGTATAATGTCCCACTGTGCTTAGGGTTTGTCGATTACCAGAAAGCTTTTGACTCCATTGAAACTTGGGCCATACTGGCAGGGATGGATCAAGCAAGAATAGACTCTAGGTATACAACGCTAATAAAAAACTTGTACAAAAATGCAACGATACAGGTTAAATTTAATGAGGACTGGTCAACAGATAAAATTGAAGTTAAAAGAGGAATCCGACAGGGTGATACAATATCCCCAAAACTGTTCACATTGGCATTGGAATACGTCTTTCAAAAGCTAAACTGGGAAAACAAAGGTGTCCGCATTGATGGGAAAAAACTAAGCCATCTAAGATTTGCTGACGATATTGTCCTGGTAAGCAACAACCCCCAAGAGCTGGCAGAAATGCTGCTAGAGTTAAATGAGGTCTCCAAAAATGTGGGACTATGTATGAACCTGGCAAAAACAAAAGTAATGGGCACAAACGACTTTCAGATTAGGTTTGAAGGCAGCAACATAGAATATGTTCAAAATTATATATACCTGGGTCACAGCATTAGACTGGATAAAGAAAACCAGACGGCTGAAATCAAAAGAAGGATTGGACTAAGTTGGGCTGCCATCAGAAAAATGGGATATATATTGAAAAATCGGAAAACACCCATAAACCTGAAAAGGAAAGTATATGAAGCGTGTGTGCTGCCGGTTGCTACATATGGCCTAGAAACAGTAACTCTCTCTAAACTGAGTGCCGAGAAACTGCGAGTCACTCAAAGAGCTATGGAAAGATCCATGCTGTTTCTGTCACTAAGAGACAAAGTAAGATACGAAACGGTGAGAGAAAGAACAAAAGTAACAGATATAATCCACCCACCATGTGGTGACTCTGAAATGGAAATGGGCGGGACACGTAGCCAGAAGCTCGGACGAGAAGTTGACTAAGAGAGTGCTGACTTGGAGACCTCGTATGACAAAGAAAGGAGTGGGGCGGCCGCAGCTGCGGTGGAGGGACGATATAACAAGATATGCAGGCACATCCTGGATGCACAGGACAGGACGACGTGGAGTCAAATGGAGGAGGCCTTCGTTCAGGAGTGGACGGAAATAGGCTGAAGAAGAAGAAGAAGAAGAAGTAACAGCCCAACCGATTTCAATGAAATTTTCAAAATTTGTATGGTTAGTTTCGGATTGAAAGAAATAGGCTAGGCATAGGTATAAGGATTTTCAGACGCAAATTTTGCTATAGTTTTATTTTCTCACCCTTTATGTTTTTTGTGTCGCTGAACACGAATTTGAAGTTTGCGGGCAAAAAATTTTCCCGGAACTTTGTTTTTTTGGGTACCTACCTTTTCACGAAATTTTGGCACTTTTTTCTGTTTTCGTCCTATATCGCAAAAACAATGCATTTTTTCGACAAATCGTTCAAGATAGAAGTAGATAAAATTTACTATATTTCTTGTAAAAAGTTTTTTTTGTCGCTAGAGTGCACCCAAAAGGGGCCATATTTACATATAAAAGGATAGTTTTGGAATCGATAGGTGGCGCTGTTATCGAAATATTTTTTGTATTATTTTTAGATTTCTCACCCAAAAATATATATAACCAAGAGTTTTGATTTTTCCTTCACCGCTTCTTTTTTTATTGGAATAAAGGGTCGTAATTGTGTAATATTTCAATAGATGGCGGGGTGAACAAATCTATTGACATTATATTTCGCATCTGGAGAACGAAGTCTTTATTACATGCAATCTACATTGAAGACGGTCTATGGCTGAACAATACAAAGCAATTACAGGTCGTAAGCCTTGTAGGCGCCGGATTTGTTTATTGAAAATTATTTTATGTATTCATCACAAATAATCTACAGAGTAAATTCGTGCATAATTCAATTTTGGTACCATGTTGCTAAAAGATTATCTATCGAATGTGATCAGAATATTCACGCTAGTGAACTTTCATCGGCTTCTAATCTTTATTTATTTATTTATATTTGGGAAACAAACAATAAAATATTAACAATTATGCAAATAATATGTTTCCACAATAGAGTACACAGGTAAAATATATATTATGTAAGAAATAAGAAGTAAGTATTATTGAGGTAGGAGGGAATTAAGAGGGAGTAGGGAGGGAAGAGGGAGTAGAGAAGGAGAGGGATAAGTATATATGAATAATTATTGTAAAAAAAGTTTTGATTTGATATTAATTATTGAGGAGTGAAATAAATCTATTTCGTTTAAGTGCTCATTGAAGAAGTGTGATGCTCGGTATATGAATGCATGTTGTTTAGCGTTTGTGTTACAGTGAGGCAGATGTAATGAGTAGTGGGATCGAGTAGCTCGGGTCTTTGTATTATGTTGGCCATCAGAGAAATGACAAATCAGAGAACTCTTGAAACAATGGACTCATTGGAAGTTACCTGTATGTATTATGACGTAGGTACATTATGTCTATGAATTACAGATTCGTTTTCAATTCAAACTAAAGCGACCATGGAGATAAATGACCACGATGAACGTGTTCATAATTTTCTTTATGCATTTAAGGTATCCTCACTTTTATAAATTGTTAAAACACTTATAAAATGAAACAGAGTTTAATTTTCCAGTGAATGTTTAATCGCCTAAGCGCTTTCACCAGTTTCAGCTGGAATCCTCAGAGGCACAATTTAAAGTGTTCTTACAATTTATAATCATGAATTGAGCTCATGTAATTTTACAATGTTGTGTGCATCCAATATTGTTTTCTTTTTATGAAAATTGTAAGCTGGATGTCTGTCGATCTACCCTTTTTATAAAATGAAAAAACAATAAATAAAAATTGTAGTCATAGTACTCAAAAGACTTATTTGCGGACGAGGATTTATGCAAAATTTATATATTTTAAGGTTATTTTCGTTTACACAGTGGAAGTTATTGTGCCTCTCGTTTTGATTTAATTTCAGAATAAAAATAATAGTAGATATGCTGTTATGAAAAACACTTTTTCCCTAATTGTTAATTAGCGGTATAATCATATAAGATGAAAAAACGTATGTATTCCTACCATCGCATCGATCCAATTGCGATCATACTTTAGGGATTCGTACAGCGCACACCCGAGAAGGTTTATGGATTTTAATCAATTAATTATTATTTCCATTTATGATTTATTTACATTCTTATTACAAATTATAATAATAATATAAAAAACTATATTATAATAAAAATACAATGCATAACCAATAACTCAGTAGCAAAAATAATACATCAAAATTTAGCTACTAAATATAAATTTATTGACGCGATAAACATAAAACCATATTATGAATATGATCCGATTTCATTTTTAGAAAATAATAATATTTCGCTTTATTACGATAAAACAATATTAACTGACCGGTCAATTCAACATAACAGACCCGACAACACATGATAAAATAAAAAAAATATCATATATTTGCGACGTGGCTATTCCAAATTCTAGTAATATTATAAAAACTTTGATGAAAAAATTAGAAAATACACCGCTTTAGGTAACGAGATTAAAAGACTTAGGGATTCTCGTAAAATAATAATATTACCGTTAATTATTTCAGCCATTGGCATTGTTCCAAAATCGTTAATCCGTAATTTAGAAATTATAGATTTATCGAAAAACTTAATAATAAAAATGCAAAAACGGTAATAATGAATACATGTAGAATCGTTAAAGATTTTTTAAACGTTAATATTCGGGAATCAGTAGGGTTGTTAGGTAGTATAGAGACCTCCTCAGAGCCTAATCCTTTGAAATATGCCTAATCCTCTGGATGGGTGAATTATTCCCAATTGAAAACTTCCCTATTGCATTTAATTTTGCTTTTTAAATAATTTAAAATTTACGCATTGTTCTGCTAATTCTTTTGAGAAAGTGTATAATGGTAATAATAATACGTTGATATGTTATAAAAAATATAAAAATACTTGGTAATTGTTCTATTGTGTTTATTTGATTATTGACGCGTTTCGTGCAAAGCACATCGTCAGAATAATGCTCTACAAGACTGAGACTAGTGGTTATATACAAAATTTACATGGCAGGTGTATAAAAATGTTGGTTTTTGAACGGTTGAAAAGAAGTTATATAATGCAAATGAATCTATACAAATCTACGTTTTAATACTATGAATGTAGTTGGGTCACTGGTTGTAGTCCCCTGTGTCCATTAGGCCTGTAACAAAAGGAAACGACAGCAGTAAAATTCGAAAGGTAAATAATATTGTATTTATTGGTTTATTGTTATCTTTTAAGTGTGGTTAAAACCAATGTATTTCATAGATATTTGGTAGTTATAATTACAAACAGCTTAATTTTAATCTTAATGTATTTAACAACAAAGGAAGGTATATGTCTGTCTAACCTATCGGTTTCAATAATGGTGAATATATATGATCAATTTGTTTATTGATGAGTAATTTTTGTGGATCCTTTTTTACTCTGTTTATTTCTAATATTTCTAGTCGGTCAAGTTTTCTCCCTTTTATTGCCCGATGTATTATATTTATATTATGGTCACTATTAAATTGGTGGTTGTTTTCGTTTATATGTTCTGCAAAATTTGAGGTGTCTTTCTTTAATCTAATGCATGCCATGTGTTCTTTAATTCTTGTTTTAAAGGCACGGCCTGTTTGTCCAATATATGTTCCCGTACATGAGTTACAATTTAGTTTATAAATTCCGCTGTTATCCAACTGTTCAACCTTGTCTTTATTATTAATTAACAATTTACCTAATGTACTTGGATTAGAAAATGCAATATTTTTGCCAGTTTTTTTAATGACTCTACTGATATTTGTTGTGACATCGCCGACGTAGGATAGTTTTACCCATTTATTAGATTTTTCATTTAAATTTGTTAGGCCTGGTGCAATATTTTTTAACAATAATTTCTTTTTCTTTTTAAATATCAGATTGTCTATTAAGTTTTCGTTGTAACCATTATTATATGCTAACGTTTTTATTGTTTTTAATTCATCTAAATATTTATTTTGACTCTGTGGTACATGTAATAACCTGTGAATTAGTGAGTGGAAAGTGGATAATTTATGTGACATATGATGGCGGGATTTATTGTGAATAATATTATCACTGAATGTCGGTTTTCTGTATATACTAAAACTAAGTTTATTTTCTAATATTTCTATGTTGAGATCTAAAAAATTTAAAGAATTACCTCCTATTTCCATTGTGAATTGAATGTTTGCATTAATTGAATTTAATGCATTTAAAAACGTATTTAACTGTCGTAAAGTTCCCGTCCATAATCCAATTATATCATCAACATATCTATAGTAAAATAATAAATTTTTAAAACCTTGAATGTTCTTAATTTTGGATTCTAAATGATTCATAAAAAAGTCTGCTAGTAAGGGAGAAATTGGGCTACCCATCGCTAAGTCATCGGATTGTTTGTAGTATTTATTATTGAATTTAAAGTAATTTTGATCTATACACATACATAGTAAGTCTGTTAGTTCATTCATTAACACAGGGTTTAAGTTGTTGTTAGATAGATATTCTTTTAATGAAGATTTTAACTCATTTATCGGTATACTGGTAAATAAACTGACTATATCAAATGATACTAAAATACTGTTTTTAGGAATAACCGTATTTTTTATGTTGTCTATTAATTGTAGAGAGTTTTTTATTGCAAATTGTGGTTTAAATTCAGTTAGTTTTTGAAATAAAAAATTGGCATGTTTTGCGATTTTAAAGCACGGTGCTGAGTTATATGAGACCACTGGTCTCATGGGCATATCCTTTTTATGCACTTTAGGTAGGCCATACAATCTGGGACATAAAGGATTCATTTGACAAAAACGTGTTTTATCGTACGGATCACTAAATATTGTTTTGCAATTATTAACTAAAGATTTAACTTGATTTGAAAAGTATGCTGTTGGATCATTATTAATTTGGGAAAAAATACTTGACAGAAAAATTGATTCGACTTTATTAATATAATTATTTTTATTTAAGATAACAGTGCTGTTGCCTTTATCAGCTTTCGATATCACTAAGTCATTGTTTTTAATTTTTGATTTTAAGCTTTTTATTGTGTTGGTATCAGAATATGGTATATTTTCAACATTATAGTGTTTTTTTAGAATATTAGCACATAAATATTTAGACGCGCAATCAGAATCTAAGGCAATATCTGTATCTAATGCTAAACATTCAAAATCACGTGTTTTCAAATTTATATAAGGACTATGTTTCAATCCTTTATTTAAAAGGTTTGTTTCATTCAAATTTAATGCGATATCTGTAGTATTTACTATTCTGTCGTAGAAAGTTATATTAATATTTTGCGACTCTTGGTTTTCATTTTTAATTAAATTCTTTTTCATTTTTCGTAGTTTATCAATTTTAGATTTTTGTGCAATGAATTTCGTTTGAATTATTTCTTTTATATAAATCATTACATCAAATTGTAAAATATCAAATTCAACCGAATTTAAACGTGACAACAGGTTATTATGTATGTAATAAAGGTAAACACTTACATTGTCTCGGATTGAATACCACTTGTTCCTCTCCAACATCAACCAGTTTTTTTGGGCGGCTTGCAGGACTTTAACAGCGACAGATGTTCTTGATTTGGTTTTGATGTTCACGAAGTTAGGAGTTACCTCTGCTTTTCTGCACTCGCCGATGAACCAAATGTGTTGTGTGGCTACTGATCGTTTCAGTTTTAGTTTCTTGTAGAGGTCGATCACATAAGCTGTACTTGCTGATTTCACTAAGTTTAGTTTGTCGATCGACAATTCTTGATAGAACTCCATTGTACGTTGATATGTTATAAAAAATATAAAAATACTTGGTAATTGTTCTATTGTGTTTATTTGATTATTGACGCGTTTCGTGCAAAGCACATCGTCAGAATAATGCTCTACAAGACTGAGACTAGTGGTTATATACAAAATTTACATGGCAGGTGTATAAAAATGTTGGTTTTTGAACGGTTGAAAAGAAGTTATATAATGCAAATGAATCTATACAAATCTACGTTTTAATACTATGAATGTAGTTGGGTCACTGGTTGTAGTCCCCTGTGTCCATTAGGCCTGTAACAAAAGGAAACGACAGCAGTAAAATTCGAAAGGTAAATAATATTGTATTTATTGGTTTATTGTTATCTTTTAAGTGTGTAAAAACCAATGTATTTCATAGATATTTGGTAGTTATAATTACAAACAGCTTAATTTTAATCTTAATGTATTTAACAACAAAGGAAGGTATATGTCTGTCTAACCTATCGGTTTCAATAATGGTGAATATATATGATCAATTTGTTTATTGATGAGTAATTTTTGTGGATCCTTTTTTACTCTGTTTATTTCTAATATTTCTATTAGAAATAAACAGAGTAAAAATTAAAAATTTCTATTAACCACACTTAAAAGATAACAATAAACCAATAAATACAATATTATTTACCTTTCGAATTTTACTGCTGTCGTTTCCTTTTGTTACAGGCCTAATGGACACAGGGGACTACAACCAGTGACCCAACTACATTCATAGTATTAAAACGTAGATTTGTATAGATTCATTTGCATTATATAACTTCTTTTCAACCGTTCAAAAACCAACATTTTTATACACCTGCCATGTAAATTTTGTATATAACCACTAGTCTCAGTCTTGTAGAGCATTATTCTGACGATGTGCTTTGCACGAAACGCGTCAATAATCAAATAAACACAATAGAACAATTACCAAGTATTTTTATATTTTTTATAACATATCAACGTACAATGGAGTTCTATCAAGAATTGTCGATCGACAAACTAAACTTAGTGAAATCAGCAAGTACAGCTTATGTGATCGACCTCTACAAGAAACTAAAACTGAAACGATCAGTAGCCACACAACACATTTGGTTCATCGGCGAGTGCAGAAAAGCAGAGGTAACTCCTAACTTCGTGAACATCAAAACCAAATCAAGAACATCTGTCGCTGTTAAAGTCCTGCAAGCCGCCCAAAAAAACTGGTTGATGTTGGAGAGGAACAAGTGGTATTCAATCCGAGACAATGTAAGTGTTTACCTTTATTACATACATAATAACCTGTTGTCACGTTTAAATTCGGTTGAATTTGATATTTTACAATTTGATGTAATGATTTATATAAAAGAAATAATTCAAACGAAATTCATTGCACAAAAATCTAAAATTGATAAACTACGAAAAATGAAAAAGAATTTAATTAAAAATGAAAACCAAGAGTCGCAAAATATTAATATAACTTTCTACGACAGAATAGTAAATACTACAGATATCGCATTAAATTTGAATGAAACAAACCTTTTAAATAAAGGATTGAAACATAGTCCTTATATAAATTTGAAAACACGTGATTTTGAATGTTTAGCATTAGATACAGATATTGCCTTAGATTCTGATTGCGCGTCTAAATATTTATGTGCTAATATTCTAAAAAAACACTATAATGTTGAAAATATACCATATTCTGATACCAACACAATAAAAAGCTTAAAATCAAAAATTAAAAACAATGACTTAGTGATATCGAAAGCTGATAAAGGCAACAGCACTGTTATCTTAAATAAAAATAATTATATTAATAAAGTCGAATCAATTTTTCTGTCAAGTATTTTTTCCCAAATTAATAATGATCCAACAGCATACTTTTCAAATCAAGTTAAATCTTTAGTTAATAATTGCAAAACAATATTTAGTGATCCGTACGATAAAACACGTTTTTGTCAAATGAATCCTTTATGTCCCAGATTGTATGGCCTACCTAAAGTGCATAAAAAGGATATGCCCATGAGACCAGTGGTCTCATATAACTCAGCACCGTGCTTTAAAATCGCAAAACATGCCAATTTTTTATTTCAAAAACTAACTGAATTTAAACCACAATTTGCAATAAAAAACTCTCTACAATTAATAGACAACATAAAAAATACGGTTATTCCTAAAAACAGTATTTTAGTATCATTTGATATAGTCAGTTTATTTACCAGTATACCGATAAATGAGTTAAAATCTTCATTAAAAGAATATCTATCTAACAACAACTTAAACCCTGTGTTAATGAATGAACTAACAGACTTACTATGTATGTGTATAGATCAAAATTACTTTAAATTCAATAATAAATACTACAAACAATCCGATGGCTTAGCGATGGGTAGCCCAATTTCTCCCTTACTAGCAGACTTTTTTATGAATCATTTAGAATCCAAAATTAAGAACATTCAAGGTTTTAAAAATTTATTATTTTACTATAGATATGTTGATGATATAATTGGATTATGGACGGGAACTTTACGACAGTTAAATACGTTTTTAAATGCATTAAATTCAATTAATGCAAACATTCAATTCACAATGGAAATAGGAGGTAATTCTTTAAATTTTTTAGATCTCAACATAGAAATATTAGAAAATAAACTTAGTTTTAGTATATACAGAAAACCGACATTCAGTGATAATATTATTCACAATAAATCCCGCCATCATATGTCACATAAATTATCCACTTTCCACTCACTAATTCACAGGTTATTACATGTACCACAGAGTCAAAATAAATATTTAGATGAATTAAAAACAATAAAAACGTTAGCATATAATAATGGTTACAACGAAAACTTAATAGACAATCTGATATTTAAAAAGAAAAAGAAATTATTGTTAAAAAATATTGCACCAGGCCTAACAAATTTAAATGAAAAATCTAATAAATGGGTAAAACTATCCTACGTCGGCGATGTCACAACAAATATCAGTAGAGTCATTAAAAAAACTGGCAAAAATATTGCATTTTCTAATCCAAGTACATTAGGTAAATTGTTAATTAATAATAAAGACAAGGTTGAACAGTTGGATAACAGCGGAATTTATAAACTAAATTGTAACTCATGTACGGGAACATATATTGGACAAACAGGCCGTGCCTTTAAAACAAGAATTAAAGAACACATGGCATGCATTAGATTAAAGAAAGACACCTCAAATTTTGCAGAACATATAAACGAAAACAACCACCAATTTAATAGTGACCATAATATAAATATAATACATCGGGCAATAAAAGGGAGAAAACTTGACCGACTAGAAATATTAGAAATAAACAGAGTAAAAAAGGATCCACAAAAATTACTCATCAATAAACAAATTGATCATATATATTCACCATTATTGAAACCGATAGGTTAGACAGACATATACCTTCCTTTGTTGTTAAATACATTAAGATTAAAATTAAGCTGTTTGTAATTATAACTACCAAATATCTATGAAATACATTGGTTTTAACCACACTTAAAAGATAACAATAAACCAATAAATACAATATTATTTACCTTTCGAATTTTACTGCTGTCGTTTCCTTTTGTTACAGGCCTAATGGACACAGGGGACTACAACCAGTGACCCAACTACATTCATAGTATTAAAACGTAGATTTGTATAGATTCATTTGCATTATATAACTTCTTTTCAACCGTTCAAAAACCAACATTTTTATACACCTGCCATGTAAATTTTGTATATAACCACTAGTCTCAGTCTTGTAGAGCATTATTCTGACGATGTGCTTTGCACGAAACGCGTCAATAATCAAATAAACACAATAGAACAATTACCAAGTATTTTTATATTTTTTATAACATATCAACGTACAATGGAGTTCTATCAAGAATTGTCGATCGACAAACTAAACTTAGGTAATAATAATAATTGAGTGTTATTACTTGTAGTGCTTAATTGTTATTAAAATCATTAGTAAATCGGACAGCGCCGTAAAAAAAAACAATTGTATTCCTATTTGGAAATTACCTGCCTCACTAGACAAATTTACAAAAAAATACTCTAAAACACGAATTTACAAAAAATGATCGACTTGGAGAATTTATTCATACGGCCGCGGCGGCGTGTAAAACGCGATTTAACAGGAAAATCTATTTGAGATAAGAGTCGGAAGGGACGAAAGGATCTGAAGAGTATGATGGTACAAATTTTACCGAATTTTAATTATGGATTCTAGATTAGAGTATGAAGATAAACCATTTGTAAATATACCGAGGTGTATAATCATACTATACAGTAAACAGGCAGTATAACATCCGCCGGGTTTTTCTAGTGTTTTATAAATCATAACTCGAAACAATTTTAGATATTCTTTTATTTCATGTTTCCTAAACATATGTACATTAATAATATATACATGACATGTAACATTACTCCATTTGAACTTGGCTCCAGATTCGTAGGATAAAGACAAATATTTATTTGAGAGAGTTAGACAAAGGAATATTTTTATCTCATTATGTAAAAGTTCTATAATTAAAGTTTCTTAATATAAATACGACGAATCGTCACGGTTTAAGTAATAGTACACGTGTGCCAAAAGTTCCGAAAATGAGTTTTTTTTTTCTTGAAATTTTCTCAAACACTCAATGACGTTTTCGGCAGTGGATGCTCTGAATACTAATGTATGGGAAATTTAATTTTATATGTTCGGGAAAAGATCGGCAAACTAAAATGTTACCAGAAATAAATAAGAGAATAGAAAAAAAAAGTTTTTAACGAAGGCTATCTGGATAGTGGTATTTATCTTTGTACTTAAAAGACTAATATTTATCAGATATTATGTGACTTATTGTTCATACTTTAAAAATACATTAAGGCTCAACAATCGTAAATGTATTTGTTGAGTGTGACACACAGACTACATCAATACATGTTTTATTTTATTTTTTATTTTTTCTCGGGCTCCTAACAGGTAGGTAGGTGGTGCTGTTTCAATTATAAATTTAACACGCACTCAATAACAAGTTGCCACATCTGCAGACTTACGAGTTTATTCGTCTCACAGATCCAGACTGAAAACTCAAATAAAAACTGTGTCTCCACCGGAAAATGAATCCGGGACCTTTGGATCAGCATTCAGATACCTAACCAACTGAGACACGAATACCGACAAATATAGATGGTTCTCAAATACATCAGAAAGAGACACTACATATGTTTATTGGATGGAGGATAGGAGAGGAGAAAGGAAGAGGAATACAGGGAAAAAGACGTAAATTTGTGGTTATGTGGATAAAAAGTGTGACTTGAGAAACTTTTTGAATGGTATCAAACTAGGGGCATCTCTGATACTCTCCGGTAATAGATTCCACATCCGAGCTGCATGTACTGTGAATGTGAATGTGAACATCTAGGGAAGACACTACATTCAGGAATTGTGCCAGAGGAATGAATGTTCCATCGGGTAGGCAGCTAACGCTGAGATCGTCTGAATCACAGAGTACTGTGGGGATTGAGGAGGCAAGCCCCTCTGGCTTGCCTATATATATCCCCACCAACAGACAGTTCTCATTTAACATTCTCGCGGGCCAGTCATTTCCAATAAACAATGTAACCCAATCAGCAGTTTCAATATCTTCCCACTATAGGTACCCACCATACTTCTATACAGTACCAACTCTTTAAAAGAATTGGACAGAGTCAATAAGGCGGCTTACTATGATCGCGGTTTTAGTGTGAACGGGCCTTTAAAATGGAATAAATTGCCTCTTGAGATACGTGGAGCTCAGAGCATTGACACCTTCGGTAAACTTCTTAAGACTGCCTTGTTTCGTAGAGCCAAAAAATAAGCTACAGCGCCCTTGGAGTGATCTTGTATCACTAAACGGTGCTTTATAAACTTTTATTATTATTATTATTAAGGATGGTTGAAGGATCAATTGGGCAGAGGGTATCCCCGGCGCTGGGAGTATTTATACCTACACAGTTTTGAAGAGAGGCGAAGACAAAGCGGAGTGGAAGAAAAGACCGAAGAAGAATATGTAGATGACAAACATCCCTGGAATTATTTTATTCACCTATAATATCTTGAACGTCTTTTACAATTTCGTTTGATTGTTTGGTTATCGTTATTCGAGATTTACTAAATTGGGATGAACTTGGAACGAAACAAGCTGAAGGAGCTTGAAGAGACATATCCATCAGTGAAGAGATAGCCGAAGAAAAATAGGATATTAATTGTGCATATCTGTTGGAGTGCCCTCTGGTGGGGGCGAAGTGCATCGAAGGGGAGTTGTGGGAGAATCCTCTCAACCCTCTAACTGATTGATCTGGGAAGGGAGTTTAGGACGCTGGCGACACGATAGAAGAAGACGATAACTCCAATTCACTTTTATAATCTGTGTCCAATAGTTGTTTATATGTATATTATTTTGGATACTTTATACAAATGTAAATAGGTACAACGTATATGTCTCCTGTGAAATATTATAACAATATGTACCTACACTGCTAGCCTTAGAACATGTATACCTAGTTGGGCAGCAGTTATCTATTTTTAATGAAGCAAATATAAATGGTGTGATAAAAAAAATATTCGATTTACGTAAACATTGGTACAAGCCAAAAATGATATAATATTTCTGGTGCAGTTCAGGGGTGATATCTGTACGAGAAGGAATGTTGCTATCAAAGTTTAAAAATAAACCGATTTCTCAATAAATGGCATTACAAAAAGGTTTCTTCGTTACTTCATAGATGGTAATAGTAATAATGTCTTATTTTCAGGTGAATTACCTATTACAGATTATTCAAACATATAGAACTTTCAACAATTACATTGATAAGGGAACTCCATAAGAAGGCATAATTCTCACTCAATAAGAAGGCGCACGCCCATAAAGTGATCCCGTGAACCAGCCGAAGACAGGTCGTAAGCCCTGTAGGTGCTTTGAGTTCCTGGTTCTTCTATAATATTCCAGTTTCGTCTCTATTGAGATGTTAAAAATTTTGTCAATAAAAATAAAAATAAATTTACAGAGTACCTATGTATGTACCTACGTACGGCAGGTAGGTATGCCTGGTGAAAGGAAACGCAATATTTTTTAAAAACTATTTTGGAATTTTACGTATATTTAAGTATAGCGATAGCGAAAAAGCCAGAAAAAGCGGTATAACGATCGAATATTAAAAAAAAATTTCGGTCCACTCTACTGGGGAGGTGCGATACTAATGAATTACTCGCTGGTGCGCGCTTTATCAACATACGCGCTTGATTCGAGCAATTTAAATAAAACGCTTTTGCCTAGTCGGGCGTTATTAATCAACTTATTTAAGTCAATATTTTTCGTGTAATAAACGAAATTAATAAATAAACTAGTTGTATGTAATACATGAAAACAAAATATTTTACTAGTTGCATGTAACACATGAGATCCAACTGTTGATGGCGATAGTATGTACCTATAATTGAAGAATACGTGCCAAACTATAAACACAAATTAATAAATATTATAAGATATTTTGATGTAGGTGTGTATGTCAGGATAGGATAGTATGGAAGTCAGTTTATTTCCTACCCAGAATATGAAAACAGCATGATGGTATGTATGTATGTATGTTTGGAGATTATTCTTCTTAGATATATAATGAATAGGCCACTGCCATAGAAATTGTATGAAACGATGTCGTCACTTAATTAAATTTTTATAAAAATTGTTAAAAAAATTTTGATGCATAGAGCCCAAAATTTCACAATTTAGGGAAATTACAAAATTTTGAATTTTTTTTTTAGTCAGGGTTAATCAATCATTGGATTTTTTTTACTGACAACTTTTTAACATCTCAATAGAGACGAAGTTGGGATATTGAAGAAGAAACAGGAACTCTAGGCACCTACAAGGCTTACGACCTTTTTTTTAATAAACAAAAAAAAATTATTACTTAATTCCACTGTTGAAGGTTGTAGTCTAAATACGCTTTAAACGTTTTATTATTAATTTTTGATGTTTATTAAAAATTTAAATGGTATTCCATCAAGAACTTTCGATCAAAAAATTAAATCTAATTATTGAACTTTTATAATGATTAAAATATAGCTGAACAATAAGACCTAATTATATTGTCACAATGACGGTCCCAGAACAAGCTTTTGTCGAGTAGGGGATGTAGATCAAACCTTTTTTTTTGTGTAATAAACAAACTAAAAAATAATAAATAAAAAAAACAGATATCTTTTTACTCTAACAATAACAGATTGTGATAGACTTATGCAATATAATAATATACTTACGATCTTCTATCAATCTTCTAGGGATTGCATCACTGCCTGATGACAGTTGGCATACATTGAATCTACCAGTTTCAGCAAGGTTGAACACATCTTCCATCTCATCATCAAGGTGGACGATATCATTCCCCGATCCATCGCCCCCACCCGAATTATATTTGTCACTCTGAAAAAGAAATACTCCAATTAGCTCTACAAAAATATATTTTTCAGGAATTATTTCGGCTTTAATACATTAGATAAATGAATTTCACATCACTGAAAAAATATGAAAACTAACTGTTTGGCTACCTGTATTTTAACCAAACTTTTATTATCAGTAACTCGAGTTTAGCTATTTCACGTCGTTAGAAAGAGCCTTGACATACCAACTATTCGGCGGGGAAGGGGCCGTCCGCCGGCAACTTGGTGGTCTAGCATTCAAAAGGAACTTCAGGCAGACAGCATCGATACCTTGACTACCCAGGACAGAGTGTCCTAGCGATTACGTATCAGGAGAGCCGACCCCGACTAAGACGGGAAAAGGGCGAAGAAGAAAATGAAAAAGAATTCGAGATTAGCTATTATACCTGGGGGGCAAGTCTGGTCAGTCGTCGAAATCAAAACCCTCGCGATTACCCATATCATGGATATTATTATCATATGGAGTCAATCATCCCTGCGAAATATAGTCCACACTTTATTTATCAGAATTCAGAAGAATAATCGCAGATTGAATAATGCTGTATAAGACAGTCAAAGGTGTTTATGGCTCGCCAGATTTATCTCAATCGATATTGTACAACATTCCAATGAAAGGTACAAGGCAGAGCGTGGCTTTCCACTGTGATAATGTCGGTACTAACTAGTTATTTAATTCTCCCATAAGGAGATTCCATAGATTGGGAAATATATATGCAAATATAAATGACATTTTTTCAGATTCCCTACCTATGTACATTGTACAAGCGATTAGTGTCGAACAATCACATTAGTGATGACTAATTATTGCATTGTTACATAAGAATGTTATACCCGAAATTTGTTTTTATTGTTTTGTTTTATCTTTATTATTTAACTCGTGTCCTAAATGTAATTTGTGTTAAAGTTGAATTGTGTATCTACGTACCTACTACATAAAAAATATTTAAGAGTCGTTGTTTTTTTTTGTTATTTTTAAGTGTTTTTATAATAGCGTGAAGCCGTATATGTTAAAATAAATAATCGCGTCAACAGGTAATTTTAAGATAAAATGTTGTTACTACCTATTAGTAGTGTCATAGCACCAACTTTGACATATGAGTTCGAAACGGCAGAAAAAAAAACACGAAAGTAGTAAAAATGCCACGAATCTAAGTTAGTTAAGAATCTTGTTCTCCTATTACCCGTTTTGCTTATGATGACTTATTAAGGCTCCTGGCAAAGTCTAAACGAACAAACGAAGAACATAAGGAAAAATCGCTAAGAAAGAGGCGCAAAAAATAACAAATTATGTCAGAATAAGTTAGTGTTGCATATAGTACTTCATACCTATATGGATTTTCATAGATCCCCGAAGATAGTTCGGTTGTCTTCGTAAATTGAAGAATCAGCGACGCGCATATTGTTAAAAAATCATAGTCAACACACTTCGGTGGTTTGGTCACATGAAATAAATAAATAAAGAATGAAACGATAGTAAGGGCCTATCCAAGAAAACATTGACATGAAAATATAATATATTTAAAGAAAAAACGTAAGAATTGTCAATAACAGACTGGCATATATGAAAATATGTATATATGTGTGTGAGCCAACGAATTTATATGCAAAGATATAAGTGTATGGCGTTTGCTCTCTCTGTCTACACCAAAAACAGGGACATTAAGTGATGGTATGTAAATATATTTCCTATTTTGCCTCTGTTAAGTCATATCTTTAAAGGTATTCCGTTCTGGTTCGTTAAGAAAATTAAACAAAAATGTTTGCCATACAATACAACTTATAATGAGAATTTGATACAGTGTATTCATAAACAGCTGTCGTTTTGAATTTAAATGAATAAAATTATACGCGAATAAATCACCAATAGTCTAAAATAACATTCTCAGCTTTATGCGAAACAAATTTTCCAAATGCATTGTTTTATTATTGTGAATATGACACATATTAATATTCATCTTGAAGTGCAAAATTCATGTTAAAAAGATGTTCTAAAAAACATGCAATATAAGAGACGTAATTATATAAACATAGATGTGTACCGATTGATTAATACTGAGTTTTATATTGACATGTACTAAAAACTTGAGAAGTAGTACAAAGGTAACAGGGAGTAAAAAAAGGTCGGAATCATTTAAGAAAATATTGACAATGAAAATAAAATAAGCATGAACATCATACGAACATGTTTGAGACGATGTATGAATGTTGGCGGTTCGTACAGATACAGCATAATGTGGCATTCGATTCTTCTGCCTACCCCATTAGGTATTTGGCGAGACGATAAGACAGGATAAATATGCATATTAACTACGTTTTTCGAATATGTACGTTCAAAATTATAAATCGTATCACTACTGACAATATTGTAAATATATGAATAGGTGTATACTACACACTACTTTATGTACATATTATTGAGTAAAGCACACTTTCGAAGCCGACCCCGTTTTTATACGGAAAAATATAAAATAAGGAATCAAATAGTAAATGAGTAAATGTGTGATTGCTTACAAATGTGTGTCTTACGGGTGATAAGATGTGTGCGGTCAGGGATAAGAAAATAACATAAGTGATAATTGATTATACCAACTGTTTCTATGACGCTGTCATTTGATAATGGAACAACGCAATCTTCAATACATGTTCCAAACAATAAAGAAACGGTGGTTGGAAGTTGCGATTGGTATTACGTAGCATGATAAAATTTTAAACAAAAGACTATGAACTCAAATTATAACGTAGCTCGAATAATAATCAAATATTAAAAGGAGATAATAAGACAAAAATAATGAACCGAGAACAAGAGATAATTTCAGATAAAAAAAAAACGAGTGGGTTGTGGCCAACGCTATACTCCTCACTACCAAGTCACTTCACAAAGTATTCAAATTTTGTATGGATCATTTTCAAGATTTTTATGAAATGAGTTTGATCAATAATTTATTATTGAAATATTTTATTATTAAAACTTGTTTGCTTCAATACCATTTTATGAAAGTGCCTTTTTACCAATTTGAAAATAAAAATTTAAGTTTTCTGAGCACGGGGTCACTTTAGAATATTTGACAGTTAAAAAATAGAGAGGCACTTTTCAGATAACCTTCAAAATCTAATGGGGTCTAAGTGAGTATTGGATATACAAATTTGCAAAATTTGTATAGAATCGAATGAGTACTTTAGTCTATAATCGATAAAGTAAAATAAACACGTCGTACATAGCACACAGCAAGCAACACACACACACACACACACACACACACACACACACACACACACACACCCTCACACACACACACACACACACACACACACACACACACACACACACACACACATTGTGATGAAACTTTCAGAATACAGTCTCAGCATAATACTAGTTGATAATCTGCAAAAAAAGCCTTAAAAATTGCGAAATCATAACTCCCTAGTATATCCCCTCGGGTTAGTGAGGAGTAAAAAAGTTCCCTTGAACATATCGACAGTCGGATGACCCAATTATTTATATCAACTGTCAGCACTTTGATTTCATTTCTACATCTATGAGAGAATTTCAAAGGTATGTACACACCTTTTCACTTCACCGGATGAATGTTATATTACGAGTATGTATATTCTGTATTATATGTTCTCATTCTCGGATGAATGCTGCCAAGAAACGTCAGCATATATTCATAGAAATAAAAATGAAGATGGAGTAAGTATTACATATAACTTTAGATTTTTAACAACTTCATTAAAAAAGTAATAAAAGCATATATGAAATCAAAGTCTAATAAAATTGTCACACTTACTATCTCAGTTGGATGGATTTTGTTCGATTTCCGAAAGAGACGTAGTTTTTAAACATATTTACAACCGATAAATATCACAAGTATATATAAATATTAAACTCTCCCTTTACGTCGAATATTTTTATTTAATTGCGTACACGCAAACATTGGATTGATTTCCCTGTCGGGAGTCAAATGATATTTTTATTGAAAAACTTTTAACATCTCAATGGAGACGAAGTTGGGATGTTTAAAGTTGGATGAAATAATATTTCTGGCGCTGTTCAGGTGTGACATCTGTGCGAGACACCGTCACCTCATTTACAAAGACTGCTTCTTTCATTGTTTACATATAAACCGACTTCTCAATAGATAGCGTTACAAAAGGGTTTCTTCGTTACTTCATAGATGGCGATAGTAATAATGTCTTATTTTCATGTGAATTGACAGGTCGTAAGCCCTGTAGGTACCCTGAGTTCCTGGTTCATCTATAATATCCCAACTTCGTCTGTATTGAGATGTTAAAAGTTTGTCAGTAAAAATATCTCCTCTTAATGTTTTATAAGTTATAAGTACATTTTTTGAACAAGTATGTACGCAATCTTTCTTATTATGTGACATATATTTTAGGGTTGTGATGTACCGTATTAGAATATGCTGTGATGTACCGGCTTAGAAAATGCTGTGGTGTACCGGCTTAGAATATGCTGTGAGTCACCGTCTTAGAATAGTAATTCCACTATTTTTGATTTTTGTTGTTTACGAAAATCGAAAACACGAGACGGGTTATCAAAAATACAACATTGTAAAATAATATCACACCACCCATTATGTGTGTTGCCTTTAAAAAATTGATTTTGATGGTGTAAGGGGATAGAAACATGTGTCGTACTTCTTTTAACTAGGTAATGCCGCTGCCTGCCGCTAGTCAATGACATTGTGGGATTACGCAGTGATGATATGAGTTTATCGATGTACCCGTATCTCTAAAACTTCGTACCCGTATCTTCATTTTAAGTATTCCTCAATTGAAGACATGTATATTTCTTAATGAATGTGATTTTTTTTGTTATTTCTCATAAAATTGATTATGCTAAAATTGTATTCACCACTAATTGGGCAATTTGTGGAGAAATGATGACAGCGTTCATATCATTGTAATATACATGTACTCTTTGCCTGTTGGTGAGTCTTTGGGATAAATAAATAAATAAATAAATAAATATTTATATTTATGAGTGTTCAATTAATAAAAATAAATCACAGATCAGACAACATTGTTTGAATTACTTGACCAATAAATAAACCTCAATTTTTCAAATGCTACATTCGAGAGATACATTTTTTTCTTAGATATGGCAAATTTTGCGGTCTCATTTTTCATTAGCATCGCATCTCAAGTATTAAGTTAATTATATCAAAGTATTATAATAATGCAGGCTTCTAAAGGGGGATGCTCCAGTTCTCGCTATCGTTCAATTTGAGAACCTTAAAAGCATAGGTTCTCAACGTGGGCGATAACGTCCCCTTGTGGGCGTTTGAGACTTTCAGGGGGACAGTAGAAGGCGCAGAGAAAATTAGGGCGCTATGAGATGGCACCGCGAGGGCGTGGGAAAGTTGAAAAATAAAGTATATTGATTTAAACATTCCAAGACTGTCATTTTCTCGCTGCGCGGTAATTTCTCGCTTGTTTTGTTAATGCAAACGCAACCAGATTGAAATTTTCTCGCTGCGCGGCAATTTTCTTTTTGCTTTATCTTCTTTTTCTTTCTCAGCCATCTCTCCACTGCTGGATCACCTCTTCTTAGAGCTTCCACTCGTCTTTTTTTGGGCTTTTTGAATCCATCTGCTTCCAGCGACAGGGACAATATAATCGGCCCACCTTTTCTGGGGCCGGTCTATTCCCCTTTTCATATCCCATGGTCTCCAATTTAGAATTTTGGGTGCCCATCTGTCCGCACCCTGTCTGGCAACATGACCTGCCCATTGCCATTTAAGTTTTGCAACTCGATCCATGACATTAACAAATTTTGTCTGGCGTCTGATTTCTTCGTTTCTAATTTTGTCTCTTAGACTTACGCCTATCATTTGCCTTTCCATGGATCTCTGAGTGCATTTTAGCTTATGTATGGTCCTCGCAGTTAGCGTGATAGTTTCCAGACCATACGTAAGCACAGGCATTTTCGCTTTATATTAATGTAAAACAACCCGGTGTATGTGAAAATCTTTTCAAAAAGGAAGCGGTGATTATTTTTCTTTTCAAAAAAGGAATCGGTAGACCAAAGTTTGGGAACCTCTGCTTTAGAGTGTAGAGTGAGGTAGGATGTCTGTCACCTGGATATGACGTTGCCATTGTTGGGGGAAATTTATGACGTAACATTGCAATTAATTAACCTACCTACTTTTAAGATAACACTTCGTAGATATGTGACGTGGTTGGTTCAAGAAATAATTCAACCAATATTATATTACTAGTTGCATGTAACACATGAGATCCAACTGTCGATAGCGATAGTATGTATAGTTGAAGAATATGTACCAAACTATAAACCCATAAATACAAATTATTGAATATTTTCAGATATTTTGTTTTCTATACAACATATGTAGGTATGTATGTCAAGATAGGATAGTATGGAGGAAGTTCCTTTTTTCCTACCCAGAATATGAAAATATCATGATGGTATGTATGTTTGGAGATGAAGTATCAAACTATTAAGTCTTCTTACATATTGTGTATAGGCGACTGCCATACAAAATGTATGAAGCGATGTCGTCACTAAATTCAATTTTTAAAAAAATTGTTAAAAAAAATTGAGATCTTCTACTACAATGTTAATATTTTTTTATAGAAAATTAAATTATCCAGTTGGGGTGTTTCGGTTTTTTGCGATAATTGTATAAGTTTTGGAAATATAGGCAGTTAAACTCATAAATTTATCATAAAAAAAAAATTTTTCTTAATAAAAAATGTTTGAGAAACCCTGGAATTTTTTTGAAAAAATTAATTTGAGATTTTTTATTTTTCTATGTTTGTACCAATTTTCAGCGTTCTAGCTTTTATGGTTTCTGAGATATATGGAAAAATAAAATAAAAATTAAAAAGTTGATAACCCCTGACTGAAACAAAAATTCAAAATTCTGAGTATAAAAGTTTTGTAGGCCTGTAACTTTTTATATATTCTGAAATTTTGGGCTCTGTAAATTGAGCGGATCAAAAGTTATAAGGGGGGGGGGACACACACACAGACACACACACACACACAGACACACGAAATGTTCTACTCCGAATTCTGAGTAAATCCGTGTATGGAACATATATGCTGCGAAGCCTCTAAGTTGGTGTTTTTTGACTTCAAAGTTGGAAAAGCCGTGAAAAAAGTAGACCTCTGCATACAATTCTCGCGTATCCTGGCTTGATACATTGTCGATATGTTAAGAGAACAAAGTTCTCCTGAACAAATCGACAGTTGGAAGACAGTAAATAAAAAGGCCGATTGAAATTATCCGTAAAAATGGGATTTTTTTATGATGAAACATTGAAAATGGTTTTAGAGTATTTTGCCTTCAATAGTAGGAACTTATGTACAACCACTTAACGAAAAACTTATACAGTATTATTAAAAAAAATTCCCCCCTTCCCCCGGACACAACGTGGAGTGGCGTACGTGAAAGTCACTAAACAGACTGAGGACGGGCGTTGGGAGAACGTTGGATAACTTTTCTACATGGGGCTTCCTGCAACAGGGAATACCAACGACATGTGACTGTGGAGAGCAGCAGACCACCGCACATTTGTGCAGCTGCCCCTCAAGTCCAGTCAACTGCAACATGCACGATCTTATGGTGGGCGATGATTGTGCTATTGACGTTGCTAGGCACTGGCAGAAAATTATTTAAATGCGTTGCTGACACGGTAGAAGAAGAAGAAAAGGAAACTTTCTCAATCACTATGACATAGAATAAAACAGGAGACGAAAGATAGCAACGTTTTCGAGAAATCATCTGTGAATGGCTGGTTTTTTTATATTAAATATTTTCTGTTTTATTGAATATAAAAAAAAATCCGGTAGAATTGGACGACTACAATACATATAATTTATTTATTTATTTGAATCTTCTTGTACATAAAATTAGTACACTGGTGGGCTTATGGCCTAATAGCAATTTCTTCCAATCAACCAGAGTAAATGTTAAGTATACAAAACAATGTGCACTATGGCATTCAGTTAATCACATTACAAAATAAATAAATACAGCAGAAGAAAAGTAAAAAAAAAACAAAACAAAGAAGATAGCATAAAAGAACAATTCATAGCAATGATAGGAAAACTAAAGGATAAGGAAAGGAAGAGGAGAGGAGAAAAAATGAAGACGAGAAAGGATCACGACCATTAGCAATGAGGATGACGACATTGATGATGATGAACTGAGGGGACTGAAGGAACGGAGGAAATATCCACGTAATACAGGACAATTACAAAACAACTACATTTATTTGGGAATAAAATGTTTCAATTGCCTCCCAAATGAATTAAAGCAGATAAAAGAATTTAAAAGATTTAAACAAATATTAAAATTGCACTAAACTTCTAACTTCTAAAATATTAGTTTACGATTTTGTTGTTTGATTTGTTTCAATTGCCAGTAATTTATTTTTTTTATTTTTAAATATGTGTTTTGGTATGATTGAATCTTCTATATTGCCAATTTTTCAATTTATTTTCATGTATTTCCTTTTGTTTTATTTGAATATGTATTTAGATATGTTTACTCATTTGTATATTTCTCATATTCATTTATTTTCAAACTTTTTTAATGTTTATTTGATTTTTTATTCATGTTGATTTGATTTTATTACTCTATTGTTGACATTGTTTATTTGCTTTGTATTGATATTTTTTTTATTTTTTTATAGGTGATTTCTCTCATCAAGCACAAGATTGCAATCTTTTTGATGAAACACTGCAAAGAAAAAAATGTAAAAATATTATTACTGTGAATTATATCTTGATTTGTTATTATAAAATTTTATGTTAAATAAATAAATAAAAAAAAATGTAATAAATAAATAAATAAAAATTCAGAAACCTTCCCAGATGTGCGCTGAACTAATCATCAAGTTTCAATGTAATCAGGTGGATGATTATAAGAGAGCATACATAAATGCCATACAAATGATATTAAAATCTGCAATTCGCAACTGTAGAAAGAGGATGCGCACAGCGCACTAGTAAACGTAAACACTCCCAGGTTCCAGACTAACCTTTTCCATACCTGTATTCAATAAGAGAGAAGACATTAATAAAACAGCCATAAATAAATATGTTTTACGTGGTTATCTCTTGTAATACTCGATTTAATCGGCTAAAGTACTTTATTTGAACTAAGACCTGTTTCGCAATGCACATCTGTGGGCATAAATACAATATAATTATAAACGTCGATTATAATTATTATTAAATTTAAATCAATTTAGTAGTCAATAGGGACATACTTTGTTCTTGTTTAAATTGTTCTTATTTTTATTGACGTAATTTGTATTTACGTAGTAAATGAGTAATTCTTATTATTCATTAATGTCTATTTTCTATATAGTAATTTCCTTTAAAGTAGTTCCTCTTTCAACACTAGTTGTAGTTTCATTTCTCGTTAAACGAAAAATTTTCAAGTTTAATGAAAATAATGCAAAACAATACTTGAATTTATATATTTTACATTTTCTTTATTTAAAAAATATTCAACAATAAAAAAAAATGTTGTATCCAATATATAAAAAAGTACTTGTTGAATGTTGAAGATAAAATAAATCCTGGATATATACCGAAAAAAAAAACGTTTGAATAACAATTTGGTTCTGGAAAACGTTTTGAATTTTGTATTAGATGTGGGTAAATTTCCACCGATATCTATAAATTCCGAGGTACTACACCGTTATTTGAATAATATATGAAATTTTCATCTATTGTTCGATATACAACAAAACATGATTCAATGTCGTTTCGATGATCTCGGTTTGATTTAAATACAAATGTTAATATAAGCAAACAATATGTAAATAATTTATTTCACAAGAAAAAAAAACTGATTTGTTTACAAAAAGTAACAAACGCCAGCATATCAAAGTTAATATATTTATTTTTAGATTCTGGAAGCAGTCATTGAAAATAATATATTGATTTGTTATTCTCCTTGGATTGTTCTTTGTACACGCTTGAATAAATAAATTATTAGAAAATTGATCAAATAATACAAAAGCTGTTGCTAATTTAAATCAATTTATCCATGAGTGTAAGCATATGACAACAGTGCCTATAGAATTATAGAGTATAAAAGAAAATTTAGCTTATTCGCTCCAAGTGCGTTCATATAATTGCGTGAATTTTGTATTATTAATTTTATATTATAATTGGCAGTTATGAATGTATGAATGCACACAATCAACGACAAAAATATCATCGTATATATTCGCGAATTTATGTGAAATTAAAGTACCTACCTACATATTATCTAAGCTGCCTAATTCTTACTTTTTAAAAGGTAAAATTGACCTTTAACTATATGTAGATGATGCCTTAGGTGAGATGTTGTATTTAAACGAGTGGGTTGTAGCCAACACTAAACTCTCCACAGTTCTTCTTCTTGAAAGGTTGACAATCTCCAAATGCATTTTTATGAAGTACATTTCTTTAACAAATATACGATTCCCAGAGGACAAAAGTTTTCACAATACACCAAAAACACATAAACATTGTCACGAAACTTATAGTATGCACTTTCTACATGATATCCTTTGTGAAATTTTAGGTAAAATTGCATTATTAGCAGATGTATGTATGAGACAGTGTATCGATGTTGACGAGGTGATGTATATGTGTCAAGATAGAAGAATCCGGTGTTCGGTTTTCACTGCCTACCCATTGAGGAAGATAGAAGTGGAGAGTAAAAAAAATATACTTAGACATATACAGTATCAATATGAAATTGATCACTCATACAGAAGCTATTTTACTTCTGTCAAATACATTTTTCATACAAATATGAAATATCTTTAAATTTTGACAATCTTTGAATGCATTTTTGATGAGTGCATTTTTGTTGTATCAAAATTTCAAACATTATAAAAATACCTAGATTTTCCAGACCGCGAGAGCATTTCGAAAATTTGGACAGATGAAATCATGGTGAAGAAATTAACGGATGTCTATGGAAAACTAATCAGCTCTAAGTTTTTGGACTTTACATATAATATGATATCAATATGAAGTCAATCGGACTTATAGTTTGGACTGCAAAGAGGTCACAAAATAAACAACGTAAATGATGGATTCGTAAAGAAGAAATTAAAAGTTGTCTATAGAAAACTAATCAGCTCTAGGTCTATGCACTTTACACATAAGATGTTAATATAAAGCCGATCGAGCTTATGTATAGTTTGGGCTGTAGAGAGGACACAAAAAGGATAATTCCGTACGCCGAACACCGTACGCCATACATACAAACACATCACGACGAAACTCATGGTGTGCATTTTCTACATGACACCCGTTGAGAAATTGATGTAAAAATACGCTTAAAATTGATCAATTACGACTCTCCATTATTCCATAATATACAACAGACCTAATTTAATGTAAAATAAAGGAATCATAATGAAATTTATTTAAGTTTTATTTTAAGGCTGATATACGGGCAATAAAATACTTATAAGGCTTACGACATATATCCAAAAAGTTGAAGAAAATACTTTTAGCTTTCGTGGCTCAGTTGGTTCGATATCCGACTGCCGAGCCAAGGGTCCCGGGTTCGATATTCCCGGAGGAGACACAGTTTTTAATTGTGTTGTCGGTCTGGAACTGTGATACGATAAATATTGTTAGTCTCCAGAATATGGCAACTTTTTTAATGGGTGCGTGTTAAATTAACATTTAACATAGTAGGTACTTGTTAGTTACCTGAGAAGTCATACATTATACATAAAATAAAAAGAATAAATAAAAGTTTTATTTGATTGTGAAGTTTTATTCCTACAATCCAATCCTTGTTTTTTTTTCAGTTTTGGTATACCAGTACATATGTGTATACATTTTTATACAATTCCTATCCTTATATGGGGCCTGAGTCAAGTTGAAAACGCTTAACGATATCGCCAAACGCTATTTATTTTGTATGGGATTTGACGTTTGTTGTAGAATTTTTTTCAACAATAACAAACAACAAACGTCAATTTCATACAAAAAAAATAGAGTTGGGCGATATCGTTAAGCGTTTTTGATTAGATTCAGGGGCATCGAGAGAAAAAATAAAATAAAACCGAATCAGAATCCAGAATTAAGTTTAAAAAATCTATTTATAAGATATTATGATTCTTAAATAATAAATATGTGTATTTTTCTATCTAGTCCAGCACACACTAAGCTTCAAATCTCTTGACATTTTACGTGAAAACCAAATAGGTACTTATTTACAAGTTTTACTCAATTTCTACATCCGTTCACAGTAAACTTTCAATATACACGAACCAACCGCTTCTCGAACTCTTTTATTGACACAGCAGCGCTGCTGTGGAACGACCTTCCGAATTCTGTGTTTCGACCTTCTTACAACCCGGGTTTAATTTATAAATTCGAATGAATTTTTTTTTGAGCAGATTGCAATCCATCTTCAACATTACGTAGTGCACTATTTCGGAAGACTATAATAGTCTCAAATCCTATTAGCTGGTGTCCCCTTCATAGCCACGTTAAAACATGATATATTTGGGTAAATAAAATATATTTTTAGTTTAGTTTGTCGATCGACAATTCTTGATAGAACTATGTTACAAATATAAAGAAATTCTTGGTAATTGTTCAATTGAAATGTATTTGATTATTGACGTGTTTCGTGCAAGTCATTATTTTGACAATGTGCCTTGCACGAAACGCGTCATGCAATAATCAAATCAATTTCAATAGAACAAATACCAAGTATTTTATTATATTTGCAATATATCTAAATATATATTCATTTAAAAATATATTATATATTTGTGGTATCTATATTAGAAGTAGTGAAGGATCACTTCTAGTTACATAATTTTCCCTGGGTCTGAAAACAATAAGCTGCATGTGCTCAAGTATAAACTTATATGGTTTTATTGCGTTTTCTGCATAAGTGGAAAACACTTGTTACATAAAGCAACAATTTCATATGAATCAATTTTCATAAATACTTGAGTAGATAAGTTGTTTAGACTGAATCGTTGAAGATAAATCTATTTTACCGTACCATCACGCCACGCCATTTTATGCATGGTCTCATACACGCTCTTCAGTTATTCTTACTTCTAACGTCTTTCAAAATTACATTTATGTGCCAACCTCTCCTTGGCCGACCTCTAATTCCTCTTTTAACAGCCTTATATACTACTGGCACATTAAGTGCAGTGTCTGCAAGGTTTTAGAGTTCACCGGACTCTTCGTATGTTCTTTATGTGTTCTTTAAGAGTTTTGCAAGGGGTTGTTATAGTCCCCAAAAGCAGAACGGGTGGTGGTGATGGAAGAAAAGCCATATATATTTTTTGTCAGACGGTCATCACTCATTCTTTCTTTATGGCCAAATCACCTTAGAATATGTATTTTCATCTTAATTACGATATATCTTTCAATGATACATTCTCGTCAAATATCCTCATTTCTTATTCTATCACACATCTTTTTACCACACATTCTCCTGAGTGACCTCGCGCTCGCTTGCAACGGTGTAGTGGAGCGTCCCCTGGGTGGCAGATAGGGGGTATAGTCGGTGGACTTGTTTATCAATCCTCCCGGCTAGTTCCGGTGGACCCGCTGACCAACTGCTGGTGCGGTCCTCCATTCATATTTGGGGTTGTACGTGAGAGAAGATTGTTAAACCTTGAAAATTTTAAAGAACCCAGAAATTTGATCAAGATATATCACTAAGTGATGGTACCAACAATTGTCGTCAGGATTTTGATGGAATGTGGGAGAGCTTTAAGAACATACTAAAAAAACAGCCATTGATTCGAAAGGTAGAGCTCCAAAGAGACGGAAAAAGAAGTAGTTTTACGAGGCTTGTGATGTGGCAGTGAAGAGAAGAAAACAGATCAGGGGGCTTTGACTGGGTAAATAATTAAATACGAGATAAAATAATAATATGAGATAAATACGTTGTAGAGTTCCATACCAAAAATACAAGACGAATAATCAGAACAGATAAAAGAAAATATCTGAATGAACAACTGAAGAAGTTGGAGGCTGTATATGCCCAGGGGAGATAACGAAAATATTACCGAAATGTACGGAGTGAAAATAATGGTTTTAGAGCTAGATTATCTTCCGTAAAATCAAAGACAAGTGAAGTCATAACCGAAAAATATAAGGTGTTGGATAGATGGCGAGAACATTTCCAGACATTACTGAACTGTGATGCTCCAGAATCCATAGACAACAAACAAATCCAGTCAGCTGAAATAGACATCTCAAGTCCATCATTGGATTAAATCAGAAAGGCAATCAGACATCTTATGAATCATAAAACGTCTGCATGTGATGAAATAACAGCAGAGTTAATGAAAGCTGGGGGAGAAATAGTCGAAATGGAAATGTTTAAGTTGGTAAAATTAGTGTGGGAAAATGAAAAATGTCCAACTGAGCACACAGCCACTTCATACCTTTACATAAAAAGAATGGTAAGATGGAGTGTGACAACTATAGGGGAATTTCTTTGCTCTCAGCAGCCTTCAAAGTTCTTTCATATATATTTCTTTCTCGAATCACTCCGTATGTAGAAGCAAACTTGGGTGATTACCAGTGTGGTTTTCAGAAAGGAAGGGGTACAAGTGAGCAAATTTTTGCTATGAGACAGTTTTTAGAAAATAATTGGGAATACTGCCATGAAGTATTTTTGCTATTCGTGGATTTAATGCAAACGTACGATAACATTCATTGCGAAAGTTTATGATATGCGATGCAAGATTTTGGGGGACCAGAAAAGCTGGTCCGAACGTCTAGGATATGCCTGAATGAGGCACAGGCAACAGTGATGATAAATAGCGAATTCACTGCAGAGTTTGAGGGTAAGACTGCACTAAGGCAAGGGGATTTACTATCACCAACTTTATTAAATATTGCTCTCGTGAAAGCTGTTATGATTGTGCAGTTTACCATTTGGAGTTGTACTTGGGGAAAGACATGTAATATTTGGCTAAACGGACGACCTAGTTTTGGTAAATGACACATATTTTGGAATGCAACAAATGTATACTAAATTAAAAAGCGAAGCTGTTACAAAAAAAATAGAACTGCAGATAGATGTGCTGAAAACCAAATTGATGTATCTAGAAGTAATAGAATCGGCGTGATTAATTTAAGTTATGGCAATATGGTGGTAGGTCAAGACGGGATAGAGCGAGTGGATCGATTCACTTATTTGTGTACAGTGTTGAGTGAGTGTAACGATATGCAGGCAGAAATCGAAAAACGAATCCAAAAGGGTCTACAAGCGGTAGCCTCCATGAAGAAAATAATGACTACAAAGAGAGTAAGGGAAAGGGATGATTGGTACCAAAAGATCATCATGGAGGCCTGGATACCATTGATTACTGTGAACTTTGCTTCTAGATTTCTACCATATTTCCAAAATTCATCAAAAAATGTGACGAATCGATGTAGCGATTGAAATTTGAATTGCGACTGAGTTCCAACCCTGAATTTGGAGTGGAAAAAAAAAGAAAATAAAGGGACGTTTTAAAAAAGGAAATTACTGCTAAATAAACAGGCTATCTAATCCATACGCCGACCAAAATAAAAAAAAAACTGTCAAGCCTGTGGACCAAAAATAAAAGCAAAAAATTTTCAATATTATTTTTTCGCGGTATACGAGTATGTTAGGAATCCATGAGTACCGTTGCTTCTAAAAAATAGCCAAAATATCTGAAAGTTCTTTAAGCTTATAAAATGTTTTTTTTTAAAGTCTCTATGTATGTATATGAACATTTTAAACCGAATTACAGCCTGTCAAAAATCACCGAAAAAATCGTAATTTTATTTGTACCCTTAATTTTTCAAAGCAGTGTATTATCTGCCTACATTGCGAGGCAAAGTCAAGCCAAAAATTTTATTCTTCACTATCGAAACCAGATAAATTTTCGTGGACCACCAGATACAACTTGTGAACCCCTATTTTTATTTCATGCCAACGTAGTCCCCCGTCGAGTTTTCCGTGGAACCCTGGAGGTCCACCTGGTCCACTTTGGGAATGAACACAGTGAATAACTATGTGTCACCAAGAAACGAACCCGGAGAATAATATCCGGAGTAACTTATTGGGCCAGAACAATGTACCAAGGCCAGGTATTCTTGGTCTTGAATTCAAAGGTCTAACTGCAAGAATTTCAAGTCTACTATTAAGGTAGGCACACGATATAATTTATGGTTTCCAGAACAGATAACAAGATTTATAAAAGTAAGCACATATAGAAGAATTAGTAAAATCCTAAGAAAATTAATTATACACAGTAAATACTTAATTCGAAAAAATAGCAACTCTATATGCAATATTTCCTTTCTCATTTTTAGTTATAGCTTGTACAAAGAAACCTGTTTTTAGTTTAAGTTTTAAGTTTTTTAATGATGATTATAAAAATGTTTATTTTTTTGTTAGTGCCTGCCTCAATAGTATTTCATCCCATGATGAGGAAGGCAATTTATATAATATAATATAAATAATTATAAAAAAATAACCTAATAAAATATCAGTAAATAAATAAATATTTTTTTTGTTTATTATTTTGTGATTTGTTTACGTCTTCATATTATAATAGCAGAACCGACATACGATATCGTTCCCGAATGTTGACTTGCCTGTTTAAAAATCGGTCCAGCCGTTTAAGAGTTTAGTGACATACACACGTACAAAATAATTATTATTTAACGATATTAATGAAACTCCTGATAAGCATTTATTGCATATCTCAAAAGTTATACTGTTCGCATAATACCAGGCGTACATTTTTACATGTTATTTTTATATTTATTATCCACTGTTACAATTTTCAATTCGATTTGTGAATCTAATCCATCCAAAGACCCACTCAAACACACATTAAAAATAAAAGAATCATTCGAGCAGTTGAAGAGAATTATATTATATTTCAAGACTGTTTCTCGAACAAAGATTAGAGTAAATGTTAAAATACTTTGATTTCATAATATTGTTCAAAAATTTTAATTGTTTCTTTGAAATCTAATGCTGGCAAACGACACAATTTTGAATAATTTTATGAAATTAAAGTAATTTTACTATGCTATTACTGATACTTATATGAAAGATCCCACCCTAAGTAAAGTAACGATAACCTTTAACACAAGCTATTCGCTTAAATTAGGAAAGGGATATTTTTTCAATGTTTGAAACGGTCACTTTATGATTTAGATGGGTCGATGGCAGAGCGGATGGCAGTGGTCGTCCTGCCTCGACCGATTTCGTTCACCTATAGCACAAGCATTTATGCTTAATTTAGGGAATGTAGGAAGATGTTGTTGGAATAAAATGTTTCAATTGCCTTCCAAATGTATTAAAGCAGATAAAGGAATATAAAAAGTTTAAACAAAAATTAAAATTGCACCTAACATTCTAAATTGGATGTTTTCAATTTGTTGTTTGATATGTTTCAATTGCCTGTATTTTCTTTTTTTATTTGAATATGTATTTTGATGTTTCAATTGCCTGTATTTCCTTTTTTTATTTGAATTTGTATTTTGATATGTTTTAATTGCCTGTATTTCCTTTTTTTATTTGAATATTTGTTTTAATATTTTTTCAATTGTCTGTATTCCTGTGTTTTCATTTATTTTTAAACTTTTTTTAACGTTTATTTGATTGTTTATTCATGTATAATTTTGATTTAGTTACTTTATGTTTGATTCTGATTGAATTGCTTTGTAATTGATATTTTTTATTTGTCAGTGTAAGTGATTCCCTCATCAAGCACAAGATTGCAATCTTGTGCTTGATGAGGCATTGCAAAAAAAAATATTTGTAAAAATTACTACACTTGTGAATTATATCTTTATGTGTATAACATTGTATGTTAAATAATAAAAAAAAAGTACACGTACTTGTGTTACAAGGACAAATTCATTTAAAAGATAATGATTAAACTCCATAGCCACAAAAAATACGAAAACAAAAATTAAATATTTATAATTTTATGTTCTATTTCTAAATTCGCAAGCGCGACTCCTATCCACAGGTATCGCTCAATGCCGAGCATCGTCTGCTGTGATCTGGCTGAATGGTTGAATCAATTTGAAAAAATGTAATATTATTTACAATTCTATGTAAATTTTGTAACAAATTATACTAAATAGTACTAAAAAATATTGTTAACACCAAGACAAAGACAGATTTTTTTCAATTTGCTCATAAATTTAAATTATTGTTATTTAATGTTGGTTTATGTGTGTAAGTATTCAGGTAAATGTGAAGGTACGTTGATAACATTTGAGTTTATGAAAATACGATCAGTAACGAATGTGTATTGTGTACCTACTTACTATTAGTCTGGCAGACATCAAGTAATCGTAGACATACATACATACATACATAGTCTCACATGTTCCAAGTAACGTTTAATCCTATTTAGGGAGCCAATGTCAATGGCATTTAGTAAATTATATGCGTATTGACGTACCTATATAATTTCATTTGCTTTGTACCAATCTAGTATTTGAAATTGTGAATAAAAATAAATAATGATAGTAAAGCAAAATTAAAAAAAAACCAGTAGGTATACGAGTATATTCAGGAAAAATTTAAGAGGTTAATAATTCTATATTCCTTTTGAAAGGCTGATTGTTTCGCTTTGCAAGGTGTTTAAATTAGGGAGTTCTGCAATATAAACGCTGTCAGAATTAAATATTTCATAAATTATATAAGTACTAGTAAAAGCCGGTATACGTTGTCCTACCCGTTTAATTATTTACCTCCAAATATATAAAAATGGTTGATCGGTATATTTCCTTTTTATTATTTAACATTATTTTCTAGATTCGCTAATTATAATTCCGTCTTTTTATTCCCTTCCATCCCTACAGTCCCTTCATTCCTTTTCGTCCATATTCATTCATACATTTATCATTTTATTTACATATTTAAACAAAAAGCTTTTACCATTTTTATATATGGATAAATACGATTTTTTTCTAATTATTTATTGATTTATGTATTTATTTATTTATTCGATCATTGATTTATTTATATATTATTTTTTTTATTTAAAATTTTCTCGCAATACCACATAGATAATTTTTCAAAAACTTTTGTGCGATAAAGTAAATAATTGAATTGAACATCAAATACGTTTTCTGCTATACGCTGAACGAATCCCTAAAATTCAATGAAAATCTCAAATAGATAATTTTGGTTAATTCTTATATGAGATAATAAATAAATTAATAAATTTTAATTCATAAAACTTCTGGTGTGCGCGCTGAACAAACCCTCCAAGTTTCATTTCAATACAAATCTTATTTTTTTCATTTTTTGTGTGATCGAATAAATAAATTATAATGCATTAACCTTCTCGTTTAATTTGATTCTAATAAACTAAGAATTTATATTTATCACTACCTTTAAAAAATGGTTTTTATTTTTTGTCAGTGTGCCTCAATCGATTTTGTTCACTCATAGCACTGCATCTGTTTTTTTTTATGAAAAAAAGACAAAGATTCTCTGGGCTGGAATCACTGGTTAGTTGGAAGAAATTGCCATACGGCAATAAACTCACCACTTCCGCAGGGTGCCAGGAAGTTTTCATTATGATTGTTATTATTATACCTTCACGCTTGTTTCAAGGACATTATTATTATTATTTATTTTTTTAAATAAAAATGAATATGTCCTTGTTAAACAAGTACATATACATCTTCCTACGTTCCCTAAAATAATCATTCATTCATTCATACATACCATCACGGCACATCCCACAATGTGGGGTAACCAGCGAAAGGTGTGCGGGTGTGCATTGCCTTATAAAAGGGAGAACAACACATCTATGTATACCCACACACCAGTCTCGTTTCACCAAAAAAGGCACTAAATTCAGAATGGGTGGTGAACCTCATTGCTGAACTATGTGAGATGTTATTGTTGCCTGTTGTATTTTCGATTACCCGGCTCTTTCGGGACACTCGAAAACAATGATTTTAAACAATGGAAGCACTATTCTAAGCCGGTGCCTCACAGCTAATAAATGCTTGTGCTTAAGTGAACGAAATTGGTCGAGGCAGGATTCGAACTCGCGACCACTGGATTACTAGCACAGCTCGCTAACCGCTCTGCCACCGACCCATCTAAATTATTATTATAATTATGCCATTTTTTTTTAAATCTTACCTTGTTTTTACGAAAAGTTAATGGAATATATTTCAAATAATTCCTAATCATTTTGCTTAGACAAAACGCACACTCGGAAGTTAATAATATATATAAGAGAAATTCTTTCAAAATACAGTTAAAACTTTTTTATAAAATTATATAAATAAATGAACTGGACGCTGAGAAATCTCGAAAAACATTAACTACGGTTATTGAAATACCATAAAATATATACGGAATTGAAGCGAATATCATAGATAATTATTTTAAGACTTTATGAATTGGTTGTGACCAATTACTTACTCTATACTACTATCAACATAAGAAATCACACATAGTTAAAATTACTCAAAAGCAAAACATTGATGTCTATTCCATTATGTAACATAAATGTCTTTGTTTTGTAACGCCACAAATTAGCATCATCGCCCGTGGGATAATCTTGTCATTGAACAACGCCAAATAAAATTTAAAAAAATACACGGTTTGATATTTCACAAAAAAAAAATAGAAATATTATATGTCGGTAGACAAGGGAATAAAAATAAATAGAAATATTATATGTCGGTAGACAAGGGAATAAAAATAAATAGAAATATTATATGTCGGTAGACAAGGGAATAAAAATAAATAGAAATATTATATGTCGGTAGACAAGGGAATAAAAATAAATAGAAATATTATATGTCGGTAGACAAGGGAATTAAAATAAATAGAAATATTATATGTCGGTAGACAAGGGAATAAAAATAAATAGAAATATAATATGTCGGTAGACAAGGGAATAAAAATAAATGGAACAAACTTAAACCACCTCCGTTTTGCAGATGACATAGTGCTTATAAGTGATGATCTGGAAGAACTTCATATTATGATAAAAGAACTCCACGATGCTTCCCTAATGGTCGGCCTGGAAATTAATATTAACAAAACAAAAATCATGAGTCCATCAAACAGCACTATCACAATTGATAGTAAAATAATTGAAGCTGTTGAAGAATATATATACCTTGGACACAAGATAAAATTAGGAAAGGATAACCAGACAGCAGAAATACCCAGAATGATCGGACTAGGTTGGGCAGCCTTTGGGAAACTTAAACATGTCCTAAAAACAGAGATATTCCCACATGTCTGAAAAGAAAAGTGTTTGAAACATGTATCCTGCCTGTGCTTACGTATGGTCTGGAAACTATCACGCTAACTGCGAGGACCATACATAAGCTAAAATGCACTCAGAGATCCATGGAAAGGCAAATGATAGGCGTAAGTTTAGCACAAGCATTTATTTGCTTATTTTAGGGAACGTAGGAAAATGTATATGTTCTTGTTTAACAAGGACATATTCATTTTTTTTTTAAAAAAAAAAAAAAGTCTAAGAGACAAAATTGGAAATGAAGAAATCAGACGCCAGACAAAAGTTGTTGATGTCATGGATCGAGTTGCAAAACATGGCAATGGGCAGTTCATGTTGCCAGACAGGGTACGGACAGATGGGCACCCAGAATTCTAAATTGGAGACCATGGGATACGAAAAGGGGAATGGGCCGGCCCCAGAAAAGGTGGGCCGATGATATTGTCCCTGTCGCTGGAAGCGGTTGGGTTCGAAAAGCCCAGAAAAAAAACGAGTGGAAGATTTTAGAAGAGGCCTACATCCAGCAGTGGAGAGATGGCTGAGAAAGAAGAAGAAGAAGAAGAAGAAGAAGATATGTCGGTAAGATATGAATCAAATGAGTACCTATGTTAAAGTGATTCTGCTAAATTTGTGCATCCTTTTTATCTCTGATTAAAAAAAAGATCATATTTCTTAATAACCGTAATCTTCTTCATTGACCCAAGATACGACAACAACGTAATGTACAATGTACATATCCTGTCATTGTTATACAATTACCTACTTTAGAATCTTTAAGATAAAATCAATTATGACGCGGGAGTCTACTCCGATCTGCTGAACAAATACTATCTATTCCAATTCATAGTAATGATTTTTAGCTCTTCAATAATTTCAAAGTTTTTTCGCTAACACAGTGGAAGTTCATAGTTATAAATAAAATATTTATAAAAATAAATAAAAAAATGAGTAAGGCTGTGTTTCTCGAACAAAGATTAAAGTAAAAGTATAGTTAAAATACTTTTATTTCATAAAATTGGTCAAATCTTTTGGTTGTTCCATTGAAACCTAATACTGTACATTTTGAATAATTTTATGGAATCAAAGTATTTTGATTACCTATACTATTACTGATACTTTTGTTGAAACAACCCAGCCTAAGACTTTAATGAACCTTAGCGCTTTCGCCGAACACAGCCGGCATCCTCAGAGGCAGAAATCAAACTCAATCAAAGGCAGAGTTTGATTTCTGCTTCTGAGGATGCCGGCTGTGTTCGGCGAAAGCTTTCAGGCTCATTAAAGTCTTACTCATTTGTGGATTAAAACTGTGTTTTTTTATTTATTTTTATAAATATTTTATTTATTTTAGCTCTTCATTAGAAGTACACTCAAGAAGGCTATGGGATAATGGGATAGTCTAAGTCCTGATATTATGTCGGCTATCTCATTAAACATATTCAAAATAAAGCTAAAACAAATATATTTCCTTCTCTCCTTATCCTACTGTTTTCCTATCATTGCTGATATTATATTAAAATAAATATCTTTTTCTTTTTTTAATTTTCTTCCGTTATCTATACATATTATCCGTATATTTTTATTTTTTATTTAGTCATGTCATAACCTTATTGCTATAGTACCCACATATCGTATTGTATATTGAACATTAACTTTTGCCGTTTGGCAATAAATCCACAAATTATATGTACAAGAAGTTACAAATTGCTTTTTGTATTTTTTAAAATGAAATAAAACAATGAAATTGAAATTTTGTTTTTAACCATCGTTTTTACTATTTCATAATGAGATCAAATTATGATGAAATATTGAATATTCAATGTACCGCACTCCAATTATCCCCCGATATCTCCACAGCTCCATATCTTGATTAGACCGCATCCATTGTCCTCCAGAAACTAGTCTTATATCATCAGATCACCTTGTTGAGGCCTTCCAACACTTCTTTTGCCCGTTCCAGGTCGCCATCCCAGCACTTTTTTAATCCATCTGGAGTCTGTGGTACGGCTGCCCATCCACACTTCTGGCTGGCAACGTTTTGGACAACGTCGGTAATTTTGGTTTTCTCTCTTATCCACTAGTTAGTTTTTCTTGACGAAATACACACTCCACTAAGGCCATAGTATTTGTCAGTAGTAAAAACAATATAATATTTTTTTATATCGATGCACTTTTTGTGAAGGCAATCCTCATTACATTAGATCATTACAAGCACATGCTTGTGTGTTGCAAAAATACTGTAGGTATTCCAAAATTAATGTAATTTTTATCAATTATTTTCGTTCTAACTCATTCACTCGCTGCGTTATTTTTAGATTAGTATGTAGAGTCATCACAGAACGCAAAAAGTTATAACTAAAAATACTTATCATATGATTTTAATGTTATCATACATTGGTACCTACATACCATCACGGCATATCCCACGATGCCAGTTAACCAGCCACATGTGTACAGGTGTGTAGGTATTATCTTTTATAAGCATGTACGATATATGTGTGTATCTCCACACACCAGCCTCGTCACACCCAATAGGCACGTCATTGCTGAACTACGTGAGATGTTATTTTGCCTTTTGTTATTATGACTTTCCAAACTAACACCTATACCATCCCCATTCACTCTACAACAGTTTAGAACTGTTTAAACTAAATGCACAACATTTGGACGTCATAATTTTGATGAATATTTATCATAGGAAATTTCGACCATGTTTCATTGGTGTATTTGAAATTGCATAATTCATTTTATATTAGAATTATTCATGAATATAAATATGATGATATTCGATTCAGGATGTATTGCATTGCTTGAATGAATTTAATTATTCGATATGGTATAGTCGAATCCAACAGAGATTTGTATATTTGCTTAGTAGATTGCAATTTAGATCAAAACTAGATTTATTGCAGCTCCGAAGAAAGTATCGGGTTGAAAATAGATAAGATTCTTTACACCAAGAGTAATAAATATTAAAGCCTTGTTTGTAATATAAAACTATTCAAAAATGCTATTAAGACCCAAATACCCGTAATAGGTACATTGTACTTCTGCTGTAGGACAAAAAAATATTTTAAAACATATGGTATGGCTACTACCTACAACTCACCTAAAAATAATAGGTACAACGTTATCAATTTTCAGTCCCTTTGAAGTGATATATTTATTCTGAAAAGATATATATGTATATAAGTACATATATATCTTTTCAGAATAAATTTTTAGTTAACAAATATTCAGGTTCCGTATTTTAAGCCTTAAACAGTTTTTTATATATTTTTTTATTTAATATTAGGTACTTCTCGCGCTACTAATAGGTACAATGTCAAATATTAATTTAACATGCACCCAATAACAAATTACGACATTCTGGAGACTTACGATATGAATCATCTCACAGATCAACTGAAAACACAATTAAAAACTGTGTCTCCATCGGGAATTGAACCCGCGCAGGGCCCTTGGATCAGCAGTCAGATACCTAGCCAACTGAGCCACGAAGGCCACGTGTAATATTGATATAAAAATGTGTTTCAATTTCAAAAATATTTAAGAAAAATTTTCGACACACATAACCACATTTCATTGAAGAAAGTGCGTTAATTGCGTAGTTGTAGTTAATCATATATTTAATGAAAAAAATACTATAGGGTGTTAGATTGATAACATTGACGTTTAAAACGATATCAAAGAAAGATTAATTAAGTATATAATATATATACTTGAAAAAATATCTCTACAAACTCAGAAAGTATTCCCTTTGAGTACAGACTTTCATAATTCTCATAAAATAAAAGGGAATGCAGGGAAAAGTTTGTATCTAAGACTTAGTGTTTTATCCACATTCTTATCTGTAACAGCTTAAGTTAATATATTCGACAAAACAAAAAAAGTATTTGACAATAGCATTAACTGAGACAAAATACAATCGAAATAAACAATCAATCTGTCTTTACTATATATTCTATATAATATAATAGTTAATTGTTGAGTATCGTTTATGAGTCTATGCTGAAACAGAGTACCTAATGTTAAATCATTGTGAGTTACTACATATATTGACTGCTCTTTTTAGGAATTTATACTAGGTATGTGATTTAATAATGTGATCCAGCATACCGGAGTATGCTTATCTACAATTATTTGAGAAACTGATAAAGAATGAAAATTAAGCCTTATCTTATGACCAAATAATATTTACAAGGCATTGGCTTTCTGTATTTTAGAAGACATTATTTCGTTTTGGTATTTGACATCTAAATGGTTCTCACAGTTATGTAATCAATATAAATAATAAACTCGGGACAACTATAATATTATATAACTACTCAATACTCGTATTGATAATTAAATAATAGGATAGGTACGTATTTACTTTAATTTCGTCCTTGAATTAACAGTCTAATGTGTCAAAATAAATTGTCATTGTTTTAATTGACAAAGACACGAATATCTTATACCGATAAAAGAAATCGTGAGGGACATAATATGAAAATAATTGGTCTGCTTATTTCAGAGTAGACTTAACAATGGTCAGCTGACCAATATATTGTTTAATGAATGAATATGTCATATTAATATCATACATTTTTATTTGTTCTCCAAACTTAGCGATACATCACCACGAAAAAAACTGTTATTGACTTAAAAGCATAAACAAGTATATTTGGGTCATATAAAGACATACTATCCAATTTCTTCTCTGTTCATTTCGCAGATTTATAATCATATTGAAATAAATAATAAAACCCACAAGTATTAGGGTTTGACATTCAAGTGACCATCATGTAACAATAGAATATAATATGTCAATAAATAAACCATATATGTATGTAGGTATTCTGTCAATCTAACCTAAGAGTGACCGTGTTAAATAGAATCCCAAATAAACAAGAACAATACAAGCGAAAAATTGTTTAATATTTAAAGCAAAGAACCTTTTTTAACCCACATAAAGTAAATCAAGCCTTTTTGAATTATGATGGAACAATTCAATACAATTATTACGTTTTTAACGATGCTATTATCGCGATGCTTTACAACGTCTTGTCAATCATTTAATTCAATTTTGAACTGGTATATAGGTATAATAATTGTAGTTAAAAATGTAAAAGAAAAACATGAAACTTTTTCAGGTCTTAATTTACAACGTTTGATTTTGTCTATGCCACCCTATATAACACAGGGACGTGCCTAGCCAATTGTAACAAAATAATATCACCTATTCGCCTACGACGTAAAAGAGGACTTACAACGTCATAATAATAATATTATATACCTAGTTACATACTAAACACACAAAGCATACCCATGCGTGTTTCTCAGCCGTGACCCGCAATATTTATACTTTTATTGATTTACGAACAGTATTTTAATGCAAACTTTGTGTTTATATCATCGTGTCATTTAAGAGGGGATATAAACCAAAACACCCCAATTTAAAACCAAATTATACAAATATGTTAAACAATGTGCTTCTAAAATAATACCATTAAGTATTTTCAACATATATCTAGTGTATGTTTCAGTAATTTACCCAAAATATACCTAATACTATTAAAATAATTTTTACAGATTTTTTTTAAAAATTACTCCATTACTATACGTCGTAGGGAAATAAATCTTTTATATGCTTGAAGAGTGCATAAAATTGAAAGTGAAAGACCGATAAAGATTTTTAATTTCAAGTCAGGTTTGTCCTTAAAATACACAAAATCAACAAATCTTAGGTTTCCGATAGTTTAAATCACGTAAAAAACCCTTTAAAACGCACGCTATAGTTATCCTTATTAACACGTATGTAACTTCATAGTGTTTTAGGCGGTTTGAATATAGTCGGCCTTCGTGGCTCAGTTAGTTAGGTATCTGACTGCTGATCCAATGGTCCCGGGTGGTTCGATTCCTGGAGGAGACACAGTTTTTAATTATTGTGTTTTCAGTCTGGATCTGTGAGACGATTAATATCGTAAGTCTCCAGAATGCGGTACCTCGTTATTGGGTGCGTGTTAAATTAATATTAATAATTGACATAGCACCTATTAGTTGCCCGAGAAGTAAAAAAAAATATTATTTAAAACAAACGTTGTATGCCATCTTGAAATAGAACAAAAACGTCATGTAGACATTGCAAAAATTCATCTTAGATTTTTATACATACATAAGAAAAAGTTAAGAAAACAATATCGCGTCTCAGAAGGGACCAAGGCGTCTAATTTTTTAAAAACTTACGTATTTATGTTCATTTTTATTTATTGTACTGAATATTATTTACTCATTCTGAATTTATCGTAACAAATCAAGAGTTAAAAATTGCAAAAACGTTTTATTGATTAAATAAATAGCTTAATGCTTCGATGGGTCGATGTCAGAGCGGTTAGCGCGCTGGGCTAGTAATCCAGTGGTCGCGAGTTCGAATCCTGCCTCGACCGATTTCGTTCACCTATAGCACAAGCATTGATGCTTATTTTAGGGAACGTAGGAAGATGTATATGTACTTGTTTAACAAGGACATATTCGTTTAAAAAAAAAGAAAAAAAAAAAACTTCCTGGGGGAAAGTCTGGTCAACCGTCGGAATCAAAACCATCCATGAATACCCATGTCATGGATATAATTATCTTATGGAGTTATAATTATCATATATATTAGGATACAATAGAACTCCACATGATAATTATATCCATGATATGGGTAATCATTAGGGTTTTGATATCGACTGTTGACCAGACTTGCCCCCCTGAGCAGCACTGGGACAAACTACATAGTAGTTGATAAATTTCTAATCACTCGAAACAATCACTATATGAAGGAAATAAATCTTTATAGACATTAAATTAGTCACATATCTCATTTGTATATAACTTAACTTTATTATAATATTAGTACTAATAAATTGAACATCTCTGATTTATGTTGGTACTTATCTATTCGGCATATTTTTTGTTGCGTCCTTGATTTTTTTATATTTATAATACGCATCTACCTACATCAGGCATTATACATTTTTTACACTTCATTATTGTAAATGGACAATTTATAGAACAATATAAACACATACACTTTTTTATTAAGGTGCAGGAATACTAAAAAAATATTTGGAATACAATAAAAAAAGGAATAAAATAATTATAACTAAAATATTATTGATAGTTCGGAATATTCAATGATTTCTATAATAATAAATATACTGAGGGAAAAAAATACTGAGGGAATATTATGTATAGCGTCATTTACTGACAAGTTCGTCCCATGGGCGCTCATGTTGATAACTCTACATTACTTTAACAAAGCTATTGTACCTACCTACGTATGTATACGTTGCGCAGAATTTCAAACTTCGAGAAATTAATATCAATCTTACTTCATACTTTATCAACTTTATCTCGTTAAGAAAGAGGTCTTATGTAACATCTATTTTTATCTCCAAAGATCGCCTATTATATCACGATCAAATGCACCAACACGTTACTAAGACAAATCAGCATAATACGAGGATATAGTAATTTTATATTTATGACTCAAAATAAACTATGTAGTGATACATATATTTAATCCTGAAATACTGGGAAAACTGACACTCACAGGGATCCTGATCAGTTGCAATTTCTCAATAAACTACTCTTAAGTATTTTTTTATCTATATAAATAAAAATGGATGTACGTATATTTGTTGGCCTATGGACTCCCAAACCAACCATCCGATTGCAAAGAAACTTTGGAAATTTGTTCAGCTCATTCCGGAGAAGGTTTATGCATAATAATTTATTTATTTATTTATTCGATTTCTTACAAAAAAAAACGAAACAAAAAAGTTTTTTATTGAATTGATGCTTAGTGGGTTTGTTCAGCGCGCACTAGAGAAGGTTTAAAATTTAACTTTAATTGAAAAATTATCTATTTGGTATTGCAAGAAAATTTTAAATAAAAATAAATAACATTTAAATAAATCAAGGATCGAATAAATAAATAAAGAAAAATAAAAAAAAAAATAGCAATTAAATAAATAAATCAATGATCTAATATGTTAATATATTAATAAATAGATAAATAAATACACAAATCAAAAAATTATAAGAAAAATATCCTATTTACTTACCCATATACAAAATTATTACATAAAACTGGTATAATGCTAAAGGTTCAAGTATGTACCTATATTTATTAGTACATTACCCAAGGCGCTCCGAGCTGCCGGGTGCGTTTTTACGCACTCTCGGGTATTTTTAACTTTACGCCGGATAGCATAATCGGACAGACCTAATTTTTAGTTGACTAGATTTAGTTTAGTTTATCGTACCTATATGTGATTATAAATTTCAATGTGCTATTCGATATGTGGTTATAATACAGTTTAAAACAGTGTCGTTACTCAGTGATAATATGTGTGTGTACCTATGATTAGGATTTTGTTGACAAACCGTATGCTGAGCAATCCCTGGAGCTGGGCATAATAGCCCGCAGATGTTGACCACATGTTGGAAGCAGCTTGACCGACGGCCGAATTATGATATGCAATCGACACCCCAAATTAGGTATACCCTTGACTACCTACTTACCCTCAGATCCAAAGCAAAAAAAAACCTACAACCAAATGTTATTGAGAAGACCCGAGATGCAGACTTACAACGAAATACTATTAAAAAACGTTTCCGAGGATGCCGTGGAGGTAAAAATTGCCGATCACGGACGAATAGAAATTATACACCCCGACAGATACAACATAATGTTACTTTGCCAATAGACAATAAACTTAAACCACACGGACACAGAGAAAGACGTAAGAAGACTCTTATCGGTCACCCAACACCAGAGCGCCATGGAGTACCCATACCCAGAAAAGTAGCTATTGGACACTGGAACGCGCGGTCCTTGAATAATAAAGTAGAGGATGTCGTGGATGTTATTCGTAGAAATAAACTTAACGTTCTGTGTGTGACTGAAACTTGGCATGACGACCTTAATTCTGTATCACTGAGAAGGCTTCACTCCCAGGGTCTCATCGTCGTCGAAGAAGCAAGAAAATGAAAACAAGATCAGCCCACTAACGCCCTTAAGACGAACCACGGAGGAATCGCGATAATCGGGAAACAAGGACTGCGGATCACCAAAATCGCAATAGGAGAATACCAGACCTTCGAGTGTCTAGGGTGTCGAATATCTATCGGCAGCTCCTACTTCATCATCATCACCATATACCGACCTGGATCAAAACCTGTGACAGACTTATTTTTTAATGAACTATCTCTTCTTCTCGGAAAAACTGTATTATTTAACACAAAAAACATGTATATAACGGGAGATTTTAACGTCCACTTAGAGCAACAAACTAACCCTATCATAATTAGATTTAATGACATCTTAACATCTTTTGGACTTGCACAATACATACAACAACCAACGCATGACGCTGGGGGAATACTCGATCTGCTAATTACTGGAGCTGACAACAGGGAGTTAGTCCCACAAATAACGGACATCGGCCTATCAGACCACCGATTAATTCACACGACAATTAACTTCACTCCACCTCCACCGAAATACCACACAGTACAATCCCGAGCATGGAGAAACTTTAATATAGAAAACTTCAAAACCGAACTTCAACGATCCCCTCTGTGTAACCTAAACCAACTTAAAACGCTCACAATTGACGAAATGACTGCTTGCTACGACAATACACTGACTAGACTTTTAAATAAACACGCTCCCGAGCAAACGACAAGGCGACAAATACGAACTTCTGACAAGTGGTTCGACGAAGAGTGTCGACAGGCAAAAATATTCATGAGGAAACGGGAAAGAGCCTTTAAAAAACAAACAGTTCACAGACATGAATGGACAGACGCACAAAAAAACTACAGAGACATAATAAATAGGAAAAAAAACGCATACTGGACGGAAAAAATCGACTCAGAACGAGGCGACCCCCAACGCATTTGGAGATCTCTCAATTCTGTCCTAGGACATTCAATACAACCGCCTACCACAGACCTGGTCCCCAACGACGTCTCGGATTTTTTCAACAACAAAATAAAAAATATCCTCAAAAACACAACCTCTCCTGATACACCATATTACGAACAAAACACGAAAGCACAAATCAACATTTTCAATGAGACTAATATAGATGAAATTCAAAAGCTAATCAAAAACTCAATAGCCAAAAACTGCTCTCTCGACCCCATTCCGACATGGCTCCTCAAAAAGTGTTCTCACGAACTGTCTCCTTTTATCTCCATGATGTTTAACATCTCCTTGAATTCAGGCGTAGTACCAAACCTCTTCAAGAAGGCCTTAGTCACTCCCATACTGAAAAAGCCATCTCTGGACCCTTATGATTTGAACAACTACAGACCAGTATCTAACCTATCTTTCTTGTCGAAACTACTAGAGAAAATCGTCGCTTCACGTATTAACTACTTCATTGAATCACAAAACATGTTCGCTACCCACCAATCAGCATACAGAAAGTATCACTCCACAGAAACGGGTCTCCTTCGATTACTTTCAGATATAATCCTTGCAACAGAAACAGGCAAACTAGTTCTTCTTTCATTTCTGGATATGAGCGCGGCTTTTGACACAGTCGACCATCAATTTCTCTTAAACAGACTGAACATATCCTATGGCATTCACGGAACAGCCCACTCGTGGCTGCAATCTTATTTACAAAACCGTTCTCAAACCATAATAATAAATAAAGAACAGTCTTTCCCTAAAAAAGTGACGACAGGCGTTCCCAAGGGTTCTGTACTTGGCCCGTTACTGTTCACACTTTACACAAAGGACATTTTTAACATAGTTAAATCGCATAATCTACTTGCACACTGCTACGCCGATGACTGGCAGCTGTACTTTTATTCAACTCCGAGTGAGTCATGCCTTCTAAAAGACAAAATTTGTCTGTGCATCGAAGAGATAGAGCGGTGGATGTCTTCAAATAAACTAAAACTAAATCCAACACCGAATTTCTCTGGACGGCCACACACCGCCGGCAGCATTACATAGACAACACTTCTGTCTCTGTTGCAGACACCGACATTATTCCTAAGTCCGCCGTTAAACTTCTGGGAGTACATATTGACTCCAGTCTAAGTCTCAAAAAACAGATAAACAGCACAACATCCTCTGCTTTCTACCACTTACGACGAATAAAATCTATCAGACGAAATATACCTACGGAAGCAACGAAATCTCTAGTAAACGCATTCGTTATTTCCCGCCTGGACTACTGCAATGGTATCTACGCAAACCTTCCAAAGCTGGAGCTAAACAAACTTCAATCCGTCTTCAACGCTACTGCTAGGCTAATCACCGGAGCCGCGAAATTCTCACACATATCCCACCATCTACGAAATCTTCACTGGCTTAAAGTGCCAGAGAGAATCAAGTACAAATTATGTTTGTTGACTTTCAAAGCGATCCATGGCATGGCTCCCACGTATCTTTCAGACTTCTGCATCCCTCTCACCGTAAACGAGCGACAACAAACACTTCGGTCAGCCACCACATCCATGATTGGCAAGTTGACTGAAATAAATAGAGTCAACACTTCATCCTTCGGTGATCGTGCTTTTGCTGTGGCCGGACCAGCCTCGTGGAATAAACTACCACCTGAACTGAGGCAAATCGACAACTTAGCACTATTCAGGAAACACCTAAAAACTCACTTCTTCCGCGAGTCTTACAATAACCCCTAATATATTCAAAGCGCCCTTGAGGTGAGGTTATCACAAAAACGGCGCTATAAAAATAATCCAAATTTATTATTTGTTTGAATAATGAAATATAATTATAAATAAATGAATGAATAGGGACGGAAGGGACTGTAGGGATGGAAGGGAAAAAATACGGTCGATTATAATAAGCGAATCTAGATAAGAATGTTAAGTAATAAAAAAGAAAAATACCGATGAACCATTTTTTTATAGATGGAGGTATATAATTAAACAGGCAGGATAACGTCTGTCGGGTTTTACTAGTTGTTTATAAAGCCATATATAACATATATTACTTTATTTTTTTGTACAAGCAAATTGGAAAGTCTAGCTATCTCAACACACTGTCTTGGTTGCAGGAGCTGATGTATGAGAATATATATGCTCAAATTAAATAAAGCAGCCAGCTGCAATCTCTGGTGTTTTGTATTCTACAATATGGATAAATAAAGGTATGGCCATAAACAGTTTAATGTATATTTTTAAATTTTGCGTAAGACCAATGATGACATATGATGTTGAAGCAAGAGTAGACACAGTCAGGATTAAATCAATATTGAAGACACCGAGGATGATAAAAGGCAGAAATTTAAGAGAAAATACTGAGGAAAAAATCAGAATAAGTGAGATATCTGGCAAAGCAAGACATGCCAGATGGTCACCTAAAGTGGGGCCTGGACCAACGAAAGAGGCGTATGAAGATCACTTTAAAGGTGGACAGATGACATTGTTCGGCAAATGGGTCCTGGATGGCAGTAAACAGTTCAAAATACAGTACAACGAAAAAGTTTAGAAGATGCCTTTGCTCAGCAGTGGAAAGCATATGGCCATGAGGAATTTAATAAGTTAGGCTGAGAATATCGTAAAATGGAGTAGACAGCGATAGAAGGATTGATAAGGTCATATCCCAACTTAGTTAAAAGGTGGAAAGATAGACGAGAATCTACACCTATACCTCAAAGGAGGAGCGAAATTCTAGACAACAAGCGGCATATACATATCACAAGAAAAACAATGTAATATGATGTATTCTGGGCAAGTATACAATTACTTACGTTGAATCCTAACATGACAATTTTGTCAGGATTTTAAAAGTTAATGAGCTCTTAGTTGTCGTGATAGTATTACAGTTTTCGTTTTGTGATAATAACATTTTATTTACATTACAGTACTTCAAATAACATCGTCGCAGTTGTATTGAAAGACACACTTTTGTCGGAGTACTCACTCAGGTCACCAGTTGTAAATTTAATTAACCGACACAAAGAGCTCAGAACAAACAGCTCAGCTCAGCATCTCTAGTGGTTGTTACACGAAGCAGGGGAACCTTTTCACAACTCGAAAGGTTGCCAATGCGACAACCCGCTCTTGAAGTTTTGAATGATTTAATGTGCATTTTATTTGAATGACGAATTTTCGATATATCAACGGTTCTTCGTGGGAAATTTGCAACATGTGTTGTTTCTGACAGCAGCCGAGAAGGGTGAAGAGGAGGTGAATTAATATATGACGGAATAAAAAAAAATTGGTTTTATTGTTTAGTTCTCTGGATCCCAGACATATAAACTTTGTCAATAAGGAAATTCACAAGGATAATGAATATAATAATACTTTTGGACTAAAATCAATGTTAAATTCTTTGGAAATTTTCAAGATCTTTTTTGAAATCCAAAATATGCAATATTTCATAATGAAATATTTTTACTCCTCACTAACCCAAGGCGGAGTTATGATTTAGCAATTTTTAAGGGTATTTTTTTATTACATTGGTATACCAAGTAATCAATAATAAGGAATGGTATTTCCAACCATTTATCATTATATATTATGTAAACAAACAACTCAATGCTTTTGAATTTTACTGCCCCAATATATTTTGTTACAGGTACACAGTTAATCCTTACATTGCTGTTCTCAACCATTGGTCACAGAACTTCAATAATAGATACAGACACCATCATGCCATGTTCCAGCAGCATTCAATAATTTTGCAATATGAATTATTTAATTTCTTTTTGTATTTGTACGCTCCGCTTTGTTTGCTAGTTTTCTTTGTCAGTTCTTTCTAGCAACACTAATTGAACTGACGGAAAAAGAGAAAAAAAAAAAAATAAATAAATAAATAAATAAATAAAAAAAAAAATAAAACAAATAAATAAACAAAAAAAAAAAAAAAATGTTGCAAACCCCTTAACCAGATATTATATAAACACCAACCACCTCTTGTTTTTTCACACTTTGAAAATGGTCACTGGATGACCGAAACTAGTCAGTGTCATTAAATTAGTAGAACTGAAAACTTTGGTTTTATTTTACCATTCCAAATTTATTTATTATTTGAAATGGAGTTCTACCAAGAATTGTCCGTAGAAAAGTTAAAAAAAACTTAATGAGAATATTTTCTATGCTATTCTGTTCTCAGGAAAGGTCATGTATTGAACATATTTATAACGTAATTAATCATAATTATTGTTGCTGAATAGGTGTGAGGTATCCAGCTGTGTTTACTTGCAACTTGCAACATGTGTATTTGTGAATAATGTCGTACTATTTGTGTCAAATCGCCAACCTCGAAACAGGCATAGTCCTAGTGAGGTTGGGAATTTTTTTATAATATTTGGTAACTGTGAAAAATAAACTAGGTATTTTGTCTTCATTAATTCATACCACCGCGGCATATCCCATGTGGGGAATTATCGTCAGGTATAATTCGAATATTTTTTTAATTGCATATACGCAAACATTGGATTTTTTTTCCCTTTCGGGAGTCGAACAATATTTTAATTGACAAACTTTTTAACATCTCAATAGAGACGAAGTTGGGATAAATCAATTGAGATGTTAAAAAGTTTGTCAATAAAAATATCATTTGACTCCCGAACGGGAAAAATCCAATGTTTTCGTATATGCAATTAAAAAAATATTCGATTTACTTACACATTGGAACAAGTAGGTAAACAAACTAAAAATGAAATAATATTTTTGGCGCAGTTCAGGGGTGCGAGAGACCGTCATCTCATTTATAAGGACTGTTATTTCATTGTTTACAAATAAACAAATTTCTCAATAGATGGCGTTACAAAAAAGGATTTTCCGTTACTTCATAGATGGCAACAATTTATTCCTTATTTTCATGTGAATTGTTACACACTATTCAAATATATACAACATTCAAAGAAATTATATTGATAAGGGAACTCAATAAGAAGGCCTAATTGGTGAACGTTGCGCAAGCACATAAAGTGATCACGTAAACCAGCCGATGACAGGTCGTAAAACCCCGTAGGTGCCTCGAGTTCCTGGTTCTTCTATAATATCCCAACTTTGTCTCTTTTGGGATGTAAAACAAATTGTCAAGAAAATATCGTCTGATGTGTTGGTGTGCATTTCTTTAAAAAAAAAATCACGACACATGTGTGTATTCCCCACACATCAGACTTATCTCACCTAAAAAGATAAATTCAGAATGACTGATTAACCTAATTGCTGAACTATGTGAGACGTTTTTTGTCGGTAGTATTTTTGATTATCTGGCTCTTATGGAACATCCTAAAACGATGATAATATATGTAATAGCTAAGGTTTTGTCTTAAAAATTTGATTTTGAAAATTAAATTTATGGGACCAAGGTCTGACAAGGGACCAAGGTCTGACACTTTAGTCCCTTTTTTAATAAAACACTGAATTAAAAGAATTCCATATAGGCTTTGGACAGCCAAATAAGGCAAATGATTAATTTTTTTCACTTATTAGCAGCAAAATTAAAACTCATACATACAATCACGCCATGTCCCTTGCGGGGTAGGTTGAGAGAACCGAACGCCACATTTTCTATTCTGGCACGCATCCCTCTCCTCGTCCACATTCATGCATCGTCTCATACATGTTCGTCTATTGCTCACACTTCTAACATTTCCGTCTTTCAAAATTTTGTTCACATGGTAGTGCCATCCCTTTCTTGGGCGTCCCAGACCTCTCATTCCATTCGTTTCCGCTCTGTATATTTTCTTCGTCAGGCGCTCCTCATTCATTCTCCACATGTGACCAAACCATCTCAATGTGTTCACTTTCATTCTAGTAATGAAATCTAGTAATGACAACCCTTACAAGAGGAAGATTCAAGAATACGTGTACTTACTGATTAATGTTTTGTTTTAATTATACAAAATTGATGAGAATGGATTATAATGTATAATCAATATTGAAAACATGTAATCATGTATGTAAATAGCTTTTAATATAGTCGAGAAAGTGAAATTTCATATATACGTCGTCGATTCACAACTTTTTGTACGAGCAATTTCAATCTTTGTGTTTGTGATATGTTTTACTTACTTCCTTCAACGATACGGAGTTTTATTAAAATAGCTAAGGTAGAATAAATTTAACTCCTGACAACATACAAACGGTATAGCTTAAATTGAGAATCAGTTACAATGTTGCTATAATATTTAGAAAAGTATCATTTGGATCTTAAATATCTCCCCACGTTATAGAATATGTACAACAATAATGAGCTCTCACACGGTCAAATTTGAACAAATTTCAAGATGAAAAAGTAGAACTTAGGTTCAGACATGCAAAGACCAACCTGGCACCTTGTGACTCCATTTTTATATTTTTGTAATTTTCGTATTCATAGTTTGCGGGAATGGTAACAAAAGAATAACAACATTTTCGTCAACATCAAGACAGGAACGCGAAAAATGCACTGAAAATGTAAAAAAAATTGAAAAGACCGAAAAATCTTCAGTAGGTAGGTACGTAAATTGTATTGAAGAAAAAAATGTTTTTTTTTTTGTTAAATTGAAGAAATATCGTTAAGGAGGCGACCGCTGCCAACGTACATATTTTTTCAATTTGATATTGCATCATTACTACAAAATGAATTATTTAAAAAAAAAAACTTAGATAAGTTGGTTATAAATTGTTATCTAAAACAGAATAACCTTAAAACAGGAATTACTCCTAGTTAGATAGACAAAGATTTATTGGAGGAACTAAAAAACATGGTACTTCCAAACAACTATTTTAAATTACATGATCAACAACAATAAGTTCCTGCATGTATTTTACCATACCATACCATACCATCACGCCATTTCCCTATTTGGGGTAGGCAGAGAGAACCGAACGCCAGACTCCTCTCTCTTGACATACATTCCTCGCTTCATTCACGTCCATACATCGTCTCATACACGCTCTTCTATTATTCTTACTTCTAACATCTCCATCTTTCAAAATCCCATTTATGTGATCGTGCCAACTCTTTCTTGGCCGACCTCTACTTTTCATTCCTCTTTTATCAGCCTTGTATACTTTTTTTGTCAGACGGTCATCACTCATTCTTTCTATGTGGCCGAACCACCTTAGGGCATTTATTTTCATCTTACTTACGTATGTATTTTACAATGGAAAAATAATTATTATTATTATTATTAAATAATGAAAAATATTCCTCAACATTTTAATTATGCTCTGTATGTATTCTTGTAGAAAAATAATAAGCATACCCCAATTTTTGACAATTATCTTAATGTTCTAAAAAACTATTGACCATAGAGCAATATCTAAAAAAAATATGTCGTGACATTTGCATTAATGCTTCAGGTTTAGTAAAATAACATTGAAAATTGTGGTATGATATTTTTTTTCTACAAGAATATATGCAGATCATTATCAAAAAGTTAAGGAATTTTTATATCTTTTTTCATACCCAAACTATCTATTTTTTTTTCAAAACGATTTGATTAATAATAAAGATTGTATATCAAATTGAAAAATAGGTACCTTGGCAGCAGGCACCCTCTTAATCTTTCTCCCCTCCTTAGATTTTATCTCAATTGGTTGTGGGGTCAGCTCTCCTTACTGCGCTCCTCCACTTGAGCATCGTCCTCAGAGACATTACATGCCCGCATATCTTCCGTCACCAAGCTCTTTCGTCGTCGTCTTTAAGGATGCCTTTTTTGGTCTGTTGTTGGGAACTCTATGTATAGTCCAGTAAAATGTTATATGTATACGTTTTCTGGCGGTTTTCTTCGAGTGTGTCCGAACCACCTCAGCCTACTTTCGTTCAGCTTATCGGAGACATCGCTACCTCTCACATATTCAAGCTTCCTCGCACATATTCAGAAAGAAGAAATATCTTTAATACAACGACAAAAAAATCTAGTTACTCGAGCTTGTAACATATTAATTTTTATGTACAATGATATATAAGAGATCGAATGTATTTGTATGTATAGTAGGGTCCTTGTTCTATTGAATATAATATATTTTTCCAATTATTTGTACGTTCGCTAGTTCTAAAGGAGTCGATGCATTTATATAAGTTTTATTGGAAAAGATATCACATTTGCGTCATCTTGGGTGAATTTCCTTCAATACCACCTAAGTCTAGTGAATTTAAAATTTAAGATTCTGAAAATAGCTCAGACGGTTCGTTGACTGGATAAAACTATTGTGTGTATGGATACGAGCAAACATTATCACACATTTTACGTGAAACAGCATCGTATTTGAACGAATTTACGAAACTACATAAGTTATGTTTTATTGTTTTACTACTAAGTTGGTACTTTCAACGTAGTTTTTCAAAGAATTTACTCAGGTTCAAGAGTTGAATTTTGAATTTTCCGGTCATGAGATATGCATCAGAATGCTGTAAAATGCATTGTTGGTGTTCAAAAGGAAAATACTTCGCAAAATATTTGGTCCTACTTGTGAAGGAGGATCTTGGAGGATCCGGTTTAACCATGAGCTAGAAATAATGTATGGCGAACCAAACGTTGTCCAATATATCAAAATTCAACGTTTACGTGCGCTTGGACACGTTTGTAGAATGGAGGATAGCCGGGTCCCAAAGAAAGTATTGGACACCTGTCCTGAAGGAAGAAGAAGCAGAGGGAGACTTAGGATGAGATGGCTGGACGACATCGAGGGAGATATAAGAGCGATCGGATAGACAAATTGGAGGAGACTTGCTACCGACAGGGCGGGATGGAGGCAGTTTCTTGAGGAGGCCAAGGCCCACATCGGGCTGTAGCGCCATTGCTGATGATGAAGAGTTGAATTTTTAAACGACCATGATACAAAACAATAATAAAATATAAAAAAAAACTTGGGAGGCACCTATATGTATCAAATATGAGCGGTTAGCGCGCTGGGCTAGTAATCCAGTGGTCGCGAGTTCGAATCCTGCCTCGACCGATTTCGTTCACCTATAGCACAAGCATTTATTTGCTTATTTTAGGGAACGTAGGAAGATGTATATGTACTTGTTTAACAAGGATATATTCATTTAAAAAAAAAAACCTTCCTGGGGGAAAGTCTGGTCAACCGTCGAAAAAACCATCCATGTATACCCATGTCATGGATATAATTATCATATGGAGTTCTATAATATATAAGGATACAATTGGTGTTCGAAAGGAAAATACTTCGCAAAATATTTGGCCCTACTTGTGAAGGAGGATCTTGGATGATCCGGTTTAACCATGAGCTAGAAATAATGTATGGCGAACCAAACGTTGTCCAATACATTAAAATTCAACGTTTCCGTGGGCTAAAAAATTACATTGAAAAAAAAAATAAAAATTACTCCTGAATATTTCTATTAAGTAATTTTTAAATCCCTATTTAGTAAATTGATGATATCGGAAAATTAAAAAGCACGTTATCTGTATCCCAGGAAAAGGACCTCTAGAAACAGATCTATCAAAAGAGGACGTAGAAGAAGTACAAGTAATTGGAAAGTTAAAAACTAGCATAAAAGTGCATAAATTTACGATTTGATTTTTTTTGTGTCCTAGGCAGGGTTGGTTCAATAAAAGTATCGGTAATGTGTAGTACAGTTAAAATACTTTAATTTCATAAAATTGTTCATAATTGAGTCATTTCATAGATTTCAATGGAACAACCAAAAGTTATGACAATTTTTTTTAAATCAAAGTATAGTTAAAATATTTTGATTTCATAAAATTGTTCAATACTTTTGGTTGTTTCATTGTAACCTGATGCCGTTGGACGACGAAATTTAAAACAATTTTATATGAACTATATTAAAACTGATACTTTTTTTGAAACAACCCAGTCTTAGTAACATGATCATATGACTTATTTATATGTCCTGGTTCAATTTGTAGTTGAAACACTCTTTTACTCAGTTAAAAATCAAGTAAGATAAGTATACCGAGATGTCTTAAACGATAAAGGGCTCATCAAATGTTTATAAGAAAAATAATTGTGTCGTATGACGTAAATCATATTTGAATTATGTACATCATAATAAAGTTTTATTTGTGCCGGAAAAGCTACAAGAGAGGCAAATAATTTTAATCGCTTTGAATCATCATCAGTTTTAAACGCTTAAATTCAAAATAATTTTGTATTTTCTGTCCATATTTATGAACGATCAACATTAAAGACCTTCAAAGTGTTGCGAATTTATTGAGTGATAATATAATTAATATTCGACATACTTCCAGCTTGCTGCCAGAAAAGCAGTTTAAATCATAATATTTCAAGTTAAAAAAACATTCCGATAATAAGATATAATTAAGTTGCGTTTGAGAAGTGACGCACTATTCAAAGTTAATAAGTGATTAAATATTATATTACCAACAATATATACATTACACGACGGGTATTTAAATATACGAAAATCAATGAGTACAAATAATCTAACAGATAGCAACGTCAAAAAACAATTCAATTTTAAAATGCCTAGTTTTTAGTTATGGCAATGGTAAGTCTGGCACCTGGGGAGTGGTTGCGTTTACCAGTGCGCATCCCCTTTCTATAGGTGAAAATTGCATTTTAGTATCAATTCTATCTGTGTTAGTCATTTTTGTGCTCCTATACCATCCATCTGATTACAATGAAACTTTGTATTGAAATTTTTCTACGCACACCCGGGAAGATTTCTGGAATGTAAAAATATCCAGTAATCCAGTGGCCGAGAGTTCGAATCCTGCCTCGACCGATTTCGTTCACCTAAGCACAAGCATTTATTTGCTTATTTTAAGGAACGTATGAAGATGTATATGTACTTGTTTAACAAGGACATATTCATTTTTATATTAAAAAATAAAAAAACAACTATTAAATTCTGTAATTTTCACCCATAAATCTATCTCATACATATTTGTCTACTTGTACTTGCTATGGCTGACGATATTATTTAGAGACCCGGGAAAAAAGTGGTACAGGGGTGCCCTGCCCCCCTAGACAACATGTCATTAAAGCTAAGCGTTATATCGCTAAGCGATAGAAATGTATGAAATTGGTGGCTGTCACGTGATGTCATAGCCACCAATTCCATACATTTACTATCGCTTAGCGATATAACGCTTAGCTTAAATGGCATGTTGTCTAGGGGGGCAGGATAGAGAAAGGTGGAAAAAGTTGAAGGAGACCTACATTGCATACAGCAGTGGAGAGATGAATGAGAAATAGAAGATTTTTATTTATTTATTTCCATAATAGAATACCTACAATAAAAAAACGGTCAATTTTCGACGGAGTTAAGTGAGCAACACAATTTTTTTATTATTATTTTGAATATGGCACACAAATTAAGTTTTCATAATAATTATAAATAAGTGTAGAATAAATTAAATATAACAAAAAATAAATATTATAATGGAATTTATTACCTCACTAGGCAAAGCCTGTTCTGAGGTAATTCTAACAATAATTATGAAATACATTTTTACTTCATATTTTTTTAAAGTAAAAAAGTATAAACTTGCTTTGCCCCCCCCCTATTCAGTAACTATTGTAACTAAAATAGGAACATACTAGAATTGTAGATTTTACATTTACGGTCTTATTTCAGCGTTATAAAATATCAACTTGGACTAAATGGAATAGGAACGTACCTATATTGGCCGGAATATTCTTAAAAAGTTGCTGAATTAGACGTATTTTGAATAATAATGAAAATGATGAAAATTTTATAATTTTCATCATTATTCATAATACGTCTGATTCAGTAACTTTTTAAGAACGTTCCGGCCGAAATAGGTACGTTCCTATTCCATTTAGTCCAAGTTGATATTTTATAACGCTGAAATAAGACCGTAAATCTAAAATCTACAATTTTAGAACGTTTCTATTTTAGTAACAATAGTTACTGAGGGAGACCACAGAGGAGATGGACTGAAGATATTGTAGAACTGGTGGGACATGGGTGGAAGCGGAGCGCCCAGAATAGAGATAAGTGGAAAACTCAGGAAGAGGCCTTTATCCAGCAGTGGACTGAAAGGGGCTGAAGAAGAAGAAAAATAAGTTACTGAATAAGGGGTATTACGTACAAGAAATAAAATTAGAACGATTTAAAAAAAAAACATAGAAAAAAAATAAAACAAAAAAAACCTTTCTCTTGCTATATCTCCATCAGTTCTTTTTTTTTATTCGTCGTTTTTCATTCATATTTTCTATATGACAAAACCGAACACACTTAGAAGTCATGATTATCTGAATTTAAGTTATTCCAGAACGTACATGCATTGAGTGAAAAGATAGGAAATCTTTGTTGTGAATAGACTTAAAATTTGCCTACGGTCAGCAGATTTTAGCGAAAACCTGCGAGTGCATAAATAAGGTGAATTAATTTTATGTTACTAGATCGAATTAAAATTGAAAAACAAAACATTTAATAAAGTTGGAAAAACAGTGAAAAATATAGAACCTGTGTACAAATTTCGCGTATCTTGGCTTGATACTTAGTCGATATGTTAACAGAAATAAATTCAGAGTTGAACAAATTAATAAATTGAACAAATCGACAGTTGGAATATTGGTTATTTGAGCATATTCTGTGGCATATTTCTTTCTAAAACATTTATAGCGGAATTATTTGCTTCATATTACATAAATATGTATAAAAATGTTGCTCATAGTAATTGAAAATGAATCTCTTAGAAAAAATTGGAGAAAAACGTATCAAATATCTCGCGTTTGTATTACTTGTAATCCAACTGTCGATTTGTTCAAGAGAATTTTACTTTCTTAACCTATCGACAAAGTTTCAACCCAAGATACGCAAGATTTGTATGCAGTCTTTTCCAATTTTGAAGTCAAAAAAACACCAACTTAGAGGTTTCGCAGCATATATGTTCTACATACGGATTTAATCAGAATTCGGAGTAAAATATTTAGTGTGTGTGTCTGTCTGTGTGTCTGTCTGTGTGTGTGTACGTGTGTGTGTGTCTGTGTGTCTGTCTGTGTGTGTGTACGTGTCCGTCCCCCACTTATAACTTTTGATCCGATTAATTTACAGATCCCAAAATTTCAGAATATATAAATAGTTATAGGCTTATAATACTATTATACTCAAAATTTCAGAATATATAAATATTTATAGGCCTATAATACTATTATACTCAAAATTTCAGAATATATAAATATTTATAGGCCTATAATACTATTATACTCAGAATTTTGAATTTTTGTTTCAGTCAGAATTCAGTCAGAATTTTGTTTCAGTCAGAAGTTCAGTGTTTTGAATTTTTACTTTGTTTTTCCATGTATCTGAAAATTGAAAGCTGAAAATTGGTATTAATATAGACAAATACAATATATCAAAAAAAACCGAAACAGCCCAACTAGATAATTTAATTTTCTACAAAAATATAAACATTGTAATAGATCTAAATTTTTTTTTAACAATTTTTATAAAAATTGAATTAAGTGACGACATCGCTTATACAATTTGTATGGCTGTCGCCTATACACAATAACTGAGAATACTTAATAGTTTGATACTTCATCTCCAAACATACATACATACCATCATGCTGTTTTCATATTCCTGGCAGGAAAAAAGGACTGACCTCCATACTGTCCTATTTTGACATACATACCCACATGTGTTGTATAGAAAACAAAATATCTTAAAATATTCAATAATTTGGATTTATGGGTTTATAGTTTGGTATTTATTCTTCAACTTTACATACTATCGCTATCGACTGTTGGATCTTATGTGTTACATGCAACTAGTGTAAATATATTTATATATAAACTATATAAAATGATCTTAAATAATATAAATGAAATTAAGGAACAAAATATAATGGATGGGTTTATCGAACAAAAAATAATCGAGATACCTACCCATGTCGATGAGACAACAAAATGAAAATGAAAGACGTTCTTGATCCACAGGCCAATACCATTATATCTTCTGGCATATAAAATGGTAAAATTAGTTTGGTAAAGATATTATATAAAATGATTTTTAAAGCTTTCAATATAAATATATGGTAAATAATATCTTCCATATTTTGTGTTATTCTGTTAAACATTAAAAATTCCCTTTGTTATCAGCCTTATTTTTTAAAAATCATACGCCCAATTTATTTTATTTCTCTACAATAGACATTTTGTCCAACACTACATCATAATTGACGTAAAAACTAATAATATTGTTTAGGTACAAATCATTTGTATATTTTTTTCATTCGATACGTATTGCATAATATAAGATATACATATTGTAGAAATCAGGCGCACAACATGAACCCCCTGTTACGCTACATAAATATTACCAGATCCACATGAGATCAAACTATCAATGACGACAAAATGTGTAAAGTTTGAGAATACAAGGAAATACATGTATGTTATAAATTAATAATAATACATAAACGTTCCAAACTATAAAACTTTAAATCCAAATTATTGATTATATTATATATATTTTTTTATACAAAACACAATAATAACATAATAATGCTTTAGTGTAAGTGGTCCTATTAAGTGTAATTCACTGCCTCAAAGCAAGAGCACTTTCAATAAAGGATTAAAAACAGCTTTGTTTCAAAGAGCAACACAAAATTAGACTATCAGCGCCCTTGGTATGATCTTGAATCATTAAACGGCGCTATACAAATGACTTATTATTATTATTATTAATAAGATGTGGAGTTCTGTCGTTTCTTCCTGTCCCGAATAAGATGTAAGATGTTTTGCATGTATGTATAAAGATTGAGTATTAAACTATTAGAGAATTTATGCACTCAGTATGAAATTGTATGAAACAATGTCAATAAGAAATAAATTTCTGCAAAATAATTGTTACAAAAGTTGAAGAATAAGTACCAAATCATAAACTAAGTTATCCAAGTTATTGAATACTTTAAGATATTGTATTTTCTTTTTATTTTTCAATAAAAGATAATATAACAATTATAACAATATTTGTAATAATTTCATTATGAACTTTAACTCTGTGAACGAAATACATTAAACTTAATACTTTTAATGTTTGTTGACTGTTTTTTGAAAAAGCATGAAATGCTTGTGCTAAGAAAGGGATCCTAACATACCAAACGTGTATGTCCGGATAGGATAGTGTGGACGTTAGTCTTTTTTCCTACCCCGAATATATAGACAGCTTTACGGTATGTATGTATCTAAAGTATCAAGCTATTGAGAGTCCCGGTAGATATGTGTACATTGCCATACAAATTGTATGAAACGATGTCGTCACTAAATTCAAATTTTACAAAAATTGAGATGTATGTACTATTGTAATGTGTGTGCTTTTAATCGATATTTAATTATCTAGTTGAGGTGATTTGGCGTTTATCGATATTAAAAAAAAATGGAATATAGGTAGTCAAACACAAATTTGTCATAAAAATGTTTTTATTATTAAAAAAAGTTAGAGAAACCCGGGAAATTTTTCACTAAAACATATTTGAGAAATTTCATTTGTCTATTCTTATAAAAATTTTCAGCGTTATATATACACATGGTATTTGAGATATATGGAAAAATAAAATAAAAATTCTAAAGTTTAAAACCAAGTTGCAACAAAAACAAGTTTTGTATGCCTATTTTTTTTTTAATTTCTATAATTTTGGGCTTTGTGCATCACGTCGATTAAAAGTTATAAGGTGGTGGGATACACAGACCTAAACACCTCATTATATACCACACAGTCACAATGAATATTCTACTTATCAATATACATAACATAAACTGCGGAGCCTCTAAATTGGTATTTTTTGACTTCAAAGTTGAAAAATTCATGCAAAAACTCCACTAATACATACAATTCACTTACATGGGACTAAGGTTAATCCTGTCGATTCATTAAGAGACATAAATTCTCTTGAATGGATCGACAACGGTTGGATAACATAAATGCTACGAATCCTATAAGTTGGAGTTTTTTGACTTCAAACTTGGAAAAATCATGATTAATGATCATAAATAATCTCGCGTATTATGCCTTGAAAACTTGTTGATCTGTTAAGTGAATTAAAATCTCTTGAACAAATCGACAGTTGGGTTTTTTTTCTATATCATGCTGAATATTGCGACATGTTGTAAAATTTGTCCCAGTTCCCAATATAACATTAATCCTTTGTCTCTATTGAGATACATAGAAAAAGAAACATATCATTTTAATAGTTATTAAAGTATTGATTTAAATGTAGTTTCTGTTACACAGTGGATGTGCATTTCACACGTTGATGCATTTTGAATCAAAGTTTCATCCACTATAAGGATATAAAGACACAAACAACACTCTCAGGGTATAATGATTTCCTTTGAGAATGCAGCGTATAATGATTATCTTTGAGAATGAAAGTGCTTATTATTATTTATACATACCCTTGTGGATTGAAACATTGGTTTAATATATTTTTTATTATAAGGCTTACCATTCCTTTTCCTATAAATCTGATATCACGATTTACGCAAAATTGATTATTACTGTAAACTTAATTGGCCCTCTAATGGAGTGTTATATTATAAATGTATAATTTGTGACTGTATGTTTAAAAAATAAAATAAATTAAAATAAAAAAATAAAATAATTATTTTAAATGTACCTATCTCAAAAACACACCTTTGTAATGGTCACTGTGAATTTAAATGAATTTGTTTAGTCAAAAATTCAATAATGATCAATTTTCTCCAATAATATCATGTGTACACAACCATGTGATAAATAGGTGAAGAACGTTCGACTGAACAAATAGAAGATAAAGTTGAGATTTCTCCAGTTATTTGAAATGTCATGTCGCGTTGAATTGAAAGCTTACAGAAGACACTTAGAGAAGCGTGGGTGCCAACTCGATAAAATCTCAAATAAGAAGAGATAAGTATTTTGTACCAACATAACATATTAACAAATATGAAATGGAGAACTTTATATTCATTTATTAAATCTAAAAAAAAAACGCGAAGAAATGTTACGCACTTATATGTAACTTAAAACAAACATGAATATTGTCGATTTGTGCTGAAATGAAATACCATTTTTTTTATACGGCGCTGGCCGATTTACTAATGATATTAATAACAATTAAGCACTACAAATAATAACACTTAATTATTATTACTAGTTGCATGGAACACATGAGATCCAACTGGCGATAGTACGTATAGTTGAAGAATAAGTACCAAACTATAAACCCATAAATACAAATTATTAATATTTTAAGATTTTTGGTATTCTATACAACACATGTACCTAGGTATTTATGTCAAGGTAGGATAGTATAGAGGTCAGTCCTTTGATCCTACCCAGAATATGAAAACAGCATGATGGTATGTATGTATGTTTGGAGATTATTATCTAACTATTAAGTCTTCTTAGATATTGTGTCTAGGCTACTGCCATACAAATTGTATGAAGCAATGTCGTCACTAAATTCAATTTTAATAAAAATTGTTAAAAAAAAATCGAGATATGGTAATACAATGCTGATATTTTTTATAAAAATTAAATTATCTAGTTGGGGAGTTTCGGCTTTTTTGATATTTAAAAAAAATGGAAATATAGGCAGTTAAACTCATAAATTTATCATAAAAAAATATTTTTCTTAGTAAAAAATGTTTGAGAAACCCTGGAATTTAAAAAAAAAATTGTTTGAGATTGTGAATTTGTCTATGTTTATACCAATTTTCAGCGTTCTAGCTTTTATGGTTTCTGATATACATGGAAAAATAAACCAAAATTTCAAAAGTTGATAACCCCTGACTGAAACAAAAATTCACAATTCTGAGTGTAAAAGTTTTGTAGGCCTATAAGTGTCTATATATACTGAAATTTTGGGCTCTGTAAATTGAGCAGATCAAAAGTTATAAGAGGAGGGGGGGGGGGCACACAGACACACACACACACACACAAAACTCACATAAATGTTCTACTCAGAATTCTGAGTAAATCCATGTATGGGAACATATATGCTGCGAGGCCTCTAGTTGGTGTTATTAGCTTGCAAAAAGTCCACTGCGCCATACAAAATGTTCCTTCGTACACGCATATTGGATTTTAACTGCCTCTTCCTTCAATAGAATTTCATTCTCTTGAACGAATCGACAGTTGGATAATAATAATGAACACTTCCTTGCACCCTGCGCAAGTGGCGAGTTTGTCGATAGCGGATATGGTAGGAATGTGTATTGCGTAAGAATACGAAAAAATCATGTATGTAATAATAATAATAAATAACGTAGTTACTTAATTATAAAAAAAAATACATAAAAAAAATATTGAATATATTAGGATATTTTTTATCTATACAAAACATGTAGGTATATCACAAAAAAGATACTGAGGAGGTCAATCCTTTTTTCCTACCACGAATATGTAAAGACTCTAAGTTGGTGTTTTTTGACTTCAAAGATGGAAAACCATGCAAAAATTCTACTGCTGCATACAATTCTCTCACACGGGATTAAGTATAATACGGTTGGTTCTTAAATTGAAAAAAATTCTCTTGAATAAATCAACAGTTGGGTAATATTTTTTCAATATATTATACTCTTTAACTGTAAATACAGTCGTATGACAATTTATTATGGCCACCTAGAGTTTTACTGAAATAACAGTATTGGAAGCTTGCATTTTTAATATTTTCTTGTGATCAAACTTCTTAAAAATAATTTTACTAAAGAAATGGGTTTTCTATTGATAAATTTAAAGCATTTTACTTATTTTTAATGTTTTTTAATGAAAAATAATATTACAAATATATATCAACTTAATATTTTGTTGTTCTCCCTTTTGCTTCTATTACTGCCTGAACACTTTTTGGCATACTTTTTATGCAATTTTTGGTAATTTCCTTTAGTCTATAATTGTGGTTCCAATTATATATAATTCTCTCAATTAATAACACTTTATTTGTAATATTCTCCTTCGCTATTTCTTTTTTCAGAAGCTCCCAAACATTTTCTATTGGATTAAAGTCAGGAGAGTTTCCTGGCCAATCCAGCAATGGAATATCTTGTTCTACAAGAATTTTTTTAATAGCTTTTGCTGTATGGCATGGTGCCCCATCATGCATAAATTCTTTGTTCCAGGACTTTTTTATATTGCACTTGATTCATGATTCCATCACCACAATAAAGCCTTCCCATTCCCTTTCCCCATATCACCGACCAAATCATCACCGCTGTGGGATGTTTGACAGTTTCAATAATACAGCTTGATAAATACTTTTCTCCTATTTTACTTTTAACATATTGAGCCTTCTTGGTTAAGACCTGGAAAGTACTCTCGTCACTAAAGCAGACCTGAAAATATAATATGGCTTGTGTTTAGTCAAACTTCAATATTTATTTGGAAGAATTTAAATGTTTTGTTAATGTTTTTATGCATATTTATTGGTCTTATCGATTTCCAATCATCTTCAATGAAATTCCTGTACTTTTTTGCCCATTCCAACCGTTTACTCGTCATTTTTTGAGTCAACTTGGGTTTTCTGGCTGGGCGTCGTAAATTGAAACCAAGATCATGCAGACGACGTAGCACAGTTCTCTTTGACATTTTGATTCCAGACTGCTCCAGCTTTTCAGTTATAGCATCGTTTGTTGCTTGTCTGTTTTCTTGGACATTTTTTGTCAATACTCTCTCTCCACGGGGTGTCAAATTTTTTTCTTTCCACATTTCCCAAACCTTTTTGGTGACAAATTCTCCATATTGGATATCTTTTTTTGTATATTTTGTACGGATACTCTGGAAATACCACATATCCTGGTAATTTCTCTTTGAGAATAACTGGTATTTACAATAAGTGTCCTAATTTCTGCAATTTTTTGTGAAGACAAATCACTTTTTTTGCCTATGTCTAAAAATAAATATCATATTTCAGTACCGCAGTTAAGTATTTATTTAAATACCTATACATAATTTTAAAAATATATAAAATTAAATTATTTTTACCTTAAAATGAAGAAAAACGTTCACACAATATATATTCACTGATATTAGTAATTATTTTATAGATAACTTTATAAAACTTGCAAAAATCTCCTATGGTAAACTCAACACGTACACAGCGAGAAGATTAATATCATGATGGTGTCATACAAAATGGCTGCCAATAATGTCAGTGTTGCCAGTAGAATAAAAAATGCATTGTCAATTTTTAGAAAGAAGTATGGTCTTAACCTCCAATTAAATTAGAATACAAAATTTTAATACCTCTATGTAGTGTATAACAAGAGATTATATTTCATAAACATAGAAATTAAAAGGTGGCCATAATAAATTGTCATACGACTGTAAGTTGTTAGCTTCCCTGATATACATAAATGAATAAACAAGAATGTTATTGTGGTTGTAATTGACATAAATGACTGTTAATTAGCGCCAATTTATATTGGTTAAAGAATACGTTTGTTTTTTCCTACGACACACGAAAACAACACGTTATAAATTTGGGGGTGAAACTGTTGACACTAGGATTAGATTGTTTTATGCAAATTAACGAATTGGTTTCTGTCTATCTCCGGATTATTCATGAAGATTTTAACTGGAGTTCCCGTTGACGCCAACAAATGAAACATTTCAACTGACGCGGTACACAACGTGGAAAAAATATATTTAAAAACTAGAATACCGTTTAAAAATCTCAATTTAAATCAATTGTGCTTTTCATTGTTCTCTCTATAATATATTGTACTTACCCCACTGAGAGTATTAATATGTCTATGCATATGAATATATAGAATATGCAGAAATTGAACTTTTCCAACTGTCGATTTGTTCAAGATAATTCATTTCTCTTAATGAATCGACAGTATTAATCTTTGGCCCGTGTGAGAGAATTGTAAGCAGTAGTAGAGTTTTTGCACTGTTTTTCTAACTTTGAAGTAAAAAAACATCAACTTAGAGGATTCGCAGCATATATTTTCCACGCATGGATATACTCAGAATTCTAAATAGAACATTTAGTGTGTCTGTGCGTCTGTATATATTCACACACACGTAATGTTCTACTCCGAATTCTGAGTAAGTCCATATATAGAACATATATTATATGCTGCGAAGCTTCTAAGTTGGAGTTTTTTTACTTCAAAGTTGGAAAAGCCGTGAAAAATATAGACCCTATATACAAATCTTGGGTTGAAACTTTGTCGATAGGTTAAGAGAGTAAAATTCTCTTGAACAAATCAACAGTTGGAAAATGTATTATATACCTACCTTTGTTATTTTATGGAATTTCTTTTATACATCTAAATAAAGAAATTGTTATTGAAACTATGCTGGTGAACTAATAAAATGAATGTATGTATACAATTGTGTGTTTCCTTACTAAATAAATATATAGACAAATGTAGTAAATTAATAAAATAAATAAATAAATAAATAAATAAATAAATAAATAAATAAATAAACAAATAAATAAATAAATAAATAAATAAATAAATAAATAAATAAATAAGTAAATAAAAAATAAATAAATAAATAAATAAATGAATAAATAAATGAATAAATAAATAAATAAATAAATAAATAAATAAATATATAAATAAATAAATAAGTAAATAAATAAATAAAAAAATAAATAAATAAAAAAATAAATAAATAAATTAATTAATAAATAAAAAAATAAATAAATAAATAATAAATAAATAAATAAACAAATAAGTAAATAAATAAATAACTAAATAAATAAATAAACAAATAAATAAATAATAAATAAATAAATAAATAAAAAATTAAATAAGTAAATAAAAAATAAAAAAATGGTTGTCATTATAAATATGGTGTGATAAAAGGTAAATAAATAAATAGTTAATAAATAAATAGTAAATATTTAAATAAATAAATAAATAAATAAATAAAAGTACTTTATATAATTCCATTATCATAGAATGTAACCAAGTTCCTACAACGAAATTGAGAATTCAATATTGCGACAAAACACAATTACTATACATACATAGGTGTTACGTAATATTCTATAGAGTCGAGAAATGTATTATACATACATACGGTAAAATAATAAATTTAATATTGGGTGAGAGAATAAGATTTCTGTTTCAATTGGAGAAAAGGTGAATTCAGACTATTACATAATACGCCATTGTAGGAAAAACATGACGTAATATAATAAAAGGTGAATTTCAATTCATGCGTCAGAGATGAAAAAAAAAAACACGAAACAATCAAGTTTTCTCCTAGAAAGTTGGATGGATAGTGGAGTGTGGAAAGATAACACTTCCCGAGGTGACTAAAATAATGGATGATGATGAGATTCGAGTGATGTTCGCCAACCCCCGTTAGGAGCGGCATAAGAAGACGGATCTATATCATGCTTTATAATATATCATGCTTTGTATATAATGCTTTGAACAACCTGGCACCAAAATATATACCAGATATGTGTCAGAGAAGAGATCTGCCTGGGAGGCATCTCACACTCAGGTCGTCTGGATCACAGAGTAACAATTCCTTAAAGGAGTTGGAAAGAGTCAACAAAGCGACTTACTATGACCGATGATTTAGTGTGAGCGGTCCTATTAAGTGGAATTCACTGCCTCTTGATGTTCGCAGTGCTCAAAGCATGAGCACGTTCACAAAAGGACTAAAAACAGTTTTGTTTCAGAGAGCAACACAACATCAAACTATCAGCGCCCTTGGTATGATCTCGAATCATTAAACGGCGCTATACAAATAACTTATTAATATGATTATTCATTCCTAATCTTGCATCAAAGCATTAGTAAAAATATATTTTTTAAAAAGAATGAATATTATGTCCTTGTAAAATACCATAGGTATACATACATGCTCAAACATTCCCTTAACTAAATATAAATGCTTGTACACGGTGTCTCAAAAGAAAGTTTATATTTGAATTCAGAGCGGTACGTGGAGATGTTAGACGACTTTTTGATGCCTGAACTGCAAAACTTTCCTGGCTATAACCAAAGAACATGGTTCCAGCAGGACGGAGCAACGTCACACACGTCCAATACATCTCTGCCACGAGTTCGTGAAATGTTCCCAGGCAAATTCATCTCTAGGAGAGGTGATATAAATTGGTCTCCACGCAGTCCTGATTTAACCCCTATGGACTTTTTCCTATGGGGTTATCTTAAATATAAAGTTTACGCCTATAAACCGCCTTCCCTGGCGTATTTGAAAGAAAATATCCGTCACGAAATGGTAGCCATCACTGAGTCCACCTGTCGAGCCGTCATAAATAATTTTACTGTTCGATTAAAATATATTTTTTGGACGATATTATTTTTAAGAAATAAATTCCCAAATTGTGTACTTGAATAATTAATAAACATTATATTTAGTCTACTCGTAAATGTATTTTGACTATTCGTAAATGTGTTTAGCACGAAACTAGTCGTAGTCAACAAAATAAATAAGTGGAATAATTATATATATTTTTTATTTTAATAATTAATAAACATTTTTTTGATACATGACTTACTTTTTTTTAATCGAACCACTAATTATAAACATTCTTTTGAGCCACCCTGTACTAAAGGTTAACGAAAGCGGTCGTGTCAGAATTCGAAGTAGCGACCAATGGAATACTAACCCAGCGCGCTATCCTCTCTGCTGCCGAAAATTTAAGTAACACAGAATATTGCTATGTTCTTGAAGGGAAGAATAAGTATTTTAATTTTATACACAGAAAAAGCTGAATTCAATAATTTTGTTACTATTGAACAACTAAACGTGTTAACCAATTTTAATGTAGGCAGATATGGCAATAAGATATGGCAGTAAGCGAATGAAAGTAAGTAGATATGTCATTTATCCAGCTGCCATACAAGTAATGTCCAGAATGCATTTGTATTTCGTGGTTGCGCAGTGCGGCGTATACATTTCCATGTACAATTCAATTTGTAATGATATGAATATCTCTACGTTTAGCTCGTTCCAAACCATTTTCTTTACGATCCTCCGGCAAATCTACTTGAACTTAAGGTTTAAATAATATGTATGAATGTATCTGTACATATTAACTATTTATGTTTTTTTTTTTTTTTCAATATTGGACACTGTCACTTCGTGGTAGAACTCCATAATTAATTAAAACTATGAAAAAAAATTTATATTCTTTTTACGTTCTACTTAAATTAAGTAGAACGTAAAATTAAATATAAATTTTTTTTCATAGTTTTAATTAACTATTTATGTGTTAATTTGTGTTTTTAAATTGAAATATAGGTATGTATTGTTTTACATATTATATATATATATATATATATATATATATTAATATATATATATATATATATATATATATATATAATATATATATATATATATATATATATTATATATATATATATATATATATATATATATATATATATATATATAATATATATATATATATATATTATATATATATATATATATATATATATATATATATATATAATATATATATATATATATAAATATATATATATATATAATTATATATATATATATTATATATATATTATATATATATATATATATATATATATATATATATATATATATATATATATATATATATATATATATATATATATATATATATATATATATATATATTATATATATATATATATATATGCACGTTTTAGAATAGATAATGTCGTTTAAGTAATGTTTATTTTTTTTAATTAATTGAGTGTTAACGACGAAAAAAAAAAAATAAGCAAGTCTCATTATATAAAGGCTTATTATTTTTCTTTAGTATAGAAATTACTCCTCCGCACATTATGATTGAAAAGATCAAAGTGCAAAAACTTGAAAATATTAACCTTGTGTTGACTATTACTCAATAACATTTCTTTGTAATAACGAGTGGGTTGTGGCCAACACTAAACTCTCCACACCATAGCAAGCGTTCATTTTTTTGATCTTGAAAGGTTGACAATCTCTAAATGCATTTTTATGAAGTACATTTCTATTTTATTCCTAAACAAATATAAGATTCCCAGAGGACAAAAGGTTTTCACAATACACCATACACACAAAAACATTGTCAGGAAACTCATAGTATGTATTTTCTACATGATACCTGTTGAGAAATTTTTAATTTTTTCCAGCAGAGAACAACTTGGATAGGCCACAACATCCGGAACCCAGGCGTGCTTTTTACCATCGTCGAAGGAATGATTGATGGGTGTAACTGTAGAGGTCGCCCCAGAAACAACTATATAGACCAGATAATCGGTGACGTGCGCTGTGGCAGATGAAGATTACTGGCGGACGATAGATTTAGGTGGAAGCATCGAGTGTTTGGTGCAGACCAATCCTAGATTGTGACCCAGAAGAAAAAGAAGTAAAATTGCATTACTAGCAAGATGAGGCGATTTATGTGTCAAGATAGAAGAATTCGATATTCGTTCTCACTGCCTACCCTTGAGGTAGAAAAAAGTGAAGAGTAAAAAGTATATTTGTCTATAGAGACACATACAAAATCAATATGAAGTTGATCACTAAATTTTCCCTTACAGAAGTTATTTTACCTTCTGTTATATACCTACATTTTCAACAAATATGAAATTTATTTCACATTGATATGGCAAACCATGGATTTTTTTCTTTAAATTTTGACAATCCTTGAATGCATTTTTGATGAGTGTATTTTTATTGTATCAAAAATCTAACAATATAAAAATACTCGATTTTCCAGACCGTGAGAGCATTTTGAAAATTTGGACGGATGAAATCATAGAGAAGAAATTAAAGAATATCAATAGAAAATCAGTTCTAGGTCTATGTACATATGATGTTAATATAAAGTCGATCGGACTTATAGTTTGGGCTGTAGAGAGGACACAAAAAGGAAAATTCCGTACGCCGTAGGTACGTCATACGTCGTATGCCATACATACAAACACATCACGACGAAACTCACAGTGTGGTACCGTTGAGAAATTGATGTAAAAAAAGGCTTAAAATTGTGAATCATGACCAAAAAAACATCAATTTATTAAACATGTCACAAAAGGTGTTACAAAAAACATTGTCACGAAACTCAAAGTAGGGCGCTCTCTACATGTTACCTGTTGAGAAATTGAAATAAAAAATATGGTATACTAGTAAGTTGAGCATGTATGAAATTTGACGAGGCGATGTACATGTGTCAAGATAGAAGGATGCGGTGTTCAGTTCTCTCTGCCTATCTCTCGAGGAAGATAGTTGCGGAGGGTAAAAAAAATTACACTTTTCTATAGAGGCACATATTTTTTTTTAATGAATTTGTCCTTGTTAAACAAGGTCATATACATCTTCCTACGTTCCCTAAAATAAGCAAATAAATGCTTATGCTTAGGTGAACGAAATCGGTCGAGGCAGGATTCGAACTCGCCACCACTGGATTACTAGCCCAACGCGCTAACCGCTCATTTTCCCATACAGAAGCTTTTTTTATTCTGTTATATACATTCTTATTTATTTCATACATATGCGATTTCATACTGCATGCATTTTGAAGAGTTCATTTCTATTGCATCGAAAGTTAAACAAAAATAAAAAATTCTCGATTTTTCCAAAACGTGAAAACATTTTCTATAGAAAACTAATCAGCTTTATGAAATTTAATTATACAGATGAAGTCAATATGAAGTTATTCGGACCTATAGTTTGAACTGTAGAAAGAACACAAATAAAACATGAAATCATACAAAATAAATTAACGGATATCTATAGAAAATAAAGCTCCTAGTTTATGAAATTTACATATACATATGAAATCAATACGGAGTCAATCATACTCATAGTTTGGGCTTTGGAGATGACTCATAAACGATACGCCGTACGCCGCCGTGTCACAGTTAATTAGCCGTTTGATTTCTATGCGGGCGACCTGGGTTCGATCCCGAGCAAAGGACAAATTTATTTAAATAATTTTCTCAAGCTAATATTGCTTCTCTGGTCTGGAAACACTGGTCAGTTTGAAGAAATTGCCATATGGCAATAAACTCGCCACTTGCGCAGGATGCAAGGAAGTTTGTCAGTAAAAAATACCATTTGACTCCTGATAGGGAAAAAAATCCAATGTTTGCATATATGCAAAAAAAAATATTTTATTTCAAAGAAATGTATTTTTTTTAAACTTTTCTACGGACAATTCTTGGTAGAACTCCATTTCAAATAATAAATAAATTTGGTATGGTAAAATAAAACCAAAATTTTCAGTTCTATTACTTAAATGACACTGACTAGTTTCGGTCATCCAGTGACCATTTTGAAAACAAGAGGTGGTTGATGATTATATAATGTCTGGTTAAGGGGTTTTCAACATGTTTTTCCCCCTAGTTTGACACCATCATGCCATGTCCTCAATAAAGAAGATAACTTAAGATACATAATTTAAACCACCCTCATTTGAATATTTTCCAGCATTCAATAATTTTGCAATGTAATTTATTAACTTTCTCTTTGTATTTGTACGCTTTGCTTTTTTGCTAGTTTTCTTTGTCAGTTCTTTCTAGCAACACTAATAATTGAACTGACGGAAAAAAAAAGAAAAAAAAATATTTGCAAACCCCTTAACCAGACATTACATATATAAGCACCAACCACCTCTTGTTTTTGCACATTTTGAAAATGGTTACTGGATGACCGAAACTAGTCAGTGTCACTGAAAACTTTGGTTTTATTTTACCATACCAAATTTATTTATAATTTTAAATGTTTTATTTGTTTTTTACGCCATATATACAAAAACATCACGACGAAACCGTATGATAACGGATGAGAAATTGATGTAAAAAATCGCTTAAAATCACTTACTATTCTATAGTAGCGGAAAGTAAAAAAACAGAAATATATTCCAACTGTCGATTTGTTCATGAGAACTTTGTTCTCTTAACATATCGACAATGTTTCAAGCCAGGATACGCTAGAATTGTATGCAGAGGTCTACTTTTTTCACGGCTTTTCCAACTTTGAAGTCAAAAGACACCAACTTATAGGCTTCGCAGCATATATGTTCCATACACGGATTTACTCAGAATTCGGAGTAGAACATTTCGTGTGTCTGTGTGTGTCTGTGTGTGTGTGTCCGTCCCCCCCTTATAACTTTTGATCCGCTCAATTTACAAAGCCCAAAATTTCAGAATATATAAACAGTTATAGGCCTACAAAACTTTTATAGTTTGAATTTTGAATTTTTGTTTCAGTCAGGGGTTATCAACTTTTGAATTTTTATTTATTTTTCTATATATCTCAGAAACCATAAAAGCTAGAACGCTGAAAATTGCTATAAACATAGAAAAATACAAAATCTCAAATTATTTTATTCAAAAAAATTCCAGGGTTTCTCAAACATTTTTTATTAAGAAAAAAATTTTTTTTATGATAAATTTATGAGTTAAACTGCCTATATTTTCATTTTTTTAAAAATATCGAAAAAAGCCGAAACACCCCAACAAGATAATTTAATTTTCTATAAAAAATATTAACATGGTATTAGCACATGACTGACTGACTGACCTCCATACTTTCCTATCTTAACATACATACCAACATGTGTTAAAATTTTCAATAATTTGTATTTATGGGTTTATAGTTTGATTCTTATTCTTCAACTATACATAATATCGCTATCGACAGTTGGATCTCATGTGTTACATGCAACTAGTTTATATGAATATACAAATTAATATCACACGGTGGTTTTCTGGAGGGGCACACTTCAACAGAAAAACGGTTTTATCAACCTAACACAAGATGAAGAAATGTGGATAAAATATGAGAACTAATATCAAAATGGGATGTAAGAGAAATCAGGAAAATATAATCTTACAGATATGTAGGTATGTAGTTTGGATACATGCAAAACAAGTATACGACTGACAAAAAATGAGATGTAGAAATAGGTCAAGTAATATAGGATCCAAAATATGGGAATATAGAAAAATGAAACAGTAGATATGTATATTTGAGACGATGCATGCAATAAAAATACATGTCGAAAGAAGAGTGATGCGATCGGTTCATTTTGTAAATCAAAATAGTGAACTAAGTAAGATGGGTCGGTGGCAGAGCGGTTAGCGCGCTGGGCAAGTAATCCAGTGGTCGCGAGTTCGAATCCTGCCTCGACCGATTTCGTTCACCTAAGCACAAGCATTTATTTGCTTATTTTAGGGAACGTAGGAAGATGTATATGTACTTATGACAATGATTAATATGAACACATATATATATATATATATAGGTATATATATATATATATATATATATATATATATATATATATATATATATATATATATATATATATATATATATATATATATATATATATATATATATATATATATATATATATATATATATATATATATATATATATATATATATATATATATATATATATATATATATATATATATATATATATATATATATATATATATATATATATATATATATATATATATATATATATATATATATATATATATATATATATATATATATATATATATATATATATATATATATATATATATATATATATATATATATATATATATATATATATATATATATATATATATATATATATATATATATATATATATATATATATATATATATATATATATATATATATATATATATATATATATATATATATATATATATATATATATATATATATATATATATATATATATATATATATATATATATATATATATATATATATATATATATATATATATATATATATATATATATATATATATATATATATATGTGTTCATATTAATCATTGTCATAATGGAATTCTACAAATTAGATGCCGTCACAATCGAAAGATGAAAAATGCGTGTATATGTACTTGTTTAACAAGGACATATTCATTTTTTTTTTAAAAAAGTAACAAATGTAAATCTTAGTAAACATTTATAGCTTTCAAATAGGAAGGTTTCAAAAAAAAATAAAAATAAACGTATGTAGCAGTAAAACTTTATAAAATGATAAGTTTTATATTGTTATAATTCTCTGGTCACTTATTGAATCGCATTACTATTTTAAATATACATATTTATATATTCTATTACAAAATAGAATTAACAAGATGTTTTGGATCTGAGTACAGTAGGTTAATTCGATTCATCATAAAATATTTTTAGGTAAAATTGTATCTAATATAATATTTGATGTAATTTCATATGTTTGCAATTACGTCATTTGTATCGGACAGGTGCGCAAAATCTTTGATGGAAATTCAGGAGATGTTTATACTTAAACCACCACTGCTGCATTTCATTATACAAAGCAGGTAGGCTTACAATTCTAAACAATAATGTCAAATATTGTCGATATATTTCATAGGAATACCAAAATTTACCATTTTACAGGGAGAAATAAACGGAAACAAACAGTTTTCAAAGGCTTTGAAAATTACAAAACACGTAGCCAATTATACACAATAATATCTAAATAAATTCAATGTCTATCGGAAAACATAACACGTTTAATTCAATATATTACAATATTAATTGCGATTTTTTTAAACTTAAAAAATATACAATCGAAAACCAAAAATGTTTCTTACAAAGTCGACATTTTTAAAATAACACCCCTCGAATTTAAAATAAATTTTAAATTGTAAAATTTATCTTAACAATGCATAAATACTTAATTAATAATGGTCATAGCGTAAAGTGACGTCCTTGAATAACGAGCTTTAAAATATCGACATAATTTAATTTCAATCGATTATTTATAAGACACATTTACTTAATTGAAAAATATAAATTTTCGACAGAGTTGATAAAAATAAAAAATAAAATATAGGTGTATATAATAAATAAGTGATCTTCAGTTAGTAAAATATCACTAACCTTGAAAAGTTTAAGTTTTTTTTTTGATAATGTTACACATAAGGCAGTCTAATGAGATAAAGTGACTTTAAATTTATATTATAAAGACTTATTTACCCCTTGTTCCAGTGATGTTGTGTTTGATCAGCTGGTTTTAACACGACACGTACCGATTCGATGTTGTCGTGAACGAGTTTGATCCAATACTGTCTGAACGGGCACAATGTGACTGAATATTTATTGCGCGGCACACGTCCACGCGGGATGCGGTGCCGCGCCGCACTGACTAGGCGCAGCCTCAAAACCTGCGAGCTTTCTACCATATATACACGCTGGGAAAATGGAACTGAATTTTCCCTTTCCCTAAGCGATCCTGGACCAGATTATCCCTCACCGAAAGTTGGCGCTACAAACGTTCCGCATCTTCGATATTGCGAAAATACTCCCCCCTTTCGATAAGATCGCATGTTTTGTCGGCGAGCGTCAAATGTACAGCGGAGCGCCAAAATTGTTTGTTTCTAGCTATTTTTGGTGAAACGATAGATCTTTTTTAGTTCCTCATACGGGTATAGCCTCTCTAATGGTTATAATCGGCATTGTTATTATATTTCGATGTGTGTGTACTATAGAGCTGAAGGTTAAAATTTCTCTAGAAGCATACTGTATTGATATTGGGAAGCCATTGGGAATTTGTTGACATATCATTTTAGACGTATTTTGTTTGCATTATATTTACGATTTTTGTATCTCTTCACTTTGTATTTAAGTGCATGAATTTGAATAAATATGGATTTATATCAGGATAATAATATGGTATTGCTCCGACTTACATAATATTTTTCTTTTTCACTTTACGATATGTATTCGTATACAAATGCATATCATTTTACTCCTGGATACTGATATAAAAGAGGGCTCACGTACTTTTATACACCAATTCCGGAACGGGTATCACGTGGAGAGTGAGAACTACGAATTATATAGTGATGTGTTTGTGACCATGTGATGAATGTCGTATGACGTAGGTTCTATATATATTTGTGACCTGTGGAAAACCGAAACTAAAGATTAAATCAACTTCATATTAATTACATATTATGTGTAAAAATATATAAACTTAAAGACGATCAAATTCATTATTTTAAAATAATGTTTATAAACACTTCCTTGCACCCTGTGTAAGTAGTAATTTTATTGCCAAATGGATTTTTTTTTCAACTAACCAGTGTTTCCAGCGTAGAGCAGCAATATTTGCGTGAGAAATGAATAAATTTCTCCTCTGCTGGGAATCGAACACAGGACACCCAAAAGCCAAACGGCTTACCAACTGTACTACGGCGATTGGCGGCGTATTAGACGTATTTTCGATTTTCGAAATAATATTTATTTCATTGTTCCTTCAGTGTATATAATAGACTATGTTATATTTCATAAAAGTGGAATAAAAGACAGACTTGTTGTCATATTATAAGAAAACGAAATGTTTATTTATAACCTCAACACAAACGCTGGTAAATTATCAGAAGAGTATTACGTCTATGAAGGTAACTAATAAATCACGTTTACATATTTAACTCGCCCGTGTGCGTGGTTAATGAAAAAAAGAGCGACGAAAATTCCTACAAATGTCTAGATAAGTTATGTTGTAAATACGAAGCCCGTCTGTACTTGCAAAATGTCAAAGCTACGTACATAGGTATGAAGCACGAAATATCTTTTCTGTATTGAATAATTAAAAACAAATTAGATAATAAATTGTCTGCCTTAAAACAGGAATCATTCCTAGTCAACCAGACAAAAGTAAATAGTGGAATACAACACATACCAACAAAAAGGGGTGAAATTCATATAAGGACATACAATTTTTTTTGTGGAATATTAAGCTGAATAACTATTGTTTAATTTGTTCTAATCTGTGACGGGAAAAAAAGAAGAATATAGGATGCGAGAAGGATCGCGTCAGTAAATATGTTAAAGTTTTGAATGTGTAAAACAAAAAGATATAATTATTATTAGATTTTTCAGATATTTTTCAAAGCAGTCCCTGAGGCCAATCCAAACTTATCTCTCTCGAGATCTCGAGCGATACATATATTTATGAGCTTTTAAAAAACATGAAACCATTAAACTTGCTACCTAAATGTATCAAAGCGGAAAGAAGTTTTCGTATACAGGTGTGAAAATAAGATACACCAGAGCTTTTCCAAAAACTCTTAAAAATAATTGAAAATCCGCATAAACTAATACTTATGGAAATAAAGTTATAAAAACAGACACGTAAATTGTTACTACAAACATATGTCTTTTTAAATATCTTGAACGAGGAGCTTTTGAACTGTGTGTTTTATTTTTCCATAATTCAGTCACGTAATCTTTCCTGAAATAAATTCTAGAAAAACCTACAACATGACAACTAAATTTTCCAATAGGTACTCTTGTTTATTTTTACCATAGTTTACGTATAGAAAAGAAGAAGCTATCAAAAACGGATATTGAATATCACCTTTTTAAAACCATGTCCTAACCAAAAATGGATAATTATTTTAATAGACGTTCGAAAAATGTAAAAATGCAGACACTAAAAAAATGATTAGGTCGTGGCCAACGTTGTACTGTTCACTACTAATTCACTCATCAACGTAATCAAATTTCGTATAGATAATTGTCAGTAGGTATTTACGAGAAAATAATTATTTTAATTATTTTTATTGAATTATTTTATTAAGAAAACTTGATAATGCTTCAATGCTTATTTATGAAATTGATGTGACTTTTTGCAATTTGTAAATAAAAATAATCCATTTTAAGTTTCCTGAGCTGCGAAAATATTCGAAACTTCAAAAAAATTTAAATGCACTGATCAGATATCCTTTAAAATCTAATGGGGTCTAAGTGAGTATAAGATAGATATACAAATTTGTAAAATTTGAATAGATGTGAATACTTACTTTAGTGTATAATGGATACAGTAGAATAAACACGCCGTACATAGTAAAAAGCACATAGCACACACATATACATTCTGATGATTTTTTTTAATGCAATTTCAGCATGATACTGCAATAAAAATTACCTTTAATGTTGCCAATTCATAACTCCACTTTCTCCCCTTTGGGTATTGAGGAGTAAATATGTAGAATTTCGTTAAAAAAAGTAACGATAATAAATTATTAGATATATCAATTTTTGTTTTTCGAAAACAATTTAGGATATAAGAAAAGATATAGGTGATTAAAGTGTTAAATCATTATGGATGCCAAATATTCCCAGATGGTTGCTTCAAAACGTGTTAAAGCAGATGCCGTCAAAATTTAGATTTTGATGGATAATTCATTCAAAACGTCGGACCTAGTTATAGTGTGACAACAAGTTTACAGGAATGACCAATGTTCTTTGCCAATATGTATATATTATGTAATTCTTCACACAAACTCAAACAACATAATATAATACAAAGATTTGTTTTCTTTTTAGTAATGATTCTTCATCTTGGTATGTCCCAACGTATCTAAAGTTGTTAATTATTTTAATAAATTTAATTCCAACATTGGTAGGAACTTTGATTGATTCACTACACGAATATTAATCACGATTATCAGACCCAGACCAGCCCCTTATTATAATAATCATAATAATAAAGAACACTCCTTGCACCCTACGCAAGTGGCGAGTTTTTTTGCCACGTGGCTATTTCTTCAAACTAACCAGTGTTTCCAGCCCAGAGAAGCAATATTTGCGTGAGAAATAAATTTATATAATTATCTCACTCCCCAACCTCTAATCCCAGTCATCTTTATAGCACACCGTCACATTAAATACATAAAATAAATAAACACTTCCTTGCACCCTACGCTAGTGGCGAGTTTTTTGCCACATGGCAATTTCTTCCAACTAACCAGTGTTTCCAGCCCAGAGAAGCAATATTTGCGAGAGAAATGAATTTAATTTTTTTTTTCAAAAACATATTTCTTTGTTATAACCACTTTTGGAGTTATTTATGCTCCACCGGTTTCGAAGCGTACCGCTTCCTCGTCAGGACGGATAACAACCGGTCGAGCATACATAACTCCAAAAGTGGTTATAACAAAGAAATTTGTGTTTTTAAAAAAAGTTTTTAAAAATATACCACAAAGTAAATTCGGAAAATATTAACAATATTAAATAAATTTCTCCTCTGCTAGGAATCGAGCCCAGGACGCCCGCATAGAATCCAAACGTTCAGTGTTAGTTGAAAATTAGCCTGAAGAGGGAAACCGGAAATTACACCAGTCTAACAAAGATGGTTCTAGTAGGACATCCGGGGTGGGGGATAGCTAAAGGTTGGTAGACCTAAGATGAGATGGGAGGAATATGTCAGGAAGGACGCAAGACATGTGCTCCAGGTGTCAGATTGGAAGACGATGGCCGAAGGTAGAGGGCGGTGGAGGCTCAAGTTGAAGCAGGCCAGGCCTTGATATTGGCTGTAGCGCCATTGGAAGGAAGGAATGTGGTAGGTATATTAAGAGTTATAAAAAACATGTAAAAATTTTGGATAGTAAAATATTCGTAATCGATTTAAGTTAATAAATACACGAGTTGGAATGTCTACTTGTTGTCATTGTAAATATGGTGTAATTAAAAATAAATTAATAAAATATTACGGACTACCAAAGAGTTACCGTCATATTCATTAAGAGAACATATAACCGCCGAATGCACTATGGAGTTACGTGTTTAGTAAGGGTAACTATAGCGTGCGTTAAAAAGGGTTGATACGTGATTTAAATTATCGGAAACTCAAAATTTGTTGATCTTTTGCATTTTAAGAACAAACCTTCATTCATTCATTCATACCATCACGGCATATCCCACAATGTGGGGTAACCAGCGAAAGGTGTGCGGGTGTGCATTGCCTTATACAAGGGAGCACAACATATCTGTGTATACCCACACACCAGTCTCGTCTCACCTAAAAAGGCACTATATTCAGAATGGGTGGTGAACCTCATTGATGAACTATGTGAGATGTTATTGTTGCCTGTTGTATTTTCGATTACCCGGCTCTTACGGGACACTCGAAAACAATAATAGAAAAGAGTGGAAGCACTATTCTAAGCCGGTGCCTCACAGCAAACCTGACTTGAAATAAAAAAAACCTTATCACTCATTCACTTTGATTTTATGCACTCTTTAAACTTATAAAATATTTATTTCTCCACGACACATAGTTATGGAGTAATTTAAAAAGAATGCTCTAAAAGAGGATGTTTTTAATATTTTATTTATGAGAATTAATACTGAATTTTAAAATGGTGTGACGAACATTCACTTAGAAAAACGTTGAAGATACTTTTATCATTTTTTCTAGAAACACACTGTTTAACATATTTGAGGAATTCGATTTGAAATTGGGGTGTTTAGGTTTATATGCCCCTAAATCTTATCGTTTGAGAAGGTTTTTTTTTGGAAACAAGGATTTAATTTAGTATTATTATTAAATTTTCATACTGAAAATTTCCTTGGTCGATATAATATCAAATGTGGTAGAACTAAGGAGAGCAAATATCCAGCGCGAGCTAGTTGACACAAATTAGTGACGTAAGGGATCGTACCTGGGTCACGTTCTGCGAGGCAAAAGGTAGGTAAATTCTGCTCCAACTAATAATTATGAAAGGTCAAAATAGAGGAACGCCGAGGAACCCCTTCTGAGCGAGGAAGAACCCTTCTTTTTTTGAGGGAGTGAAGTCGCCATACTCAGTAACGAGATAGAATGTAAAAAATTGTATTTCATATAGAGCTCCATTTTTGATCCAGTGAATGATAATGGACTTTGGAGGATACGATGTAATGACGAACAACATGCATTAAATGATGAACTCAACATTGTACAAGACATAAAAGTACGTAGACTTCAGTGGTTGAGACATGTCAGCTGGATGAAAGATGATCGTAATCTCATAGTTTCTTAATACCAATCCAGAGAGCAGAAGTAGAGGCAGGCCCAAGCTAAGATAGCTGAATGACACATATGAGGACATAAGGGCGATCGGAATAACAAACTGGAGGAGAGCTGAGCTGGAGAAAGCCAGGACCCACAGGGCTGTGGTGCTAATGATGATGCTGATAATGATAAAGCTTCATGAACAATACTTCATTGCTAAATTAATATAGAAATATCGATTGAAAATTCTCGCAGCGTAGATATTTATTATTCCACGTGTACCAACTTACAAGTGAAAATCGATGATGAATGAAATAATTGCAATACAATTACATACAGGTAAACCAGTTTGTTAGTTGATCAATTATACTGTGGGGTAATTTTGTGTGTTTACATTACCATTAAACGTATATAAATTGTAAAAGCATTGGTAAATTATTAAGGAATAAATCGATTACACATTTTTGTTCAGTATCATGGTCATTATCAAAATGAACATACCTCTACGTGAGGGTTTTTAGGACGCTAACTTTCCACCTTCAATATAATAAAATAATATGTAAAGGGCTATGTTTTTTATAATCATTTATAAGCGTAGGTATCATAATATCAATTTTATTTTGTATTGGCTCTCAGGCACTAACAGGTATGTACTATGTCAAATATTAATTTAACACGCACCCAATAAGAAATTGCCACATTCTGGTGACTTGTGATATTTGTCGTCTCACATATCCAGACTGGAAACACAATTGACCCTTACTTAACCGATGATTCCAATTGGAATCATTAATGTATTTTTACGTACATCTCAATGAAAATTTTTTAACAGATTTTTAATTATCTCAATAGAGACGAAGTTGGAATATTTATTGTAGGAGAACCGGGAAATCAAGGCACCTACAGGGCTTACGACCTGTCATCGGCTGGTTTACGTGATCACTTTATGCGCTTGCGCAACGTTCACCAATTATGCCTTTTTTAATGAGATCCCTATCAATTCAATTTTGAAAGTTCTATATATTGTAATACTGAAATTCTTTTCGCTTGAAAATAAGGAATTTTTACTACAGCCATCTATGGGTGAAATTATGAACAACAATCTTATTATTTTTATTTATTTTGTTGGAACGCCATCTATTGAGAGAATTGGTTTTTTGTAAATAATGAAAGCTACAATTCTTATATCTGAGGTGACAATGCATTGTTCGCATAGAAGTCACCCCTGAATTGCGCCAGACTTATAAGGTCATTTTTGTCTTATTTACCTACTTGTACCAATGTGTAAGTAATCGAATATTTTTATTATTGCATATGCGCAAACATTGGATTTTTTTCCCTGTCGGGAGTCAAAGATATTTTTTAACAGATTTTTAATTATCTCAATAGAGACGAAGTTGGAATATTTATTGTAGGAGAACCGGGAAAAGCCGATGACAGGTCGTAAGCCCTGTAGGTGCCTTGATTTCCCGGTTCTCCTACAATAAATATTCCAACTTCGTCTCTATTGAGATAATTAAAAATCTGTTAAAAAATATTTTTGACTCCCGACAGGGAAAAAAATCCAATGTTTGCGCATATGCAATAATAAAAATATTCAATGAAAATTGTTATCAGCTGTGTTATTTCTCTTCTAAATTATTAATCACAATATTTTTGATCGCTTACAATACTGAGAATGACGGAAACTTTTGTACTCGGTTATTGTACAGTTGAAAACTCGGTTATTGCGAAATGTGCTTTTCTTGCTTAACACGGTTATTTAAAATTTAATAAATGTAAGTTTTATTTTTGTTTTCTAGCATGCTACATTTTTTTAAATTAGGTAATTATATTTCTTTCAATCTATAATAATTAAAAATGAAAGATTTTTTATTTTATGACAAGTATACCTATAGTTATATATAATTATGAATTATGACAATTGGAATCGTTAAAATTTCCAAAAAAAGTTAAAAAAATTATCAAAATCTCGGAATCTTCTGCACTCGGTTATTTTACAGTAGAAAACTCGGTAATTGCGAAATGAACTTCTTTTGCTAAACACGGTTATTCAAAATTTAATAAATGTTTGTTTTTTTTTGTTTTCTTGCATGCTATATGTTTTATAATTAGTTAATTATATTTCCTTCAATCTCTAATAATAATTAAAAATGAAAGATTTTTTATTATATGAAAAGTATATAGTTTTATAATATATGAATGATGACAATTGGAATCGTTAAAATTTTCAATAAAAGGAAAAAAAAAATGTAAAAATTATTAAAATCTCTTTGTAATCACATATTTTGCCCATTTTTATGTAAAACATATTTATTTTCATAATGCTTTCATAATTCGGTTAAGAAAGGGTTAAAAACTGTGTCTCCACCGGGAATCGAACCGGGTACCTTTGGCTCAGGTGTCAGGTATCAAACCAACTGAGCCACGAAGACTGACATTAAAAATGTATCACATATAAAGTGTATACTATGAGTTTCGACACGAGATTTCTGTGTGTATTGCATATTAAGTATGACATAATGGACGAGCGGGCGTGTAAATATCCCGCTGTCCGGGGGTTTGGGGCTTAATTACCGCAAAAATAAAATTATTGTTGTGAGCAAGTTCACTACAAATCGAGATCTGTTATTCCACCTGTTAATATAGACATTCACTTACTTGAACAACCAACGTTCAATAACCTTGCTCGCAGGGGTAGGATCGGCAATAATGCCACAGAACAGAATCTGGTCACGAATAACAGCATACAACACCACAAAATACGTGATAAATATGTGAATCGCGAAATATTAATCCAACACGCTGAAGTTTAAAACTACCCTCTGTGTATGTTCGGACGTCAAAATAAATAAATTACCGTCCATTCCACAGATGACAGACCCCGATCAAATAGCGTTTTTCGAACAAATATTAAAGTAAAAGTATAGTTAAAACAATTGATTTCATAAAATTATTCAAAAGTTTTGGTTGTTTCATTAAAATCAAATGCCGCCAAACTACGCAACAATTTCATGAAATCAATATATTACATATCAATCAAATGAAAAATATATATTTTAACTATATTATAACCGTTACATTTATTGAAACATCCCAGCCAAAAACAACACACTTGTTGAAAAGTACCAACAAGATTACAAAAGTAATGGAGTACATATATGCTGTACAAATTGCCATAACAAAGGCGTTTGATTGATCAAAACTTGAGTTAAATATGACAAAACATTTTCGTGTACATATGTAAATCCGCGTCCAATTATTCAGCTCGTTAACCGCTCTGCAACCGAATCACCACTTTGATTATGATGTTAGAATGTAGGAAATTTAGATGGATGATGAAGGCGCGATTAGCACAAGCTTTTGCTTAATTTAGAGAATATAATATAGGTATATACTTGTTACAAGGACATATTCGTTCTTATTCTTCGTTTAGTAGACCTAGTAGGTCTGTTCTTCAGAAACTATGCCTCCTGGGATAACGAAGTCCAGATATCCTTCCATCTCTTGGATGGTCTTCCGGGTAGGCGGCGGCCAGAAGGGATTTCATTCGGCGCTATATGTATATGCAAGTCTATCACTGTCCATCCTGGCGTTTCCACAGCATACGTTATTTAAACGTTATATACGTTACATACGTTATTACACATATTCGTTATTTAAAAATATGATTGTTGTTTTAAACTGGTCCTTTTAGTATGAATATAAAATGAATCTAGATTTTATTATTTTTCCAATGTGTGGTTTTTTTGTTTGTAGTAAAAGTTCTACTTTCATCAAATTCAATGTTCTCTGTTATTTAATTATTATAAATTTTCGATAGCAAAAATTTCTGGGAAAACGCAAATTCTTTCTAGCCATGACCCGATTTATGAATACAGGTCAAGATTATGCCTATAAAATATAACTAAGAATGTATTCTCAATAAAGGCATTTCAAATCAGTTAACGTATATAAAACGCAGTATCATATTACTTACCTGCCTATTGGGGAAAGCAGAGAAAAGTAAACGCCATACGATCGTATAATCTTTTTTTTCAGCCTATTGTAATTATAATCAAATAATGCCTGAACGATGTTCTTTCATCGTCAATATATTATGTATACCTATACTCGTACACACAAAGGAAAAATTGAACAATTACACACAATGAATGTGGTATTCCAAAAGGATTATATCATTACTCAGATAAGCCCCAACAGCTAATTTTCAGCATGATCATATTGGTAACGTGCTGAACCATATAACTACAGTATATTGTAAATTACAATATATGTACATAACCATGGCTCATGTAAATAATGACATTTTTATAAAATCAATATATTTATTTATTTTTTTGAATCTTCTTGTACATATAATTAGTACACTGGCGGGCTTATTGCTTTAATGGAAATTTCTTCCAACCAACCAGAGTAAATGTTAAATATACAAAAAAATGTGTACTATGGCAATAAGTTAATCACATTACAAAATAAATAAAGATAAAAAAAAAAAAAAACAAAAGTAAAAAAAAACAATGAAGATAGCATATAAGAACAATTATTCATAGCAATGATAGGAAAACTAAAAGATAAGGAAAGGCAATCAGATGACATAAGTATTGGATGATGCGGAATATGTGAGCCGAACCCAAGCAAATGGGACAAAGGCTAGGGTAAAGAATAAGAAGAATATATGGGTGCAAATAACTGATAATTTATGTTATTTGAACTGATAATAACTGATAATTTCTGATTAATACAAACAACTGATAATAACTGATAATTTCTGATTAATTTTTAAATTATTTTGTATTTAGTAACATGAAACTATAGACCAAATTGAAAAGGTACTGTCTCAGAACAGACTCGTCTAGTGAGGTAGTAAATTTCCAAATAGGAACAGTTTGTATTCATTTTATATTAATTCTCGGGCAACTAACAGATACTGTGTCAAATATTTATTTAACATGCACCCAATAACAAGTTGCCACATTCTGGAAACTAACGATATTAATCTTCTCACAGTTCTAGACTGAAAACACAATTAAAAACTGTGTCTCCACCGGGAATCGAACCCGGGACCTTTGAATCAGCAGTCAGATACCCAACCAACTGAGCCACGAAGGCCGACAACTTATGTTGATTATAAGTCTTTTTTTAAAATATAATTATCCTTTGTTACTGTTATATGTAAAAATAATGGAAAATATATCATTTCATTTTTCATTTCATACATTAATAGATAGAATTGATCGGGACATTTTCAGAACTTAATCGTTTGATATGTGAATTATTCCCAATTGAAAGTTGGATCGGTGCATTTGTCGCATTTTATCTTTAAATTGATGGAAATTTACGTTTTTTTAGGATGCACGTAGACATACCGTTAAATCCACGAAGATCAAAATAAAAAATATGTATAAAAATGCTTTCAAAAATTTATCGCCTCGAATCAAATGGTCCCGTATCGTGCATGCCTTTGTAACTAACGGAGTTAAAATTGTCGATGATATTTAAACACGTTGAGGCAACGCTATAACGAAAGAAACTGTAAAATAGAAATTATAAAATACTTCATAATAATTATAATACCTTTCCCAAACAAGTGAGAGATTTTTCCGGGCTAACGTCGAGAGAAGAGAAGAGCTTCACGAATATTGATTCCATTTGACCCTGACCTTAGCGCACCAGCTACCCGGTTTCTACTACACTTTATAACAGGGGTTCTACAAAATATTTCATACTAGTTTTTTATACCCGTCGTTGCTCGAGATGTCAAATGTGAAGCAATATGTAAGCGTATCAAGAAAATCGTTTACGTAATCCAACTGTCGATTCGTTCATGAGAATTCAATTCTCTTAATGAATCGACATTATTAATCCAAGATGCGTGTACGAAGGAAAATTTTTTTTGGTGAAGTAGACTTTTTGCATGCTAATAACACGAACTAGAGGCCTCGCAGCATATATGTTCCCATACATGGATTTACTCAGAATTCGGAGTAGAACATTTTATGTGAGTTTTGTGTGTCTGTGTCAGTGTGAGTGTGTGTGTGTGTGTGTGTGTGTGTGTGTGTGTGTGTGTGTGTGTGTGTGTGTGTGTGTGTGTGTGTGTGTGGTGTGTGTGTGGTGTGTGTCCCCCCCCCCCTTAAAACTTTTGATCCGCTCAATTTACAGAGCCCAAATTTTCAGAATATATTAACAGTTATAAGCCTACAAAACTTTTATACTCAGTATTGTGAATTTTCGTTTCAGTCAGGGGTTTATCAACTTTTGAAATTTTGGTTTATTTTTTCATATATCTCAAAAACCATAAAAGTTAGAACGCTGAAAATTGGTATATACATAGACAAATACAAAATCTCAAATAAATTTTTTCAAAAAAATTCCAGGGTTTCTCAAACATTTTTTATTAAGAAAAATACTTTTTTTATGAAAAATTTTTGAGTTTAACTGCCTATATTTCCATTTCTTTTAAAAATATCGAAAAAAGCCGAAACACCCCAACTAGATCATTTAATTTTCTATAAAAAATATTTACATTGTATTAGCACATCTCAATTTTTTTTAACAATTTTTATAAAAATTGAATTTAGTGACGACATTGTTTCATACACTTGTATGGAAGTAGCCTACTCACAATATCTAAGAAGACTTAATAATTTGATACTAATCTCCAAACATATATACATACCATCATGCTGTTTTCACATTTTGGGTAGGATCAAAGTACTGACCTCCATTCTATCCTATCTTGACATACATACCTAGGTACATGTGTTGTATAGAAAACCAAATATCTTAAAATATTAAATAATTTGTATTTATGGGTTTATAGTTTGGTACTTATTCTTCAACTATACATACTTTCGCTATCGACAGTTGGATCTCATGTGTTACATGCAACTAGTTTTGAACTGTTCATTTCATATAATAAATTAAGAGTGAGTAAAAATATCCAATACAATAAACAAAAATTAAAATAGCTTTGATTTTTTTTAAATCAGTCCCTCCATCCGTCCCTTCCTTTCAGTCCTTCCTGTCTCTTCTGTCTCAAATAATTTAATGGGAATAGGTTTGAAATTAGATTGAATATAAGCATAGGAAAGAGTATAGTGTGTATAAAAAAATCAGAAATATCGGTCTATGGTTAATGGTTGAAAATGTAATCGAATATATAAGAATTTGTTTTGTATGTCGTTATCGAAAGCAAGAAATTATACAAAATATCAGCAGTATTGGACTGGGAAAGAAAATTGAGAACGATTGGAGTTTTAAAGTGCTCTTATAATTTGAACGAATTTAAGCATTATGAAGTGTTCCCAGAAAGAAAAAAAATACATAATGCCTACATTCAAACATATTTTACACTAAATTATTATTATGAGTACTTGATAGTAAGAATGGAAACGAATAAAAATAATAGTATGAAAAATAAATAGTCAGATATTTGTAATAAGTATGGAATAACATAGATTTTAGTAAGTATAAGAAGGTACCAACCTATACCAAAGTTCTACACATATTCGAAATTGATTCAAAACAAATCCACCTATCAGTAAGTTAGTTGGTTTGAAAATTGTATTGTGTGTAACCATGGAAACGAGAACAAACAAAATACCTCAGAAATATGATTTTTATTATGCTTCTTATAATAATAAAAAAAAAAATTATATCCGGTGCTGCTCAGGGGGGCAAGTCTGGTTCAATCGGCGAAATCAAAACTACCGTGATTACCCATATCATGGATATAATTATTATATGGAGTTCTATAATATGTATCTTTAGATGTCATAGAACTCCATACGTTAATTATATCCATGATATAGGTAATCACTAGGGTTTTGATTTCGCCGGTCGAACCAGACTTGCCCCCCAGGAATGTAAATGTGAGAAACTGTTTATTTGTTATGATATAAAATCAGACTGAGTAAAAAATATCCAACCAATAAAATAAAAATTAAAATACAGTGAGTTATTTTTAAAAAATCAGTTTCGATTTGTTCCATTTCGTTCCGTTCCGTTTCGTTGGATTCCGTTTCATTGCGTTCCGTTTCATTGCGCTTCATTTTGTTTCATTGCATTTCGATTCGTTCCGTTGGGTTCCAATTTGTTTCATTCCGTTTCGTTGTGTTTCAATGCGTTCCATTTCGTTGCGTTGCATTCCGTTTCGTTACGTTCCATATCGTTAAGTTTCGTTTTAATGCGCTCCATTTCGTTCCGTTCCGTTCCATTTCGTAGCGTTCCGTTTCGTTGCGTTCTCTTTAATTGCGTTCCGTTTCATTGTGATCCATTTCGTTTCGTTCCGTATTCTTGCGTTTCATTGCGTTCAATTTCGATTCATTCCGTTCCGTTTCATTGCGTTCCATTTCGTGTGTTGCGTTCCGTTTCGTTTCGTCCCGTTTTACTGCGTTTTATTTCGATTCGTTCCGTCGAACATAAAACAAAAAGAAAAATGTTAGAGTAATTTTATGCTCTATGCCAACATAACGCGCGTACAAAATATAGGGAATCGCTGAAATACATATTCGATCTACCTAACTTCTGTATGGACCAGTTACCAACAAAACACTCTGCATCTATCAACATTCATTACAGTTTATAATTGACTTAGCTTCATAAGTGGACGTGATGAATTTTATGGTAAGCGAAGGAAGGTATTTATGTATCGATATTTAATTAATTAATGTATATTTATGGTGTGAAGGGAATAGTTATATACATAATAAAAATATGGAACGTTCGAAACTTGCTATAGTTAAATATGTAAAGTTTAAACTACTATCTTACTTTACTTTACTTTTCGTATGACATATGGGCAGGATTCTTCACCAGTTGTGGTTGCGTCCCAGTATTCTTTAAAGTCTTAGGTCCAGTTGCTGTAGCCAGTCCATGACATCCCGTTCCGCTCCATGCAGGCTGGTTGGGTCCCCTGGGAATCTGCGCAGTGGGCACTCCTCAACGATGTGGCGAACTGTTTGGTAGTCTGCACCGCAATCGCATTGCGGAGATTCTCTTTTTCCCCAATTCCACAGGAAATAATTACAGCAGCCTAGATCGGTTCGAATCCTGTTGAGTTGCAATCAGGACTTGCGTGGAAGATTGAAACCAGGGACTCGTCTGGTAGGATCCTGTATCAGTTGTTTGTTGCGAATATCTGTATTCCTCCAGAGATCTCTCCACTCGGTTGCCATGCTGGGGTTTCGCTTTATCGATACTCCATATCGGCTTTCAAGACCTGAGCCTACCCTCCGGGTGGTGGTTCATGTATGCATATACAGGGAGAGCCGGGTTATCGTTGATATTTTTTATTACCCTCGCAGTTGCTTGCCTTCTTCTAATTTCAGGGGGTGTAATGTTAGCAAGAACATGGAGCCACGGTGTCGGTGTTGCCTTTAGTGTTCCAGAAATTGTCCTCATCGTTTGGTTCAGTTCGACATCAATCCATCTATACCATCGCAGCACATCGCAAAATGTGGGGTAACCAGCGAAGGCTATATGGGTGTGCATTACATTATAAAAGGAAGTACGACGCATGCGTGTATACCTACACGTAAGTCTCGTATCACCTAAAAGGGCAGAATTCAGAATGGGTGGGGGAACCTCATTGCTTAACTATGTGAGAAGTCAGTTGGAACTTACGTACAATATGTACGAACATTATTGTTGTCAGATCTGCTGTGATAATAAGCAAGCTATCCAAATAAATACATTGCTAAACTCCATTAGATGAGTTCAAAATAGCACTAATAGTTTCGGGATAGTATTAATACCATAGAGAGGTATTATCAGTGGATTTATATTCTTATTTCTTATTTTTTTCTTCTAATTAATCTTTAATTGATTCTTGGGCAACTTACAGGTACTATGTCAAATATTAATTTATCACGCACCCAATAACAAGTTGCCACAATTTGGACACTTATGGTATGTATTTATCGTCTCATTTATCAGACTGAAAACACAATTAAAAAGTGTGTGTCCACTGGGACTCGAACCCGTATTTGATCTAAAACTTTTTGCTATCATAGACAACCACAAAATTTAAAAGTCAAACTCATTAACCTAACTGGGATTTATTTGTTTCATATTACTACTTAATAGAATCTAATATATTTGTATTTAGTGTGATGAAATCTAGCGTTTCCGCACAAATAAAGACATACATACACACATACTATCATAGCATATCCCACAAAATAGGGTAACCAGCAACAGGTGTGTTGGTGTGAGGTTGGTGTGAGGTCCCAACTTCGTCTCTATTGAGATGTTAAAAAGTTTGACAAACTCGTACCGTACATAATTAAAATTTTGAAACAACAAAAAACAATTAAATAATAAAAAAAAAACAAAACCAAGAAAATATTTTATATTCAACATTTGCTCACTTTTAACCTACATAAATAATTGTTGTGTTGTAAAATTCCACTGTAAATGTGGAATGAAAATGCACTTTTCCAGGTCACATTCCACGTAGTTCATGAATACTGACGATTCTGAATAATAAATAAAGTAGGTATTCTACAACGAAGTGTACCTATATCGTATCTATCTATGTAGTTCCGTACTCACCACTCTAGTTCTGTTTATGTAACTGAAAACAACCCCATATCTGGGTAAAATGAAATTGATCACTATGCGTTACGTTTAAAACAATAGAATTGCTGAATGTTGTAAAAATACCTTACTTTAGACTTAATATCTCATTTTCTGGCACATTGATATATGAGATTTCGTGATTTTAACTGTCACGGTTTTGATTTTTTCATTTGAGGGGAGTTCCAATCAACGTTTCCTCTAATTTTTCTATTGTGTGTGCGGATCGTCGACGCATCTGTGCAGTGGCGGTGCGATAAATTTACACCCCATAAATACACACACCCATAAATACACACACAATTTTTCATTAAAATGTATATTTTTAGGGTATTTATTAATCACAGTGATTTTATACAATAACAACACTAACAAAGTTAATTTTTGAAATAAATAAAAAAATTTAACAAAAATCTGGCATTGGAAACTTTCTCATATAATATTGACTGTGCGGAGGGTAAAACATGTGTGTGCGGAGACATTTTAGTTTTAGTTTTGACAGGGAATATTGGTTCCAATTATATTCAAAAATCATTTACGGGAAACAAAACATTTCTATTAAACGAAACTTTCAAACGTTTGAATATATAGGATGTCAGATATCGGGAACAAGTGCATCTTGTAATAAATATTATCAAACGACCGGGATCTATAAGCAGTTAAACACACAAATTTGTCATAAAAAATGTTTTTTTTAGTAAAAAACATTTCGAGAAGCTCTGGAAGTTTTTTAAAAAAATATATTTGAGATTTTACAATTTTCTTTATTTTTATAAATTTTCAGCGTTTTAGCTTTTATGGTTATTGAGATATGAGGAAAAATGTAATAAAAATTCAAAAGTTGATAACCCCTGACTGGAAAAAAAATTACAAAATCTGAGTATAAAACTAGAAGACAGGAAGAGGAATGACTGGATACACAGTCAGACCAAACTGTCCGATGTGGTTGAGAGAATAGCCATGCAGAAGTGGAGATGGGCAGGACACCTATCAAGAATGACCGATAATAGATGGACTAAAAGACTGGTGGAGTGGAGACCGAGAGGCGACAAGAGACCACAAGGGCGACCACCTAATGGATGGACGACATCAAAAGATTTGTTGGACCACAGTGGATGGGAGTCGCACAGGAACGGGAGGAGTGGAGAAGGAGAGGGGAGGCCTATGTCCTGCAGTGGGCAAACACAGGCTGACGATGATGATGATGATGATGAATATAAAACTATTGTAGGCCTAAAACATTCTATATTTTTTGAAATTTTGGGGTCTATTAATCTAACGGATCAAAAGTTATATGGGGGGACGGACACACACGATAGACACACAAAATGTTCTACCTACTTCAAATTCTAAATTCATCCATATACAATATAGAACATTTATGCTACGAAGCCTCTAAATTGGTATTTTTGGCATGCAAAAAGTCCACTACACCATACAAAATGTTCCTTGATATACGCATCTTGGCTTAATACTGTCGATTCATTAAGACAATTAAATTCTCTTGAACGAATCGACAGTTGATTTTACACTTGATAATCTAAATAATCCACAACATGCGCGGTCTCATTATTATTTCGAATTTATACATTGAATTTTTTTGTTAGAAGGTGAAAAGAACTTTCTAAACCTAGTTAATAAATTTTTCGTAGAAAACGAAAGCTAGTATGAATTTTATCAATATAGGCGTTGTATAAATCGTTTAATCAAAAGTTAACCAACACAAACAGAAATCTGGCATATTATATGTATGAACACACACATATCAATACACGTTTACATGATCCAAACACTTCAGAACTCCAAATCTCAAATGACAGGAACCTGTCACATAGTCAATAATAAATATTTAGGTTGATACAATCATCGTCTGTAACGTTATTAATCTAAATATACTTACAAAAGTAAATATTTTATTTAAAATCCTAAACCTTTCAATTAAATTAAAAGTGTTGTTTGTTTTAGATCATTATGTAAGTAAATGTATATTATAAATCGGAGAATAAATGATAGCCGCCTATAAATTGTTGAATTCACACATACCTACCTACACTTATTTAAGTAGGTACTTAATGAAAACCAATTCATAATTTATTGAAGGAGCATGAGTATGACATTATTTGTACGACGATTTGTTTATTGGAGTGTAACTATATACAATACACTTGATGGAATTTTTTTCATACAATTTAAGATAATAAATGTAATGTCACATGTTGTGATTTGTTCTACAATCAACAATACTACTACGGGGACATCAATATAGACAGATACAGTAATATCATTGATGGAAACACAAGGTCAGTGTTACACGACAAGCGTCATAAGAAGATAAATAAATCATTGTGAATCTTTGTACTGTAAAATCAAACGGAAAATTAACGAAATTGTGAAGAAATCGGCCAGGGTTGTCTCGAAGATTGGCGCTATACAGATTGCGGTCAATCAGGAATTAAGCTATATATGATAAAATTTTAGAAATTAACCACTACAAACGGCCGGGGCAGTGTTTCAACGAGATGAAAGACAAAACAATAAAGTCATGGAAAGAAGAGAGTTGTTAATGTTGTGTTGCTATTTCTGTCTGAATTTTAAAGAAAGATATTCTATGGTAATAGCTATCGCATTTAGGTCATGTGCTAAGAGGACGCAAGAACAAACTGCTACATTTCATTATTCATCATCAAAGTCATAATAGAGTCGACGAGGCGTTGATAAGAAGACAAAATTTATAACAATAAATAAAAAAATACACGATATGAACGTTAAAAGTTCACCCTTATTTTTTTTATTTAAATAAAATTATGAACACAAACAATATTACAATATTTCTACTATAAAATAATATAGAATAGAATAACAACGTTCATAATCTCTAGATAGTGTTAAAAACTCGTGGAATAAATCTCATACAACGCATTTACAAATATGATTTAATATCGTTAAAAAAAATATTTCGTTAAATATATTATAAGTATTTTGATAATTTCTATATTGAATGGTCGACATATAATTTATTTTAAAAATTAGTAATAGGTAGTAACTACTCGTAAAAAATAACCAAAAGAGCATTTATTTATTAATTGGTAAAATAACATATAAATAATTTACAAGCTTATCAATCCTTCGTGGCCCGGGTTCGATTCCCGGTGAAGACACAGTTTTAAATTGTGTTTTCAGTCTGGATCTGTGAGACGATTAATATCGTAAGTCTCCAGAATGTGGCAACTTGTTATTGGGTGCGTGTTAAATTAATATTTGACATAGTACGTGTTAGTTGCCTGAGAAGCAATATTAAATAAATAAATTAAATAAATAAATAAATAATTACATAACTACAAAATATATAAGTACAAAATAAATATATAGGAAAAAAATAGAATCAAACAAAAGTTATTATAGTTTGTAATGCATCCATTGTAAATAATATCACAATAATAAACGTCGTGGGTAGGAAACGAAAACATCAGCACGCAGTAGGTATATACACTGTAACTATACATTATTACAGTATTCCTGGATGAAGCCTTCCATCTCCTTCCAAGCCAATCTTTGTATAGGTATTGTGCTCTCAGCATCCAATTGACAACAGCATGACGGCTCATGTCATCCCTCATGCAATCTCATTGCCGGTCCCCCAACACCTCTGGTTGTCATTCGGACGACATCAGGCGAATAACAAAAATGGATGTTGTCATTCGCCGCATTCTTACCCTGATCTCAAAGGAGGCCAAAATTGTCGTACATAATGCAATTGTAGTGCCTACTTTGACGTATGCCAGTGAAACATGGACGTGGCAAAAGACGCATGAAAGTAGAATAAATGCTATGGAAATAAGATCACTAAGAAGTGTATGTAATAGAACGATATGTGATAGAATAAAAAAATACGACATAAGGAGAATGCAAGATAAAGAATAATATTATAACTAAAATGAAAGTGAATTCCTTGAGATGATTTGGACACATTGAATGAATGAATGATCATCGACTGACCAAAAAAATATCACGGGTGTAAGAGATGGAGTGACTTGTATGGGCCGCCCAAGAAAGGGGTGGTATGACCATGTGAATGATATTTTGAAAGAAGGAAACATAAGAAGCTTGAATTATTGACGAGTATTTATAAGACGATGCATGGATGTAAAAGGAAGCTAGGAATGTGTACAAAAATAGAGGAGTATGATGCTTGGTTCTCTCTGCTTACCCCGTAAGGGACATAGCGTGATGGTATGTGAAATCAAAGATGATGTAAGAGATGGATGTCTTCATTTCAAGTTAGGTTTGTTGTGAAAATGCAAAAATATTACAAAACTTCTTTATCGATTTTAGAGTTAATATATTTTTTTCCACCAAACTGCTCGGTAGTTTTTAAATATGAATCAGGAGTAAACTGTTTTTGTTAGTAGGTACGCCAAAGTTATCCTTAATAACGTGGAACTTCATATTGCATTTGGCTAACTTTATAGTGCATTATAATCATGTTATCATTCATTTTGTCGATTAATATGAAGCGTTTTATATCCTCTTAAAACGAATACCCTTCAAAGGTTTGGACATTACATAAATATTTTTGCGATTGAAAACCTACATACATAATACATTACGCTATCATTTATCCTTGAATAGGTATACCTAAACCATATCGGACTATCTAAATCGCATAATTAAGACAATACTGGACCAATAACATTGAGTGTGTCTACGAGAGTACGAAATAGAAAACTTCCCTTAAATATTACGATTACATAAATTTACATATCCATCTATTCTGCACTTACAATAACAATATTCAATTGGTATTAGTTTTGACAATTGGCATAAACAAACTTGGGTTCGTTTCCTATCTGAAATATCTCTAAAAAGATACGAGTAGTGATATAATAGCAACGACATTCTTTTGAATTTGAATATAGAAAGAAGGAATATGAAATTGATTAATAATCAATTTCATCATCTTCATATCAGCCATCTTTTGTCCAGTAATGGACATAGACCCCCATAGTTCTCTATCTTAAACAGACCGCATCCAACCCCTTATATTTCAGTCTATTTCCGTCCAATCCTAAAGGCCTCCTTCATTGTATGTATATACAGAGATTAGTATCAAACTATTAAATCTCCGTAGATATTATGTATTGTGCCATAAAAATTGTATGAAGCTATCGCCTCAATTAAATTTTTACAAAAAATGTCTACAAATTTTGAAATGTATGATTATAATGTATCTTTTTTTATAAAAAAATAAATAAATCTAGTTGAGGAGATTCGGAAAATAAAATATAAATAATGCTACTGATAACCCCCGAATGAAACGAAAATTAAAAATTCTGAGTATTAAAGTTTTTTAGGCCTAAAAATTCTTTACTTTCTATAGATTATAGAATATTTTTTAGATAAATAAAAAAAATATGGGTTTTCTGCATTATTACAATTTTGACCTTAGGTGTGATACAAATGGTATTAAAAAAACAAAACAGAACAAAAATACTATCCAAGATAAAATAGTAAAAAAGATAATATTTGTAACAACATACAACAATTTAGTAAAACAAATAATACAAGAAGATGGAAGAAACATTATTCGTTTATAGAATATCTTTTAATTGCACATACGCAAGCATTGGATTTTTTCCTGTCGGGAGTCAAATGATATTTTTATTAACAATAACATCTCAATAGAGACGAAGTTGGAATATTATAGAAGAACCAGGAACTCCTAAATAGACGTTTGTCAAGAAGCTTTTGAAGTCATACTTCCTCTACACATGGTGAAGACGCGAATATGAATTTTAAACTAAAAAAGTAAGAAGTAAAAGTGGACTGTATTTTTGTAGGGCGATTCGTTGCAACCACTGCAAGGTAGAAGGAAAGATTTAGATGAATCACTCACTTACTTAAATTATTCCTGGTCCTCTGCCTTGGTAGGATGGTCACAACTTGTCACTATATTCACACGTGAGAGCAATTTTATTAGTGAGTTTTGAGGAGCGGTATAAAACGGGTGAGATGCAGATTGTCTTGACAGGACGCGGTATAAAAGGAGACTGAATTTTGGATGTGGGACGGGCAATGATTGCAACAATTATTATATGTCACTTCATACAAAAATAAAAAATACAACAATTATTATAATGATATATTGGCGCCAACACACGGGTACCTACATTTCCTATTTTTAAATTGTTATTATCATTATTAGTGCTATCACGGATATGTAATTATAGATAAGAAAAAGTGGACTGTATTATTCGCAGGGGTGATTCGCTGCAACCACTGCAAGGTATAAGGGAAGATATAGATGTAACACTACACTTACTTGATTATTCCTGTCTTCTCTCTTGTCTGGATGGCCACAACTATTAACTTTAATCACACGCGCCTGGAGAGAAACAATTATGATGAATTCAGTGAGTGTAGGAGAGAGGTTTAAAACGGATGAGATGCAGATGGTCTTAACAGGACGCGGTATAGAAGGAAACTGATATGTGGGTGTGGGGCGGGCAGTGATTGCAACAATTATGTCATTCTCATATATAAAAGTGCAACAATTATTTTAACCCCATATTGGCGCAATTCATTTTTATTATTTATTCAATATTACAAATAAATTTACAAAATACATAATGATATAATATGGTAAAATTATTGCATTACCTCACCAAAAAGATTAATACCTTGTGCTTGATGAGGGAATCATTTGAGATTAGATAACAGATACCTACAATTAATACATAGTTATGCAACGGTGAAAAATAAATTAAGAAAAACAAATATACATAAAAAACAAAAACGGGAAATTCGAAACAGTTTTGGTAATTTCAATACATACATCATTACATACACCAGTTTAGATTGTGAAATGTCTTTTCAGTCTTTGTTTTAACGTTTTAAAATCATTCATCTGGGAAGCCATTTAAATTCTTTTATTATCTTGTATTATTTTTGTTTCTGTATATATTTTTTTATATAACATTATTTTACCTACTTATAACAAATGTATTTTCTGTAGTATGGGTTTCTGGTAGAAATTGCCTGCGGGCAATAAGACCCCCACATTATGTGAAAAGGATTTGTTTTTGTAAATTAAACGAATATTATTATAATTATAATAAAAATATAAATGATTTATACAGCGCCATTTAATGATTCAGTATCATTCCAAGGGCGCTTATAATCTGTATTATGTTGCTCTACGAAACGAAGCTGTTTTCAGTCCTTGCTAAAGTGGTACTATCTTTGCGGATATCTGGAGGCAATCAAATCCACTTTATAGGATCACTCACACTAAAGCATCAATCATAGCAATCAGATTTGCTGGCTCTGACCAACTCCTTTAGGGAGTTTTTACTCTGTAATCCAGAAGACCCGAGTGTGAGATGCCTCCCAGATAGATCTTTTCTCTGACACAGCTCTTGAGTGTATTGTGGTGTCAGGTTATTCAAAGCATTAAACACCTTCAAACAAATTTTGTATTCAACTCGCTCTAATTAGTATGAATCGATATCCATCTTGAAAAATCACATAAAGAACAAGAAGAAGTTCAAAAACAGACGTCTTCTTAAATATTAAATGTAGCAAATTAGAACTACATAATTACCGCTTATTTTGTAAAATTTCACTCTAATCACTGCCGTCATATTGTATTTCTCGTATTTTGAAATGAAAAAAGAAGGCAATCGGTTCGTCGCCATAAACGAACATTTTTTTCACGCAATTTATTTAACTCATACGAAAAAAGGATGTTTTTTCTGTTATTAAAAATAGTTTCCGCGCGGTGAATTGTCCATTCGGCCAATTGTCCATACGATAAATTGTCCTCACGGTCATTTGTACGTACGGTCAATTGTCCTCACGCCCAACTGTCACCACGGTCAATTGTCCGTGCGGTAAATTGTCCTCACGGGAAAATGTCCATACGGTAAATTGTATCCACGGTAAATTGCCCTCACGGTCAATTGTCCATTCGGTAAAAAGGGCGTACGGCGGTCAATTGTCCGGATACGTTCAACGAGTGGTGTAGTTCGTTTAGTAGTGGAGTTATGTTACGTCGTTTTTCTGCACCGTAAATGAGCCTTGCTGCTGCATTAATGTCTAACCACCAGAAATGAAATGAAAACAATAGTTTATAAAATATGGTAATTTATATTTAGATTAACATTGAGACGATGTCAGTCACCTCGTCATGTCCCTCACACATTATGGAGATAAAAACAAGCAAGTAAGTACTGCACATTTATATTATGTGGAATATTCTGACGGTGGTTTACGAGGTTATTAAAATGTGCTAAACATTTATCGTGTCAATCATGCATCAATAACAATTACATTATTAAATTATATGTAAGTAAGTCAATATTTAAGAGAACAAACAATAGTCATCAATAAACAATAGCGCTTGAAAAAGGTAACTAATGAAAAAAACTTTCTATCGATTCAACATACTAAATTTATTGTGTTCTTTTTCTAAGGAGGATGTTTTCCTGAATGAAACTGTAATAACTTAAAAAATATAGGTAGCATTGAAATTAAACAAAATAACCATAAATAAAACGATATAACTCGATAAATTAAATATTACTTTATAAAGTAAACGAAATATATCAATATATAGAAGAATCTGTAATAGAACGATGTATGACAGGGTCAGAAATGAGGACATAAGGAAAGAATGTAGGATAACGGAATATGTATTTAAAAGAATGAAAGTGAACACATTGAGATGGGTTGGCCACATGGGGAGAATGAATGAGGAACTCCTGACGAAGAAAATATACATTGCGGACAGGAAGGGAATGAGAGGACGGGGCCGCCCAAGGAAGGGATGGCACGTCCATGTGAACGATATTCTGAAAGACGGAAATGTGAGAAGCATGTACAATAGACGAACATGTATGAGGCGATGAATGTGTGCCAGGATAGAAAGATATGGCGTTCGGTTCTCTCTGCCTACCCTGTATGTATATCAATATAACAATAAATTAAATTTGACGCAATGAATTAAACGAAATAACCCAACAAATTTAATAGGACTTAATGAAATTAAATGAAATAACCCAATTAATTCAACGAAATATCCCAATAAATTAAATGAAATAACCCAATAAACTAAATTCGAAGCAATCAAACAAACGAAATATCCCAACAAATTAAACGAATTAACTCAATAAACTAAATTCGACGCAATCAAATAAACAAAATATATCAATAAATTAAACGAAATAACGCAATAAACCAAATTCTACGCAATCAAATAAACGAAATATCCCAATAAATTAAACAAAATAACCCAATAAACTAAATTCGTCGCAACCAAATAAACGAGATAACAATTAAATATGAATTGATAAATTAAACGAAATATCCATAAATGAAATGACCCAATAATTTATATAGGTAACAAAAAAATAAATAAAGGTAACACAAAAACACAATTTATTAAATTTGACATATATTTTTAAATATTTGTAAAAAACACTCAAATAAATACAATTAATCAACAAGAAGTACAATAATATAAACGCTCCTAAAGAAAGTGTTAATTAAGAATACAATAAAGTAGACACGTAGATACTGAAGCTATTTTATATTTATACATTTTTATTTATTTCCCGAACCGAAAGCGTTTAGGCCATTTAATTTTCTCTGCTGATGCTAGCTGAGATTAGCGAATGCGCTTGAGCAATTATTTTTTTTTCACTTTTGTGGATTAAAACTCTTTCATTATATATATGTTTTATATTTTGTTTTGATTTTCAAGTATCTAATCATAATTGTTATTGAATCAATATCATTTCTTGTTTACAATACCTACAAAAAATACAATCTACATAAAAAAATGCACGTAAAAAAGCAACATTGATAATTCCTACGATAAAAATTTACGTTAATTTTTGATTCTGAATAAGTAAGTTGGCTGTTTGGTCGATTGGCTGTGGTGTGTCTCTGCTATAACATTAATTCGCTACGCGGTAAACACAAGACAAAAAAGACACAACATACAACAGCATCTACTGCCGTTAACTGGATCAAGGTCGTTTAGCGATGAATCAGAGGGAGCGCTCAAACTAAAGTCTTAGAGAGGTGAGTTGGATTTGAATAATAAAAACCTATCTCAAACATACGTTGCTAAAAAAATACATACATACACACTCACTAACATCTGCATTTTTAATATCCACACTATGGAATAGTGGAGTCATGATTTTAAGCGTATTTTTTACATCAATTTCTCAACGGGTATCACGTAGAGGGTGCATACTGTGAATTTCGTCGTGATGTATATGTATGGATTATCATTTTTGTGTCCTCTCTACAGCCCAAACTATAAGTTCGATCGACTTCATATTAACATCATACATATGTGTAAAGTGCATAGACCTAGAGTTGATTAGTTTTCCATATAAAAATTTGAGTTTCTACTCTATGATTTCATCATTTACGTTGCTTTATTTATAAATACACTCATCAAAAATGCATTCAAGGATAGTCAAAATTTAAAGAAAAAAAAATTGCCATATCAATGTGAAATAGAATAATTTGGTGAAGACATTTTGTTTTACTGAACTTTTGCGAACTTGTGAACTTTCTTTTTGTGTTACTCTGCTGTGAACGTCGAGGCTGACAAATTGTTTAAACTGAGATCTTTTATCTTTTGACATTTTTTTATCTGGAGTTTTGTTGTGTTTAATTCTTTGTGAAAGCTAAAATAAAATTGTGTGTGAACCTGAATTGGTGTTTGTTGGCGAACGCCCTCCTCTTTTAAGCCCCTCTTGACCGACCTCTAAGGAGGCCCGGGATCAATACATTTTTTATTAAATTTACAATACATATACAAAATATAAAACAATCAAACCACCTATATAGAAAAAGATGCACATTTAGGAAAAGTCGTAGTCACCTACCCCACTCCGTTCGGAACGTTATAGAAACAAGCGTTCTGTTCATCCCCGGAGCGGCTGCTCTCCGGACGAAACAAGAACCACTATCATGCATATTTCATACCAATTCCACTAAGAGTCCAACCACAATCGTGGAGGCCCGTCAATCTCGGCGAGGGTTACCCCCTGACAGCGCTACGGTACACTAGACTATCACAGGGAACCTTCGCTACGCCTGTAGTACTTTCAGTTCTTCGAATTCCACGCCACGTCTCATCATCATGGCGGGCTGTAAGAAAAATATTTCCCTTTACCAGAGTGCAAGCACTCGTGTGTCTTCTTCAGCCCTCTGTCCTCCCCTGCTGGATATAGGCATCTTCAATAACCTGCCATTTCCTTCTGTCGGTTGCTGCTTGCAGATAATTTTTACCCCCCACAGCGGATATGTCGTCCTCTCTTATTTTCCCAAGGTCTCCACCTTAATATTTTAGGGGTCCATCTTGTGGGGTCTTGAATTCTAATATGGCCCGCCCATTGCCACTTCAATCTTGCTACGTGATCCATGACATCCGCTACTCTAGCTCTCTTCCTAATTTCCTCATTTCTTATTCTATCTCTTTGGCTTATACCAAGCATGGATCTTTCCATGGATCGCTGTGTGCATTTGAGCTTTTCTAAATTTTTTTGTAAGGATCATGGTCTCCAATGCATATGTAGTCACTAGCAGTATACATGATTCATATGTTTTTCTTTTCAGACAGATCGGAGTCTCTTTATTTTCTAGGATGTGTCTAAGTTTGTCGAAAGCTACCCAACTCATTTCTATTCCTCTTGGCAGTTCCGCCGTTTGGTTTTCTTTGCCCAGTTTTATCTTGTGTCTAAGATATATATCCACTATTTCGAGATTCTTATTGTTAAAAGTGATGATCTTGTTTTGTGATGACCTTGCACAGTGATGATCTTGCACTCGTGTGTAAAGGAGACAATTAAATACAAGACACAAAATATTCCAACAAGACAAATATTTTTTTTATGATAAATTTATGAGTTTAACTGCCTATATTTCCAATTTTTTTAAAAATATCGAAAAAAGCTGAAACACCCCAACTAGAAAATTTAATTTTTTATAAAAAATATTAACATTGTATTAACACATCTCAAATTCTTTTTAACAATTTTTATAAAAATTGAATTTAATGACGACATTGCTTCATACAATTTGTATGGCAGTAGCCTACACACAATATCTAAGAAGACTTAATAGTTTGTTACTAATCTCCAATCATACATACATACCATCATGCTGTTTTCATATTCTGGGTAGCATCAAAGGACTGACCTCCATACTATCCTATCTTGACATACATACCTAGGTACATGTGTTGTACAGAAAACCAAAAATCTTAAATTTTAAATAATTTGTATTTATGGGTTTATAGTTTGGTTATTATTCTTCAACTATACATACTATCGCTATCGACAGTTGGATCTCATGTGATACATGCAACTAGTATATATACATTAATTATTATCTATATAAAAAGGAGTTAATATAATTTACATATCAGTCAAAATATTTTATTAATTTTCTTTTGAATTCGTTATATTCAATTGCCAGTCTCAAATCTGATTCAAGTTGGTTAAACTACACCACTCCATAGTAAGTGTAGTAGTGCTTTGCAAAACTTGTACATGATACGAAAAGAAGAAAAAAAAATTGCTACTTGTAGAAAGAAGTAAAGGGACCTTATTCAGGGGGTAAACCTATACATATGTAGATTGTGATACATTATGTAGAATACCCATAATGTTTTTATCAACAAGGTATGTAGGTATCGTAACATATCAACAAATTGAACATGTTTTTAAACAAATTCAACTTAAGAGAGATTAATGTTATTTTCAAACAATTATTCGACATATTATAGCAGTCAATCAACTCTGCATCACTGTAATGTATGTTTATAACAGGATTGTCCATAAATAGCGAGTTTGATGAATGTTGGTGATCAAACTGAAATATAATTGAAGCTAATCATAATTTTTTATTTATGTCCATGAAATATACAATTATGGCTTCATTGCTGTAAGACAATTTCTTTCAATCTAAGAGCTTCAATTTGATATATTAGTTACAAATTACTTCATTGCATTTTTTTATCAACTTAAGCAATGAGACTTTTAATGATAAATTAAAAAAAATCAATTGTAAATCAATTATACATATGAAATTATCCTGAAGACTAACACACATTGTCCAATATGAAAAACACATAGGAAATAAAAATGCCTAGATAACCCTCAAAAGTTGGAAAGACATTTGGTAGTCCACATCACAAGAGGGACAAAACTGCACAAAAAAGCCCTTTTGGCCTTCGATCAGTAGGTATAATAAGAAAACAGAAAACAATATACAAATAAAAAGACAATTAACTGCAGTAATATAAGGTTTCATCAAAAGATATCAGAGTAATCGGCAGCAACAACATTCAGGCATTATTTTATAATAATTAAAGAACATTCTTGAAATAAAAATCTAGACAAAGACGCTGTAACGTATGAAGATAAAAAAAAAATATCACGAAAAAACATGAACAGCAGACTAATATAAATAGAAGTTCCTGTAAAATGAATGGGAATCGATGAATACCTTCAGTAGGTACATCATTAATACATTCATAGCACAAAGACAGGTTTTTATTTTATATAAAAAAACTTTAATTGATCGTTATTTAAAATGCGAGGACTTCGGAAAGCGAACGTTTTTTCAAACATCAAACGTTGATCAAACACAAATATCAAATCGTTGATCATAAATATCAAACGTATATTTATTTTTTGCCATCAAATAATTTACTACGCTTGAAAATAACCATTTTTTTTAAATGATAAATATTTTTGACACGCTCAAATGATTATAATTAATCAATTATCAAAAAAGGTGTGGCTGTATGTAAGCACTCAAAATGAAAGGATTTCACAACTTAAAATATGATAAGGGAGCTCAATGCACAATGCGTTGAGTGTTGCGCAAACGCGTAAATTAATCAAGGCTAGAGTGTTTCAACGAAGATTAATTTTAAATAAAATAGAACTGAAAATTACATAATTTACATAAAAATGATGTAACACGATTATATAACGTTTTGATGCGAGGACTAAAAGTACTGCACAATTTTATCGTTACATATTTCAACTCTTTGTGAAGAAATTTCAATCCTTTTAATTATATTCAGCATTAAGTTGCAGGAAAATAAATAAACTAAAGTAGATATATATTGAATATTATTATTGTTGCATATACGCATCATTGGATTTTTTACTGTCGGGAGTAAATGATATTTTTATATGATAAACATACGCATGGTACAAAAAAGGTTAACAAGCCATGAATATTATTATTGTTGCATATACGCATCATTGGATTTTTTACTGTCGGGAGTAAATGATATTATTATATGATAAACATACGCATGGTACAAAAAAAGGTTAACAAGCCATGAATATTATTATTGTTGCATATACGCATCATTGGATTTTTTACTGTCGGAAGTAAATGATATTTTAATATGATAAACATACGCATGGTACAAAAAGGTTAACAAGCCAAAAATGAACCAAAAATTCTGGCGCGGCTCAGGGATGACATCTATGCGAAGGCATTGTCACCTCATGTATAAGGACTGTTCTTTCATTGTTTTCAAACCAACTTATGTATTATGTTACAGATGTTGTCCTGCACGAACGTTGGAATGCTTGCTATTATCTGGTTTAACAAACATAAAAATACCACACACTATCACGGCATATCCCACAGCGACAGGTGTGCGGGTGTGAATTACTTGTGGAAGCACGACACATGCGTTTATACCCAGATATCAGTCTTGCTTGATAATTTCATAAAATATTAAGAATATGAAAAAAAAAATACCGCAGACAGCGCGACCGTTGAGAAGAACATCAAGTTTTAATGGCACAACCAACATTGCATAATATTATGACATATCGAAAGCAATGCTGCCAGTATTGAAAATGCATATTCCGAAAATATTTATAACCATTGATATTTTTACTATATTAATGTATAAAATTCATTTTTGTGAATCTAAATTATTCAGGGACTCACATATAAAAAGTTTCATCACAATTGGTTCAGCCGTTTAGGAGGAGTTCAGTGACATACACACGTACAGAAGAATTATATACATAAAGATAGATGGCGTAACAAAAATATATTCTTCGTCACTTTTCAGCTTATTTCAAAGTGAAAGGTTTTTGATGAATAACATATGTACATAGAACTTTCAAAAATTGGATTGAAAGGGACGTCAATAAAAAGGCATAATTGGTGAAATCGCTGTGTAAAGTGATCACGTAAAACGGCCAATGACAGGTCGTGAGCCCTGTAGGTGCTTTGATTATTGGTTTTTCTATAATAATCCAACTTCATCTCTATTGAGATATTTAAAAAAATGTGATAAAAGTTTATTTATGTTAATATGTTGTTTGATGATATCACTTCAATGGGAAAACTGAAAGTATTGCACAATTACATAAGTGTGCATATGAAATTAAAGTATTTCAACATTTACTTCAACCTTTGTTGAATGTAATAGTCATGTTTTTACACTCCACACTATGGAATAGTGGAGAGTCTTGATTTCACAATTTCTAAGCGTATTTTTTCACATCAATTTCTCGATGGGTATGATGTAGGGAGTGCACACTATGAGTTTCGTCGTGTTGTGTTCGTATGTATGGCGTACTCCGTAGGGATAATCCTTTTTGTGTCATCTCTACAGCCCAAACTATAAGTTCGATTGACTTCATATTGATATCATATGTGTTAAGTCCATAAACATAGAGCCGATTAGTTTCCATAGATATCCGTTAACTTCTTCTCTATGATTTCATCTGTCCAAATTTTCAATATGCTCTCACGGTCTGGAAAAGCGAGGTATTTTCATACTGTTTGAAATTTTGATACAATAAAAATACACTCATCAAAAATGAATTCAAGGATTGTCAAAGTTTAAAGAAAAAATATCTGCCATATCAATGTGAAATAAATTTCATATTTGTATGAAAAATGTAAATAACAGAAGTAAAATAGCTTCTGTGAGGGAAAATTGAGTGATCAACGGCATATTGATATTGTACCTACCTTTGTGTCTCTATGGACAAGTGCATTTTTTTACTCTCCACTTCTATCTTCCTCAAGGAGTAGGCAGTGAGAACCGAACACCGCATTCTTCTATCTTGACTCATACATCGCCTTGATACACTGTCTTATACATGCTCATCTTGCTAGTAATGCAATTTTACTTAAAATTTCACAACAGGTATCATGTAGAAAATTAATACTATGAGTATCGTGACAATGTTTTTGTGTGTATGGTGTATAGTGAAATATTTTGTCTTCTGGGAATCTTATATTTGCTTAATAATCTTATAGAAATGTACTTCATAAAAATACATTTAGAGATTGTCAATCTTTCTAGAAGAAAAAATGTACACTTACTGTGGTGTGGAGAGTTTAGTGTTGGCTACAACTAACACTTAACTCGTTGTTTTGCATTATTTTGTTTTTTTTTTTTGACAGCGCTTTTCATTGTATTATATTTGTTACTCGGACAACTAACAGGTTCCGTTTCAAAAAAGTGCTTAATACGCACCCAAATCACATTCTGGAGACCTTTGATAGTTCCTTTGATGTGGAGAGTTTAGTGTTGGCTACAACTAACACTTAACTCGTTGTTTTGCATTATTTTGTTTTTTTTTTTGACAGCGCTTTTCATTGTATTATATTTGTTACTCGGACAACTAACAGGTTCCGTTTCAAAAAAGTGTTTAATACGCACCCAAATCACATTCTGGAGACCTTTGATAGTTCCACATGATAGATGACAACTATAAGAGTATTTTATTGAACAAGAACGTAAGACTGAAAGACATGCTATGTCCATACTGTCCATGTGTCGGTAAAGAGTTGATTATCCTGTTTGTGCTTAACCCTATTCATATTCCTATTGAACGAGTCTTCATAGTATTATGTACCAACATACATATTATGTCAATGTTTCGACCCCTAAGAACAGATTCAATCTTGACCTTTGATAGTACACACTACACACTGAATGTTATTGACTGAATAATTAAATGTTGTAAGATGCCCTACCCATGTGTGGACCGGTTTGGTTAGCTGTGTGAACTAGATTTCGATAAAATATTATATTACTCCGTTTTGCACAACGTAAAAAAAACATTTAGCACAGATTCCATTATAGGTACATACATAGGTATACAAACCAAAATTTGAACTTTTGACTGTCGATTGAGAAATCAGTAGTTAAACCTCAACATGTACCTAAATAAGAAACGATATTCAAAGCAATTTCCCATACTTTGCTAGCAGTTATATATGAAAGCCACTGCTACTCATGGTTCGTCAAAACTAATCATTGTTACCTTCTGTGGGACTTTAACATAGTCTGGCGGACACGGCCTCCTGCTCTTATAATAAATAATAAAAAAAAACTTATTAATTATTATTTGTGTATTCTTTGAATTTAAGTCATTTTACAATGCCTACCAATTTAACTTTACACTGGTTAAAAACCAACCAAAACAAGATGAAACCATCATATAAATAAAATATAAATTAATGAATGAAATGAATTCTCTAAAAATAATTATTTAAAATATCCTTTTTTTTTACAATTTTTTAAAATTATTCCATAACTCAATGTCGTAGAGAAATAAATATTTTATGTGCTTAAAGAGTGCATAAAATCAAAGTGAATGATCAATATTTTTTTTTCAATTCAAATCAGGTTTGTTCTAAAAATAGAAAAAATCAACAAATTTGGGGTTTCCGATATTTTGAAACTCACATAAACCATTTTTAACGCACGCGACAGTTACCCTTGCTAACGCGTTACTTCATAATGTATAAGGCGTTTTAAATTTATCATATTTTCAGTCACTAGGTTTTGCGTTATATGGCCTCTTAAAGAAACATCAAATGTTAAAAGATGGCTCCACACTTCATTAAAGAACTGTGTCAAAGGACTGTGCTATATTAGATTAAGATCATTTGGATCTCATTAGAGAATTGGATAATAGAGTTCGTAAAGCGGCTTACTGTGGTACATACATATGTACTACATTACGCTGTCATGTGTTTTATTATTTTATTTTTATTTCAACACATTGAAAAAAAACACGAAAGACACAAAAAACTCATCACCCTTAAGCAAAGTGCCAAGCACTTGTGTGTGAAGGAGGCATTTAAACCAAAAGATCCAATAAATTATATCTACAGAAGTTTTTGTGTCAACAAAGTGGATATCCAATTCAAAAGTATTTTTCCACAAAAAATCGATTATAATGACCGAATGTTTACGGCGAGGTGGCTCGGCATAATCAAGGTCTTAAATATTATTAATAATAAAATTGATTCTCCTGCTCTCTTAAATTATACATATATCTTTCAACATCCCTACCCTTAGAACTAGAAATACTCCTCTTTTCCACCTAACCACTCAACACACAACACAACAACATAGAAAGAATGAGTGATGACCGTCTGACAAAAAAAGTGTACAAGGCTGATAAAAGAGGAACGAAAAGTAGAGGTCGGCCAAGAAAAAGTTGGCACGATCACATAAATGGGATTTTGAAAGATGGTGATGTTAGAAGTAAGAATAACAGAAGAGCGTGTATGAGACGATGTATGGACGTGAATGAAGCGAAGAATGTGTGTCAAGAGAGAGGAGTCTGGCGTTCGGTTCTCTCTGCCTACCCCAAATAGGGAAATGGCGTGATGGTATGGTATGGTATGGTATGGCACTCAACACACCAACTATGCTCAACATGCAACAATCTACAGAATCTGTAATACATATAATAGGAATTTCCAAGAGATTGACATATTCTTACTTAGCGCCCCCACATTTAAAAAATATATCAAACTTAAAATTTCATCCTCATAATCAAATTTAACACTTAATTACTTATACTGACACATTTGTATATGCAATTTCACACATCATTCACACAATATCTCACCATAATATGTAACCATTCCTAATGTATCTTAATATACTACAATAACTTCAGCGACAACCTGTAATTGGCTTTATTATTAATCAATTCATCTTTATGTTATATAATTTATTATATGCTGTATGTTGTCCTCTAAATAAAATTAATAAATGAAACTAACCAATTTAATAAAAAAATATCTTACACTACAACATTTACAGCGTTACCACATGTATGGATAGAGTTTCAGTGATTTTGTAATGTTACCAAATATGTGGGTGAGTCTAAAGTGCACTTTCGACGAACACTATTTTCAACGGGTTTCAGGTTTTCGACGGGATTTTCAACGCGATGAGCAAAAAAAATAGAACGTTTTCTATTTTCAACGCGATTTTCATCCTTTTGGTAAAACAGAAATCTGTAAAATTATTCGCTGACGTCGTTACCGACGAGTCAAAATGGCTGCCGTTTGCGTTGACTTTTACGTGTGACATTCGCTCGCGATGTATTTTGTTTATTTGGAAAGTGTCTAAACTTTCGATATACTATATTATAATTATTATATAATTTTTCGATATACATTTATTTATATTATAATAAAAATTTGCACATATAATTGTGTAAACTGTGTAAAGTACTGTAAAGCGATGCTCGGAGTAAGCTATATTTTGGATGCTGTTTTAAGCGTTGCGTGTAAAGCGATGTTTGGAGTACCTGTATTTTGGATACTATTTTAAGCGTTGGAAACTAGGTCGCGTTGAAAATAGTGTCCGTGTAAAGTGCACTTAAGATTGAAGAATTGTTTTACTTTAAATTTTGTATTGTATATAGGATGATTTTTGTTTAAAGTAGTTAGTTTCATTAAAGACCTTGATAATGTCGAGCCAAAACTTGTATGTGTTATAGGGGTGCACAATTAACCCACTATAATTATATGTTGTCTATTACTCTCTACACGTACAAAGGCATAGGTAACGTGACTTATCTATGTCTTTATGTATTTGAAGTACCTACATAGCATATTTTTACTCATCACTAACCCAAGAGAATATAGTGGTGAGTTAAAATTTCGCAATTTTTAAGGCTATTTTTTAATTGCAGATTATCAACTAATATCATGCTGAAATTATATTATTGTGAAAGTTTCACCACAATGTATCTGTATGTGCTGTTTACTGTGTGCTATGTACAGCTTGTTTATTTTAATTTATCGATTATAGATTAAAGTACTCATTCTATTCTATTCAACTTTTGCAAATTTGTAAAGGTAATATCCACTTAGACCCCGATAGATTTTCTTTTATTTTCTTTTATATTGCTTCCCGGGCAACTAACAGGTACTATGTCAAATATCAATATAACATTTATTTTGAAAGATATCTGAATAGTGCTTCTCAATTTTTTGAACTGTCAAATATTTCAAAGTGACCCCAAGCTCGGGAACTTAAAATATGAAATTAGAAATGTAGCGTTGGTCACAACCCACTCGTTTTATATATAATTTTGAAGGACGGCACTTAACTATTCTGAAATAATTGGGTATTCAGATGGATTTTTCACTGTGGAATTATTTATCAATCTGTGCAATTTCTAGAGGGAAAATGATGTCTTATACGCCTACCCTCATGTTGCAATGTCATATTGCATTATTAATGGACGAATGCGTAAGTAATACCTATACCTACCTATAAAGTGTTATAAACTATAATTTGACATTATTTAGAACACAATGGCCCGGTATTACAGTTGGCCCTCAACTCATTGAGTTTGTTAAACTCAAGATTAATGTTAAGGGGAGATTGAATTAATTTCCGTATTACAGTGCAATATGACATGTCAGTTATTAAATCTTCAATTATAGACATATTTTACTTTTTCTGTGGTTATTATCTGTCAAATTTTAAATAACCTCAAATAATACGAACTACAAAACGGGACGCTACGACTTGAAATACTATTGTTTTATTATCCAACATGGTAAAATTATTTTTTTTCACCAAAATAATGCTTTTAAATGCCCATGTTCGTTTCAATATGGCTGTCAGTTTGTTTTGTTGTGTGGCGCCACCGTCGATACAACTAACGCCTCTAGTGATAGAATACTGAAACTACACTCGTTGCCTAACGCCTCTAGTGATAGAAACTGAAACTACACACGTTGCCTAGCAAATGACAGTTGACTCACCGTTAAGTACTTAATCCGCCAGAAACGTTGAGTTAAATATTTGTCGTTTAAGTGACGTATTTGAGGGAAGATTAGGCCTAAACGGACACTGTAATACGCTATATTTTTGTAAAATTTGAGTTTAGCTCTTAAACTGAGACTGTAATACCGGCCCATAGTCTGGGAACCTTCAATAAATGATTTAGAGTACCAACTTTGTTCAACAGAACCAACAATTAAGTAAAAGCGACCTCGTTTCATCAAACGGCGCTATATAAATTAGATAGTAGGAATTGCCATTAAATTATATTCAGAACCTGCGAATCTCTCACCTATTAAATTAAAATAATAACTCACCTATTAAATTAAAATTTGTTACAAAATAATTGAAACATGTGTAGTTTTTTAGTTAAACGGGAACGGCCGTGATTATTTACGGGAGCGAAATTAAATATTTACAAAAATACATTTTAAATTCGTTATATATTTGATGGTTTTAATCATTATTTAAAAATCAACAGTGAACATGGTGTTTCAAATAATAAATTTGCCAAATAGAAATGTAACAAAGATTTTTTTAGTTACATAATCTACAATTTGATTAAAATTTTTGACATAAAGTAGGTCCTTGTTTGCAGGTACTTGTTTGCAGGAACTTTATTTGATATCGATATATAAATCGATAATAATATGAGTAACAGATCTCTCAATAGTCTTCAATAGGTTTTTTGGGCAGGCAACAATGGAAGAACATTGATCCTAAACATAGTATTGTGATGATAGCTTTTGGAAGAAGAAGAAGAAGAAGGTTATTCAAATACCGTAACGAAATTCTTAAAGTTAGCATAAACAGTCGTAATCTGAATTATTCTAAATTTGTATAAAAATAGTTGACACATACATAGTAAGCATAGAATCAAAATGAATAATACTTAATCAATTTATGATTAATCCTAATTTTCATAGAAAATTTGTATTACGCGTGAATCTGAACGATAATTTAGCGTAAGGTCATTTAGATTATGGCCATTATGATATTTTTTTATATAGAATTAGTTATAGATACTTATTATTTTATGTTACGTATATCTACTTATCGTTCGTACGGTACAATGAGGATTTCACTGTCGAATATTACGTGTATTGTCACAAAGAGTTGTATAGAACCAATAACTAGATAATATAATCTGTACATTGTACATACGTACCTACGGGTTATAATCCTAAATGTATTTTACTGACAAATTGTACACACTTGTGTTTCCTATTCATAATTTACGCGGCCAGATTATTGGCAGAAATATTATATTTATGTTTTTACCACCTTTCGGAACCGCAAATCTAAACATACTTTCGAATGTCATGGTCCTTCCAGAATTATTTAGCCACTCTTTCGAGTTTTAACTAAACAACTCTGATGTAGAAAAGACATATCTGATAACTCTAAATAAATTTATTTAATGAACTGAAATGCAGTTAGGTAAACAATGGCTTCTTGAAGTCAACAATTGGCTATCATGTTGGCTATCTCATTAAACACAAAAAAGGCTAAAGCAAAATAATCTATCTAATTATACCAGGGGGGCAATTCTGGTCCAACCGGCGAAATCAAAACCCTCACAAATATCCATATCATGAATATTACTATTATATGGACTTCTATAATATCTTTAGATGTCATAAAACTCCATATGATAATTATATCCATGATATGGGTAGTCACGAGGATTTTGATTTCGCCGGTTGGACCAGACTTGCCCCCTGATTTCTTCTTCACCTCCTCTTTCTCTCCTGATCCTTTTTTTTCCTATCATTGTTAAGAACTCTTATTATATTCAATTTATTGGTCTCTTTTTTTTAACTTTTCTAATGATATCTTTATTTTATTTATTTTTGTCATATCAAAATCTTGTTACAGTTCACATTATATTATATATATTACATCAACTCTGGTTGGTTGAAAGAAAGTGCCGTTTGGTAATAAACAGAAATGTGTACAAATTATATGTAAATAAATAAATAAATAAATAAATAAAACATCTATTGAGACGAAAGGAAGTTTACATACAAATACATAGATATATATCAACAAATGAAAAGAAAAACAATCTTTCTGACTCAAAAGGACCATGCTCAGCTATGTTGCAGGAAGTCCCTCAGCAGCTGATATTCAGTATGATCCTATTACTTATGTATACGAGGTCTATTTTATTTATATGCAGATAAATATAAATCCAAAAAAATCCAAAAAATGCTCCAAAAATACACATATACAAATATACACACATACATATACATACACACATTTATTTATACACACCCACACACATAAATATACAAGAACGATATTTTTTAACAGATTTTTTAACTATCTCACCTACAGAGCTTACGACCTGTCATCGGCTGGTTTACGTGATCACTTTATGCGCTTGCGCAACGTTCACCAATTATGCCTTTTAATGAGATCCCTATCAATTCAATTTTTGAAAGTTCTATATATTGCAATACTGAAATTCTTTTCGCTTGAAAATAAGTATTTTTACTACAGCCTTCCATGTGTGAAATTATGAACAACATTCTTATTATTTTTATTTATTTTTGTTGTAACGCCATCTATTGAGAGAATTGGGTTTTTGTAAATAATTAAAGCAACAATTCTTATATCTGAGGTGACAAATGCATTTTTCGCATAGATGTCATCCCTGAATTGCGCCAGACTTATAAGGTCATTTTTGTCTTATTTACCTACTTGTACCAATGTGTAAGTAATCGAATATTTTTATTCTTGCATATGCGCAAACATTGGATTTTTTCTCTGTCGGGAGTCAAATATATTTTTAACAGATTTTTTAATTATCTCAATAGAGACGAAGTATTGACACTTCGTCTCTATTGAGATAATTAAAAAATCTGTTAAAAATATCTTTGACTCCCGACAGGGAAAAAATCCAATGTTTGCGCATATGCAAGAATAAAAATATTCGATTACAAAAGAACGAGTTACAAACAAAAAGTTACAAACAAATAAAATGAACTATAATATCCATACATATGAGAGCAATGAAATTCGATCATCGAAAGACCTACCCTTAATCATTAGTGAGATCAGTTCAAGAATATTAGCCTAGATTGGACGTCATGTCGTAAGATCGGGAGAAGAAAGAGCCCCAGAACGCAAAATAACCCTGCGGGCAGGACACCTTTGGAAAGATCAAGGCAGAGTTCGATGGACTATGTCACCCAAGATTTGAATGAGCTGAATGTTTGTGGTGACTGAAAGTCCGTTGCTGCCGACAGGAAGGCTTGGAAATTCGTGGTTCAGGAGACTATAGCTCTACCGAAGTTGTAGGGCCATCAGAATTAAGTAGTGTTTAAACAGACGATGCTTTTTTAAAAAAAAAAAAATTTGGACACAAAAATAATACTTTGACGATGTTCTTTGATAGAGCAATTCCAATCAGTAACATTATATATAACAATTATGTTCTATATAACGTTATAAAATTCTTTAAGCTTACTTTATAAAATTGTTAATAATAAATTCGATTCACCGGAATTGAATAATCTCATTACTTATCGTGTTCGCTCTAGGACAACCCGACAAACTCATCTTTTCTATATTCCACATTATAAAACAAATCACCGAAAACATTCTACCATTCCTCGTATCTGCGAAACATTTAACAAAAATTTCAATCGTTTAGACATATTTCACACTCCGTATAGCAGGTATATGAAAGAATTATCCAACCTGATCCGAGATAATAATATATAGATGTTTTGTTTTATTTTATTGTATGAATACAGTACAACTTAATTTGCTCTCCCTCTTTTAGTTATCCTCTGACATTCCCGTAACTTTCCTATCCCACTATCCTTAACCATCTCCTACTAATTATTTCTTTAATTTTTCTTTTTTCTCTTATGTGTGTTAAATATTAGATCAGTGGATATACATCATTGGATGGCAGGCCTAGCTATAGATTGTACCACTTAGCAAATATATTTTAATGAATGTAACCTGTATATCTGTGTATACCCCCAATAAAATAAAATATTATATATAGAACATATTTTTCATAAATATAGAACATATTTTCATATATTTTTTTTCTAGTTTTTCTTTAGTAAGAATTGTCCGATAGCATAATATTATATAAAATGAGTACATACTGAATACACAAGGTCAATAAATAATAAACTAAAACGTATGTAGCTTAGGTTACATCATTGATACAATCAATTTATTTATTGTTTCTACATAAGTTGTGGCGTGTATTTTACTATTACTTGTAATGCTATTTATTCTATGAAGCGTTGCGTGTTTTGTCTTTAACGGTTAATAGGTGAATACGTAGAATTATTAGCAATAGGACTGACTCTTGTTATTTGTATTAATATTTTAATGACAGACGACAATTAACTAAGTAACAAATAATTATCGTCAATAAAATAATATTTTTCTAAAATTTAGCATGCTTTATTAGGCATAGAATAATAATAAAACTATGGAATACTCATTCCCATACAATACCTCGCTGAAATAGTGAAGCCGTTTTATTGGCCGGCTCGTGTCAATATATGTATGACTCTGCTATAATTTAGCAAGTAATTTTCTAACTATTCCCTAATTAATTTAGTAGCGTCTAGCCCCTGAGTTTCTTTTCTGCATTCTTAGGTAAGGTTTAAGTTTGTGTATAATAATAATAGCGAGTCGCGTGAGCGAGTTGCTTTATAAATTGAATTATAAATTATTATAAATTAAATATATAATATTCTTTTAATTTTTCGCATTTAATATAAAATTTCACAGCTCATTTGACTGAATACTACGAGATCTCAACCAATCAGAGAGCCAACCGGAAACAGAATGCAAACGGGTAGATTCAGATTGTAGACTCTAGTATTAATTTTGTAAGCAGTTAAAACATTCCATTTTTGGAGAACTTATCACGCAGACGGCCAAATGATTACTGAATGCTCGTAGCAAAATGTTGACCAAATTAGTCAACATAAAGCAGTCTCATTTACTGCAGGCTAAAGAGTATTCTATACTATTATAATTCTATGATATTATGTATGTACATAGGTATATAATATATAAATAATGAAGACTTAACGTTTAGACATTTAACTTAATTTTACATAATGTTTAACATTTTATATGCTAACTTCATCAACTTCAGATATTATTATAAGTACAACTTAGTATTAAAAATAATAAAACTTGGTTATTATTACTACCTTATTCACATCACTGAAAAGAAATAGTAAATCAATTCGTAAATTGCAAATTATTTAAAATATCAAAATAAAATGCAACAAACTCACTGATCAAGCTTTCAATTGGGAATAATATACAAATACCGATACTTAACGTATCAAAGGATTTGGCTGTGAGGAGGTCGCTATACTATCTATCAACCCTAAAGATTCCTGATTTTTAATGTTAAACAAATCTCTAACGATTCTAAAGGTATTCATTATTACCGATTTGAAATTTTTATTATTAATTATTTCGATAAATTTAATATTTTAAATTTATATAATAAATTACCTACTTTTATCAATAGAACTATTTTTAGTATACTAGTTGAATGTAACGCGTGAAATCCAACTGTCGATGGCGAAAGTATGTATAGTTGAAGTAGGTATCAAGTCATAAAAATTTTAATACAAATTAATTTATATTTCAAGATTTTTTGTTTAATATATGAAACATTTAGGTATGTATGTCAGGATAGGATATTATGGAGGTCTGTCTTTTGTCAGTCAGTCAGTGGTGGTATGTATATATGTTTGGAGATTAAGTATCAAATTATTGAGTCCCCGTAGATATTGTGTAGTGCTGCCTTACAAATTGTATGAAACGATGTCGTCCCTTAATTAAAATGTATAAAAATTGTTAGGAAAAGATTTAATGACGATATCATTTAATACAATTTGTAAGGCAGTATACACTACACAATATCTCACTCAATAGTTTGATACCTACTTAATCTCCAAACATACATACATACCATCAGGTTGTTTTTATATTCTGGCTAGGAAAAAAAGACTGTCCTCCATACTATAATATTCTGACATACCTATATGTTTTATATAGAAATGAAAATATCTTAAAATGTTTATAAATATTTGTTTTTGACCCGAATGCAGAGTCTTAGGTACCTAAATACTAACTCCTAACCTCACTGGAGTATTTATTATTCTTAAGTTAGCAATTGCATTGCAAAGACGTCACTAACTAAATACTAAATTCTACGCCTAACTTAAGGTCGTTGGCGTAGCGTTTAACATTATTGCATAAGATGAAGAAAAGACAGATAGTTTTTTATGGATTAAGAATGGCGTTTAAAATGTTTTTTTTTGTCATTACAACACAAACACATGTAACCAAGCTCACACTGACAGCTCAATGTCGCGATTTTTCTGAAATTCTAGCGAATTTTCGGCATTTCGTATAGATCGCTGAATACTCTTTGTGGGATTTGATTTGACAAAATTATTAAATACTAATTTGACGAAGTCGCTAAAATCATTATCCATCGAAAACATCCCACGTTTTAGTATTAAACCCATAGAATTTATTAAACCACTCGTAAGGTTACTTTTTGACAGTCTGCAAACGTTATTTTACGTCACCGCGCATGCGCTAAGTATTTAGAAATGTCTCTGCAATTCGATTCTCATACAAAGACTTCGTAGCATCCTCCAGTTAAGAAGCCGCGTGACCTCCTAACTTTAGTGAGTGACTGCAATGAAAACATGGTTAGTATTTAGTATTTAGGCCGGACTCTGCATTTGGACCTAAGTGTTTATAGTTTCGTACGTATTCTTCAATTATACATACTATCGCCATCGACAGTTGGATCTCACGGATTACATACAAATAGTTTTTTTATTTATTTTTTATTTTTATTTATTGAAGACAAACATACAGCCAATTTAGTACATAAGACAAGCAGACATTAATACAATAAATAAGCCAAAAATGTTTTAAATAATTATATTAATTTCAACTTCAAAGAAGACGCCGAAAACTCGCTAAACTTTGTAAACGACCTAATGATTTATTTACGATTTGTAATAAATTGACATAGTTTGTAGTGAGTGATGCGCGCTCCAGTCAGGCTGACAAATTAACACAAGGTTCAATTTGTGAAGAGTTAATTATACCTACACATGCCTTATATAAACGGTTAAAATATTTAAATAAAAGATTTGGTTTAAATTATACAATCGCGTATGTGCGATTTAATTTTTGCCCTTGAAACTTATATTCAGACCTTTTTTGGCCCGTCGCGTGATCACAACAATAATAAAAAAAAATATGAATTTCTCTTATGGCATTCATCAGCCTTATGTTCGGTAAAAGCGAAACTATGTGAATATGGATCACGTAGCAAAACAAAAATAGAAGTATCAAAAAAATACTTTGAAGGATTTAGGGACAAATAAATACACTCGTTTACCTAATGGCTTTATATATAGGTAGGTACCTACAGTCGTTCGGAAAAAATAATTGATTAAAAATGCAACAATGATGCAAATTCTTTGTTGGATTAAAGACTTATTGAATGAACTTAGAACAAACAGTTTAGGAAGTTATAATATCGACAGGTGCGTTATACCTAATGATATCGATGCAAGTAGTAGGTATAATTTCCGAAAAAAGTCGTGCTAATTTTTCTCAGTAAGTGTAAATTTTCTCAATTTTAGCTAATATCATATACTACCACAAAGTTACCGTAAAATCAATTAATCGTATTAAAAAAAGTAGGTTATGGCCACCGCAACACTCCTCACTACCAAGTTACTTCACAAACTATTCAAATTTTGTATCGAAAAGTTTCAGCATTTTTATGAAATGATGTTAAATTATATTTGATTTAAATATTTTATTACGTTAACTTGATAATTTTATTAAAGTGATGTGCATTTTGAGCAATTTGATGAGATATCCTTACAAAATCTAATGATGTCTAAGCGAGTATTAGATACACAAATTGGCCAAATTTAAAAAGAATCGAATGAGTACTTTAGTCTATAATCGATAAAATAGAATAAACACGCCTAACACAGCACACAGCACATAGTACACTACACACAAAATGTATATGTCTGTGTGTGCTGTGTGCTATGTACAGCGTGTTTATTTTACTTTATCAATTGTAAAGTACTCATTCAATTATTTTCAAATTGTGCAAATTTGTATATCTAATACTCATCTAGACCCCATTAGATTTTGAAGGAAACTTGAATAGTGCTTCACATTTTTTTTTAACTGTCAAATATTTCAAAGTGACCCCAGGTTCAAGAAACAAAAAATTTGAAATTTGTATTTTCAAATTGGTAAAAAGACACATCACTTTCATAAAATGATATTGAAGAAATATAAAGTTTTCATAATAAAATATTTTTATAAAAAAAAAATGAACAAACTCATTTCATAAAAATGTTGATAATTTTCCATACTTGCTAATGAGGAGTATAGCGTTGGCCACAACCTACCCGTTTTTATTTCTGATTTGATAGTTTTACTGTGTAGGTAAATCTTTTTTGCAAAGTGCATACCTATTTGTTTTTTTTTTGTTTCTTTTTTATATATTTCATCAATATGTGTTTTTATGTAAGTATGACAAAGGTAATTTACGCTGTTTATTAGTAAATATATAAATCTGTCTTGATTTTGAGTAGTAATAACTAAATATAGTGTATTTTTATATAGTCTTCATCAATATATTATATGTCCATTCTATTAAGAAATGACTTACAACGCTGCTGTATAAATAGTTCCACAATTAAAATTATTGCGATTTTTTTTTTTACGGATATAAGTTAACCAGTAATAGTTGCCTGTTGAAGATTGATTTGTTTTAATAATCCAGTAGTTGTTATCTTTTAAATATCTATGCATAATTATGTATTGTTATAATTTAATAGTTTACTTCAAGGGCGAGAGTTCAACATAAAGGAGGAATGTTTACCTTATTAACTTATACTAGATACATTTTATCTCATGAAATGGTTAGTAACACTGTACATAACAAATAAAAAAAAAACTTTTTGTTTGAATAAAAAAAAACCTGAGGTCGATCTCCAATATAGGAGAAATATTTCTCTGGGCTAGAATGACCAATGACCAGATAGTTGGAAGAAATTACTTGTTACAGTTTATAGTATTTTGACCAGCTTTAGATTAAGTGACCTAATGAGATGCAATAAATCATCAAATTTAATATATTTTTTTAGGTTAAATAAATAAAATCATACATAAATAGTTACTATCACGCCATGCCTATGTGATTGAGGCAGGCAGATAGATCCAAGTGTCATACACTTATGTCTCAGCATATATTTTTTAGGTTAAACAAATAAAAACATACATAAATAGTTACTATCACGCCATGCCTATGTGATTGAGGCAGGCAGACAGATCCGAGTGTCATACACTTATGTCTCAGCATATATTTTTTAGGTTAAACAAATAAAAACATACATAAATAGTAACTATCACGCCATGCCTATGTGATTGAGGCAGGCAGATAGATCCGAGTGTCATACACTTATGTCTCAGCATATATTTTTTACGTTAAACAAATAAAAACATACATAAATAGTTACTATCACGCCATGCCTATGTGATTGAGGCAGGCAGATAGATCCGAGTGTCATACACTTATGTCTCAGCATATATTTTTTACGTTAAACAAATAAAAACATACATAAATAGTTACTATCACGCCATGCCTATGTGATTGCGGCAGGCAGATAGATCCGAGTGTCATACACTTATGTCTCAGCATATATTTTTTAGGTTAAACAAATAAAATCATACATAAATAGTTACTATCACGCCATGCCTATGTGATTGCGGCAGGCAGATAGATCCGAGTGTCATACACTTATGTCTCAGCATATATTTTTTAGGTTAAACAAATAAAAACATACATAAATAGTTACTATCACGCCATGCCTATGTGATTGAGGCAGGCAGATAGATCCGAGTGTCATACACTTATGTCTCAGCATATATTTTTTACGTTAAACAAATAAAAACATACATAAATAGTTACTATCACGCCATGCCTATGTGATTGAGGTAGGCAGACAGATCCGAGTGTCATACACTTATGTCTCAGCATATATTTTTTACGTTAAACAAATAAAAACATACATAAATAGTTACTATCACGCCATGCCTATGTGATTGAGGCAGGCAGATAGATCCGAGTGTCATTACACTTATGTCTCAGCATATATTTTTTATATTAAACAAATAAAAACATACATAAATAGTTACTATCACGCCATGCCTATGTGATTGAGGCAGGCAGATAGATCCGAGTGTCATACACTTATGTCTCAGCATATATTTTTTATTTATTTATTTATTCAAAATCCACAATAACCATACAAAAAAAATTACAACAATATAATAGTGAAACATAGTACATCAAAAAATTTGAAAAATAGACAGTTTAGTATATGTTGGCACTGACAAAATGAATACAATTTATCAGTACCAACATCCAGTGGATAAGAACTATTCCACTAAGCAGTGCTTGTGTCGGAATAGCTTTCTATTCATTTTAACTTACACAGTCCATACTTATGTATCCCGTTATGTCTAACACACAATTATAACATATCATAAAATCAAACATATAAATTATAACATACAGCTATAAAATCACGGTTTTATATTATTTCATAATTTTAAAAATATATTTTCAATGTTCCTTCTACCTTTGTTGAGAATCCAAGAAGAAAGTTTATTTTTCATAGCACCCAGTGATTTTATATTATACATCTCAGAACCATTTAATTATTTTGTAAATATGTTTAAAATACGAGGGAAAATAAAGCCAAAATGTTTTTGAGCAAACGTGGTATGACTTCTGGGGATGTGTAAAAATCTGTGTCTAATATTGTAGGAATTTTTAACTCGAGTATTATTGTGTAGGTAATATTGAGCTTATGTGAGTTTAATTTCTTGAGATATAGCTGACGAATATTTAAAACTTCAAAATCTGAAAATAATGAATTAGATGGATATCTAAAAGGTTTTTATTTATCGCCTCACACACAGCCATACATACTCAATTGCACTTTTAACGATACCTTTTTTAGAATATTATTCTCATGGTTGTTGATTGATTAAAAATATTATTATTTACTTACTTAACGAGTCCGGAACTCAGATTTTGCCACTCCAATGTGTGTCGGCGGAAATCGCCCTATCTAATCAAGTCGTCCATGTGACAGCCTTCGTCCAGTTCTGGGCAGGACAGCAGATGGTCGTCATCCTGCACTAATTATTACAGAAGGTATCGTCTTCCATCGAGAAACTCCACCTGCTCAGGTTGCCTTTGCAGCCACTCACACCCTCCCTCAGCCTGTTCAATGTCTTCCATATTGGGAATGGTAGGTAATGCACCTTATTGACCTTCTCGCTTGTGTCCATCCATGCAGAGATTGGGTCGTCAATCCACAACTCCTCTCTGCGTTGCTTCTGGGAGGTCTGCAGATCGGCTGTGGACTTGAGAAAGCTATTTCTTGACTTGAGGCGAGGGTTTGGTGTGTTGTGGTCATAGAGTGAGTGTCTTTGATCATGTATTTGTTTATGTATCTCCCCATCCGCTGCCACTCTTCTTCTGATGTCAGGAGGTGCTATGCCTATTATAGGGTACAGTTTGTTTATGTCTGTGGGTCTGAGATATCCTGTGATAATTCGTGCCATTTCGTTTACTGCAGCGTCCACTTGGTTGACATGAGCTGATCTAAACCAAACAGGGCAAGCATATTCGGCGGCAGAGAGGCACCGTCTCAAAGCAGAAGTTAGTATGCAAGAGCTCAGGGCATGCTTCCCACAAGTTGATCCGACAAGCTTTCTCAAGATATTATTTCTGGCGGAGACCTTCTGTTTTGTGTTTAAACAGTGCTGCTTGTAAGTCAGAGATCGATCTAGTGTGACTCCCAGATACTTTGGTACGTGGCCATATTATATATATATATATATTGATGTATACAGATTGCAAAGGTACGTACCTACTATATATTATTATACTACATGGGTAATATAATAACGAAATAATCTTCATTCATGTTAGTAACCGGTTTTACATACATTCACCGTGTCTCACTTACTGTCTGCCCGACTGTCTATGTTCATGATACATACATACATAAACTACATATGTAATATACAAAATGGTTCAATGTCTTATACCTATACGACACACCTAATTGTATATTATAGTGTTATAATTTGTACAAACACAATATCTTGCTGTATCATTTTATATTATTCAATTTTACCTTACAAAAAATACAGTTGGGTAAACAATATCGTTCTTCATCATTAAGCTCGCCATCGTGCAATTATTTAATTGTTGTATAGAAAATTGCAAGTCTCAAAAAAAAAATTCATACAATATTCATTTATGCATATGAAAACATCTTTTGGTCAAAGAAATTTTTCATTTATTGTTCCACGACTCTACAATAGTTTACCTGCCTCTCTTAAAGAAATAACATCACAAAGAATATTCAAAATGAATATTAAAAAATACATCATAAATTATGGGAGGACAGAAGTAACACAAATGCTTAGTATTCAACAGTAACTACTTAATAATTCAAAATTAAAATTATTAACAACATTACTATGCCGTATTGTGTTTGCAATGCTCTTTAAGTAACACATAAAAATATTTTATTTGATTTGGAAACACCAACATATTCAACTAGTCTCTTTCTATGGCTCTGAAATGAAAATCGCGTCAGAGATAGGATTATGACAGGTATTATGGCGGACATTGGGATCTGGTTGATCTGTTTTGTGTGAGCCTATATGTTTGTTGTGATAATGATTGTGATTGCAGAAAGTTGAGATTGTATACATATTTAACGGGGAACGGGAAAAATCATCTGGTTCATAATTGCATTTAATTGTCAATATAAATTGTAAACTGCTAGCCCTAGAACAGGATTTCCTAGTTGGGCAGCAGTAATCTACTTATGTATTGTTGTCATTATACATAAATATGGTGTTATAAATAAATAAATAAAATAAAATATAATACATACCAAATAAGAAAATACACAGCTACATATGTCAGGTTTTTAACCTAGTGAAAATGTTCGTATCTACGTTTAACGCTAAGTATAGTGACTGAAAACCTGATATATAAAAACCGTCTAAATGCACTTTGAAGTTACGAGTTAGTAAGGGTAAATATCGCGTGCGTTAAAGATGGTGTATACGTGAAATCTCGCTTGATATTTTGTCGATATGTCACTTTCATTGCCCACAAGTAAATGCCAGTAGATCGATTTTAATAAAAATAAAATACGATGATAACAAATCGAAATAAAGAACGGCCTTCGTATGCATAAGCTTTAATAAATAACTTTCTTTCGATATGACATACACACGAGTTTACGACCCGCCTAAAAAACCGTTGATTGATATTGTCATTGATCACATGACAGTGGCTAACGTACCTACATAATATATATTATGATATTATGTACGAGTATAATAGTATATATAGCCAAATTTACAATTGTCACGTGCTTTTGAATCATGCAATTATATTTATTGACAGTGACAAACAACGCTATCTATGAAGCATCAAAATCAATTCGTGTAAAAAATAATTCAAGTGCTTTGTTATCACATACATACATTTGTGCACTTCATTCGAAACAATACTCAGGGCTACCACCAATTTATTGTAATTTCCAACATTTAAAATAATTTTTTTTTAATTTTTTTTTTTTTTTTTATTGAGAATACATAATATAAACACATAGTACTTACAAAAATTTAAATTAATACATTTTTTCTCCATAGACACTGTCCCAATAAAGTTAGAAACATGTGCTTGGGACAGGAGCAAATAACATATCTACATTTTACATATTAAATACACATATCCACACATACAAACATCCTCACATAAACAAAAACACAAAGACACCTAATAAATTTTTTCATGTACCTACAATTGTATTTTATATGTACTTTTTTATATTTTTTTATGACTTAAAATGTGTACTTTTGTACTTTATTATTTGTAATTTTTATATTTTTTTGTGCCTTAGATGTTAAGAATTCACGTAGCTGAAATTTATGCTTACTTATTGCCTAGTATTACCTCAGAACAGGCTTTGCCTAGTGAGGTAATAAATTCCATTTATATATTTCATGAACAATATTTTATATTTTATTTTATATTGTATTAATGGAAATTAATAAATAAAAAAAAAAACAACTATGTGTACACCACTAAAAGTATAACGTGACGTCCTACGTAGGCGATTCAAAGCGAACGCGAAAATAACAAACAGTCGGTAACTATGGAAGTGTCCTACGTAACCAACCGCAGGTAGGGTGCGGTGCGGCGCAGCGCGATGCGAAGCGAACGCGATCAGTTGGTTTGATATTTTCGCGCGAATTGGACGCGGTTTCATAGTTTTTTTTTTGGTTAACGTAGGACAGAGCCGCCGCGCCGCAACGCATCGCTTTGAATTGCGTGTAACCGTTTCGGATCGCCTCGCAATCGCGTTCGCTTTGAATCGCCTACGTAGGACATCGCGAACTTTTATTCAGTTGAAAAAAAAATCATTGTTATGGGAACAAAGTTCCCTTACTCAAGAGGATACAAAGTATATTAAACTAAATGTACAATTTATAAGTCTCAAAGTATACATAATGAGTGGAATGTAGGCTGGGTAACATTATTTTGTAGGGTGGGGGATGCCATGAAGTTATTGGTACAGTACGTTTTGTATTGAGAAAATATTTAATAAACGTCTATTAGGGAATTGTGTTAGATTATTAATAACATAAGTTTAGTTTTAGACAATTCTTGATAAAACTCTATTGTATGTAGACATATTATAAATATAAAAAATACTTGGTATTAGTTCCATTGAAATGTATTTGATTATCGACGCGTTTAGTGCTAGGCATATTCTGACGATGTGCTTTGCACGACACGCGTCTATAATCAAATGCGTTTCAAAAGAACTAATTAATAACAAGTATTTGAATAATTTTATGGTTTTTACGTTAACACAGTGGAACACAAAATTCAAATTCAAACCTTGAATTTGAATTTAGCCTCTGATGATGAGTCCAGTGAAAGCGCTTAGGCATTAAAAATAAAAACTTATTGTTATTTAATTATTAAAAATAAAAACCATCTTTTTACTATAACAAAGTATTTTTTTTATATTTGTAATATATCTACATATTAATTACATTATTTTTCATATCACATTTTTTTGATTTCCAAGATTTCCAGGCTGTCTGTCTATTATTTAAGTATGGATTATTTTTTAGTTTAAATAATTAGTAAAAGTGTAGTTATATTCGATTAAATGGTTGGCAAATTCTTAATAATTATTGTTATTAAAACATTTATTTATTTTCTTTGGGAAGCTACATACAGCTCGTTTAAAGTTTAATGATACAATATTATTTTTACAGTGTTAGAGCCAAAAAAAAAACATTACATCAACATAATATAAAAACAAATAACAGTTTACAAGCCAAAAATAATGCATACACACCTTCATACACACCCTTACACAGACTCATACTCACCATCATACACATACATGCACACACATATACATACATACATAAACACATATACAACAAAAAACTAAGGAAGGGAAGAGAAATGAGAGAAGAGAGACTAGGAGGATTGGGCAGAGGGATATTGGTTGCGCATCACCTTCAGAACATCATGTCTAAATCTATAATGCTCCTTAACTCGAGTTTCTATTTTTCTAATAGTTTTTCCTATATGGGTAATCGTTAAACTTAAATTGATTGGTTCCTGTTTTTTTTAATAGGACTCTCCTTATCTTTCTTATTTATTTTCTATTTGTTTAATTTATTAATAAGGGCACATTACACGAAGGAGGTTTAAAACAAAACGCGGTCCGGTCGGCTTAAAACACTATCCAAAATACCTACATACAGCTTACTGAAAACATCGCTTTACACGATAATTATTTTCTCCTTTATTTGCGACCCCTATTATTGCAATTACGAAAAAATTAAATATGTCATTTATGTGAAAAATAGCAATATTTTATTGTTCGATTGTTCCGCGTTTCGTATAACAGTGTTTTTTTATCTTTCTCTTGTTTTCTTCGTCTGACTTTGTATTTTGACTATCCGGCATTTGAATTGAATTGGAAACGATTTAATTATTTTTTGACACTGATCGAGAGGTGCCAAATAAACAAAAGATACCGCGAACGTTAAAGTCAACAAACGGCAACTATGGTGACTCGTCGGCAACGAATAATTAAACAGATTTCTGTTTTACGCAAAACGATACAAAACGCGTTGAAAAATATAACACGTTCTATTTTTTTTCCCAACGCATTGTAAAACCCGTTCAATCTAACTAAAATTAAAACTTATTCAATTGAATAAGTTTTAATTTTAGTGGCGTACACAAAGTTGTGTTTTATTCAATTTAATGAATTAAAAAATGATACCACAAAGTTAAAAACAATCGTTTTTGATAATGTTCAGAATAATTACTAACACATTATATTATGTAATAGCGCCATAGTGTATGTGTGTGTGTGAGCGTGTGTATGAAGGTGTGTGTATGAATGTTTTTGGCTTGTAAACTGTTATTTGTTTTTATATCACGTTGATGGAATGCTTTTTTTGACTCTTACACTGTAAAAATAATACTGTATCTTTAAACTGTAAATGAGCAGTATGTAGCTTCCCAAAGAAAATAAATAAATAACATTTCACATAGCAACGAGGTTTACCACCCATCCTGAATGCTATCTTTTAAGGTGGGACGAGACTGGTGTCGTGCTTCCTTTTATAAGGAAATGCACACCCGCACACCTTTTTTCTGTTACCCCACATTGTGGGATACCCCGTGATAGTAAATAAAACTTAACGAGACCGCAACTCAGATTTTAGCACTCCAATGTGTGGCCATGGAAATCCCTCTGTCTGTTGCTCATATCAAGTCTTTCATGTGACAACTAGTTCTGGACAAGACAGCAGATATGTCTAATAGCACAGTTATATGTGTTCTAAGGAGGTTCATGCATAATTGTTGGCTCTTCGAAATAAATGTGTTTATGGCAATATTTAACAGAGAAATTGATACTCAAGGTGGGTAGAGAATACCAAATGCGTTGTCTCATAATATATCAATATTGTTCAAGATTACATTTGTGTTTTTAAATAAAATAATAAAAAATATGTAGTTTTACTGCGTGCACAGCCCTGATCACTTAAGTGAAGACGTATCACTGATCATTCATTAATAATCGAGTTCCGATACTTTTTATTCGGCATAGGTAGAATATTATCTTAAGAGAATTTTCTATTAGATAGAGTTGTGTAATCATCAGAAGCAATCAACATACATACATAAATAATATCTAGATTTTGATAACTTACTAAGGAATTATATCTTTAGCATTCTAGCAGTTATTTTTAAAGGCTATATTCGATTAATATGTTTATAAAATATATAATAATGTTAAAATAAACATTTTGTTCTATTCATAGGTAATATTGTTAAACAAAAAAAAGATGTTCAATGATAATAATGAGTTTATTGCCGTATGACAATTTCTTCCAACAAACCAGTGTTAATTAATAACCAGATGTTAATCAAATAAATAAATATTTTGTCAAAATAATGCATGATCCGCTCAATGCACAGAGCCAAAAATTTCAGAATATATAGATATTTATAGGCCTACAAAACTTTTATACTCAGATTTTTGAATTTTTTTTTTCAGTCAGTGGTGACCTTCATGCACACATCTTGGCTTAATACTGTCGATTAACTGAAGTTGTAGGTACTTAATACTGAAGTTGTACAATATTGATTACTATATGTGCTTATTAAGTGTATACCATTATAATATATACAAAATATTACGTAGAATATTTTGTTAAATCAAAATAAATGCATATTGAATATAATGAAGAATATTTAAATTAAACAATATTTATCACTATAAGAACGCATTAGGTATTTGTTATATTTTTTTTTTTTGGAAACAAAACAGCTGTAACATATTTTACATTAATAAAAAAAATAATAATCAGGAAAGTAAGCCAATTACATTGTTCCACAGATACATACCTAATAAAGACAATTCAGTACAAAGTCAAAGACAAAAGTGTGGTGTAAGTGTACAATTGTGATGTGTGTGTATGTGTGTGTGTGTATGTGTGTGTGTGTGTGTGTATTTTATGAAGCGAGGGTGGGACATGAAGAAAGGTAGGAGAGGAGGAAAGGGTGAGTTGTCATATTAATATTGTATTGGACATACCAAAAATTATACAATTTGGTACATAAAGTATTCATTATAATATTGATATATACCAGATATACATAATATTATGTAGAATATTTTTTTCATAAAATATAAAAGCGTAGGTAAAAAGTGTTTATGATAAAATTGAAATAAAAGTGATCTATAAATACATTGACTTTTCAATATTTTAATAAATCATTACTCCAGCTTCCAACAAGGCAGGTATATCACTCTACATACCTACTTGTATAAGAAATATAATTTAATTGTATGATCAAACATATGTAGTTTGGATGAACGGAGGACGCAAAATTGATAGTACCTACCTAAGTCACATGTTTTGCCTACTCAAAACCTCCCTTTTCGTATAATACCTACATATTATATAGGTACTCTCTATAAAATACATCCTCGAATGACCATAATCAAAAGACATACCACTGGATAGTATAATAAGATATTTTTATAAATGAACTAATGAACAGAAGGCTATAGATAGTTGATTGTTAAGTAACGTTGAGAGGCATTCAAGTATGTGCAAAATTAATACCTATTGCATCATATTACATCAAAAATCAATGTCAAATGAACGCATTTTTGTATCAACCAATTTATACCGCTGTCAAACGTTACGTGATATTTTTTTCAGTTAAATAAAATATTCATGTATGACATAGTACGAAATGAAGGCACAAGGAAAGAATGTAAGAAATATGTTTTTAACAGAATGAAAGTTAAGACATTGAGATGGTTTGACCACTTGCGAAGAATGAATGAAGATTGCCTAACGAAGAAAATATATAAAGATGACAAAATCTTTTGTCAAAAAACGCTTTTAATTCATATTACTTTTACTGAAAAAGTAATGTATATTTGCAAGAATTGTAAGGTGTTGCGTTTTATTTTTTTTACTTTTAAATAAGACACACCGTGTGTAAAAGGAGTGTGCGGTGTGTATAAATTTGAAAATAATAGCGTATAGGTACACATCTGACAAAACGATCAATATTCTCTTTGTTATACCTAGCACAAAACATAAAAATAATGATATACTTATTACATAAGTGAATAACCACTTATAATTAGGTAAATGAATAACCATTTCTGGCTTCATTACATATGTTGATACGTGTCCTTATTATATCGATTGGTGATTTGTACGATAAAATAATACGTACATAATGCAATGAATGTTTGTAAATAAATTCTTATAATGATAATCGACAAATAATGTATGTTTTTACTATCATAATAAAGTTAATAATTTTAGTCTCCACTAATATAGATATATTATGTAGTTATCTACTTAACAAAAAAATAGCGTTATTACCTATTTCTAATGTGAAAAAAAAAATTGGATTTAAATATATCATAAGTCAATAATAAATTAAAATTTAACGTCTATAGAAAAGACAGTTTCACAGATATTGTAATGCACAATTCATCGAACCATCCGTATTCTCAAAAACTTTCCGCCTTTCATTCAATGTTAAATAGATTACTAAAGGTTCCTCTATCAGAAAATAATTACCCTACTGAATTAAATAATATTTAAAAAAATAGCAACTATAATAATAATGGATATGCAAATAATGTAATTGACAAACTTTTAAACAGGAAAAAAGACAAATACAATTTGATAGATACATGTATCCGAGAGATAAAACATTTAAAAGATCAGCATTGGCGAAAATTTTTGTTCATAAATAATGATATTTCCCATTCTATAAAAAACTATACCTAAGACGATTACACCTGCATTTTATACTAATAATAAGTTAAAAAAAATATATAAAAAAATAAACATAGATTCAACCATGAAGAAGTATGGAGTTTAACAGTTGAATTGTAAAAATTGTGATAACTTTTATATGTACAGGAAAAACAATAAGAAACTATGAATAAGGGTTAGGGAACATTTAAGATGTAATAACTATTCAGAATTCGGTAATCATTTAATTGAGAAAAATCATTATTTTGATAGAGACGAAGGTATAAAAATTTTACACACGGGCATAACGAATTAAAAACTTCAAAGCTAGAAATATTGCATATTAGAAAAATATATAAATTTAAATAAACCAATAATAAATAACCAAATTAATTTTACAAATAATCCACTGTTAAACTTATTTCCCTTGTAATATAATATTTGGTAAATTTATGTATATAAAAAAACTCTGTTTTTGTAAAAATAATGTTAACTTATATATTATGGTCACCCTAACCTTCTTTACCCCTCTACTCCTCCTTTCTTCCCCTCTCACTGCTTTTACCTACATATATTATTTTTAAGATTTGTTAACTAGAACACTTGTTATTTTTTGCACAATTGTGCCGAGACCACGAGTCTAGAGGAGCTTCTAGAGCTACCTACTCTTCGTGCCATGCATTCTTTGTCATTCTTACTAGCGTTCTGTGAAGGGGCCGTTTCAGTCCCCATATGCGGAGCGGGTGGAGGTGGGCGTAGCTGTAACTAGTACACTAAGTCTCCTAAGGAAATGAACATTGTTCTTGAAACATGTAGACTTGTTTCTAATAAAAGTGGTTTATACAAAGTAATTTTATTGTTATTTACTAACGATAGAGCCACAAAAATATAATTCTTCTTCTACGTCATCAGCCTGTTTGCATCCAGAGTTGAATATAGGCCTCCCTCCTCTTCTTCCACTCCTCCCTTTTCTGGGCACACCGTTTCCAATTGCTCCCAGCCACTGCTTTGATGCAGTCCGACCACCGTCTCTGAGGACGTTCCATGCTTCTTTTTCCCTGTCTCGGACGCCACTCCAAGTCCATCTGTATATGTATCTGGCAATGTGTCCCGCCCAGTTCCATTTCAAAGCGGTGACTCTCTCGGCGACATCGGTTACATTGGTCTGCTGTCTTATCCACCTATTGTCTTTTTTTTATCTCTTAAAGAGATGATAACGTACTTCTCTCCATAGCTTTCTGTGTCACCATGAGCTTGTACATAATATGTCACTAACGTTTCTAGCCCATACGTAAGCACGGGAAGGATACAGGAGTCAAATAGGGATTTATTTAAATCTCTTCCAAACTTTGGAGATTTTAGGATAAACGACAGGTTTCTAAACGCAGCCCAGGCTTGACCTAATCACCTCTCAATCTCAGCATCCTGATTCTCCCTGCCTTGCTTTATTTTATTTCCAAGGTATAAGAAGTTTTTTTTTTCTATTGTCTTTTCCTTGACCATGACAGGTGATATTTGCCCCGTATTGCTCCGTATTGGAGAATATACCTAGAATTAATAAATTTAATTTTGATGTTGGCGTATAAGTACTAAACGAGCATAGGCAGACCGTCATTTTGTGATGATTAGTTTTATAAGTATAATAATGTTATAGGTACCCGAAATATGTTTTTACTGTTTTGACTGATATTTTGTCTCAGCGCAGAATTTTTTGGTTAAATTTATCGAAAAAATCAAATTATCTAGTTGGGGTGTTTCGGCTTTTTTCGATTAAAAAAAAAAAATGGAAATATAGGCAGTTAAACTCATAAATTTATCATAAAAAATATTTTTCTTGATAAAAAATGTTTGAGAAACAATTATAATATTTTTTATAGAAAATTAAATTATCTACTTGGGGTGTTTCGGCTTTTTTCGATATTTTAAAAAAATTGGAAATATAGGCAGTTAAACTCATAAATTTATCATAAAAAAAATATTTATCTTAATAAAAAATGTTTGAGAAATCCTGGAATTTTTTTAATAAAACTAATTTGAGATTTTTATTTGTCTGTGTTAATACCAATTTTCAGCGTTCTAGCTTTAATGGTTTCTGAGATAAATGGAAAAATAAACCAAAATTTTAAAAGTTGATAACCCCTGACTGAAACAAAAATTCACAATTCTGAGTATAAAAGTTTTGTAGGCCTATAACTATTTATATATTCTGAAATTTTGGGCTCTGTAAATTGAGCGGATCAAATGTTATAAGGGGGGGACGGACACACACACACACACACACACACACACACAGGCACACATACAGACACACACACAAAACTCACATAAAATGTTCTTCTCCGAATTCTGAGTAAATCCATGTATGGGAACATATTATATGCTGCGAGGCCTCTAGTTGGTGTTATTAGCATGCAAAAAGTCAACTACGCCATACAAAATGTTCCTTCATACACGCATCTTGGCTTAATAATGTCGATTCATTCAGAGAATTGAATTCTCATGAACGAATCGACAGTTATCCAACTTTGGATTTTAAAGTTTTGGATTTCTGTAACTGCCCCGTTATCCCAGAACTATACATACTGCCCACCCCTGCACTATAGCGTAGATTTTTTTGTTCAATTCTAAACGTTATGAATGAATGTTGAATTGTTGAACATATGAGTTCATTTTATATATTCGTATTATTCTAATATACCACGTTATACGCTCACTATCAGCTTATCACAGTTGCGGTAGACGCAAAATAATTTAATGAATTGTATGTTTTTTTACAAACCAGTACACGAGATGTTGTTATACGCGTGATTTGATTTAATCCACTAGATTGTATACGAACTTTAATCAAATAATTATTCGTTAACGGTTTGACTGTAAAAATTTCTTATCAATAGCTTGATAAAACAGCACAAAATAAGAGAAACCGCTATACTTACAATTAAAGAGAAGAGGTGTTTTTAAATAAATTAAATACTTGTTTTTATCTTTCTACATTTTTTTTTTCTCACCAGAACGACCGTTTCGCCTGGTGAAGGCCTTTTCAACTGGTGAAGTACATGGTGTGGTTTTTTCTTATATACTATTACATTAGATAAACATTATACAAAGCAAAAAAGGGAGGTGAGAGGGTGGGTGGTTGTTACAGTTAAAATATTATATCCAGTCCTTATCTCTCATTCTTACCTGAACATAATTGCAGCTGTGGGGAATTTTCATCTTTGGGATATACCCACTTTTTACTGCCTAGGTATCTACTTACTAAATATGAGACCTTTTTTGCTTTGTATAATGTTTATCTAATGAAATAGTATATAAGAAAAAACCACACCATGTAATTCACCAGGCGAAACGGTCCTTCTGGAGAGAAAAAATAGAAAGAAAAAACAAGTGTTTAATTTATTTAAAAATGGAATTCTACATAGTCAACGCTGTTAGTGTAAATAAAATTAAAAGTGCAGAAGAGGTGTTATTTCATTACTTTTAGTACTTACAGAAAATATTATATTCATAAAGAAGTATGTATATATTTTGTATTTATATTTATTCCTATTGCTGGTCATTATGTGGTCAAGTACATTCTCAGGTTGGTTATAATATCTACATATTTTCCGTCTATGTTTAGTGTATTAGGTATGTGGGTTAGTAATTTCCTAAAAACCCTTGTGTTGCGTATGACCTTGGGCATAAGGTAAACAAATATGCACTCATGCACAAATATGCACTCATATAAAAATGGATTTACGTATATTTGTATGTGACGGATGAACTCCCAAACCAACCATCCGATACGATGAAACTTTGGGAATATGTTCAGCTTATTCAGGAGAAGGTTTATGCGTTATAATTTATTTATTATTTATTCGATATCTCTCACAAAAAAAAAATGAAAAAAAAAGTTGGTATTGAATTGATACTTAGTGGGTTTGTTCAGCAAAATCCTATATACCCATACATAAAATGGTATATTATATAAAACTGGAATAATGCTAAGGATTCAAGTACCTATATTTATTTAATAATTAAATAAAATTTAAATGAATGAATGAATAGGGACGGAAGGGACTATAAGGATGGAAGGGAAAAAATACGGAATTATAATATGCGAATCTAGATAAGAATGTTAAGTGATAACAAGGAAACATACCGAATAACCAATTTTATATATTTGGAGGTAAATAATTGAACAGGCAGGACAACGTCTGCCGGGTTTTACTAGTTACCTTATAATGTATGAAACACGAACAAATATTTTATATCTGTGACATGCAATAATTTTGTGTGAAGAAAATGTTAAATTTACAGTTTTTTTTTAAATAGCAAGAATAGTAATAAAAAAAATTAAAAAAGGAAAAAAAGATATTCATATTTATTTTCGATTGAAGTAAAAATCTACTTCATAGTCCTTAGTATTTTTTATACATGAGTACTATAAAAAATTAAAAAGAATTGAATCAAAAGTAATAAATTGAAATTTCAAATGAAACTCACTTCAATTGGACAAAGTTGTAAAAATAAACTGTTCTCTATTTCAAAGACGTATCTTTTGAATGTTTTCGGGATAAGATTTTCATAGTTAACTTTTTTGAGCTATTATAATACTCATGATTTTCTTTTTTTTTGTTAAAGAAAAAAAAGAAAATGTTTGAATATCTTCAGCTTTTTTTTTTGTTTTTTTTTTAATCAAGGAGTTACACATGTTCCGGTATCGTTTATATATAGATTACATACATGGTTTGGGAATTGTTAAACCATAACATGTCCCTATGGTGTTTGTCTCTCTTACAGAACAGTAATCCATTTGTTATCCATGGATTGGTTTTAATGAGACTGTTTTTCTATGAGATTTTCACTTCGATTGCTTTATTTATGTGATAGGATAGAGGCCAGATAACGTTATTCGTTGCATGATTTACACTATCCAATGAAATAATCTGTCGATTTTTCAAAGAGTACCTACTAATTTTTAAATGACCCATCACAAGAACCTGTTAGCTCCTCCTACATAATTTATTTATTTATTTATATATTTATTTATTAATTAATTAATTAATTTTTTTTTTATTTATTTTTTATTTATTTTTCATTTATTTATTTATTTTTTTTATTTATTTATTTATTTTTTAATTAATTTATTTATTTATTTTTATTTATTTATTTATTTATTTATTTATTTATAGATTTATTTATTTATTTATTTATTTATTTATTTATTTATTTATTTTTTTTTTTATATATTTATTTATTTATTTTTTTATATATTTATTTATTTATTTATTTATTTATTTATTTATTTATTTATTTATTTATTTATTTATTTATTTAGTTATTTATTTATTTATTTTAACAGTAACAATGCAAGTACAAAAAAGAAAGAAAAGAAATTAAAAAGTCAACAAAACATAATACATAATAACTTCCTCCTCTCTTTTTTATTCATCATAACCTCACCTAAACGACTACGCCTGTCTTAAGGTGAGGCTATTCAGACAATTCAATTAATCTATAAATATAAGTAAAAATAGTCAAAATAGCTAGTAAATGCCCTAACAAGGCGAAATAGGCGTATCGCACATAATATAATTCATGTAGAATCAAAAAGTGGTTTACTCTTAATTATGGACATCAAATAATGAGTGAAAACGAGTTACAAATAAAGTAGGAGTCATAATAAATCATTATTTGAAAATGAAACCAAAAAATACCTCATAGTCTAGGTGAATAAAAACAGATAATGGTCATATCATTATTTTTCAGGAATATTTTAGAATCATTTGTGACTATTATGTGACGTATTGTCGCTAGATTTTATCTAGCTTTCGAGACGGTTATATAATCTTTTGTCAACTATACAGAGATTTTAGTGGGTAATAATTATCAGTTAGTTTATTAGACATGCCGTTGTTATGGTATTATATCTCGACACTCGCAAACCACCAATATCAGATATTCTCAACCGCATGTGTCCCCGGACTTATTCTTGTGTTTTATTACCCAACTAATCTCATTTCAAAATACATTATCTTTTTATTTTTGTTGCTCTATGTCAGGTAATCTTAACGTCGACTTGAGCGCAAGCTTTCTGTCCCGTGCTAATTTAAAAATATGTATTTCTTTTTTATCAATGGCTTATTATTAACATCATTAATTTCCTTGCAATAAGCTCTCAGGAAGAGTCTGCAAGGTTAAAGAGTTTTCAGGAGTCCTCGGATGATCCTCGTGTATTCTTTCGGAGTTCTGCAAGGGGCCATAAGCAAAACAGGTAACGGAGAAGATCAGTTCAAAGAACAAAAACCAATTCAATGATTTCGATACAAGAATGTGATCAAAATTTATTAGTACTTACTTCACGTTGCTAACCGCTGGTGTGATATCCTTGAATATAAACAATTCGCGAATGTATTCGGACCATATCTGATTGGACCCGTGATATTTGGCATTACTAGAAGAAAACACTTGTGGTTGAAACAAAAAAAATATCATAGATGTGTGCTAATCTCATTGTGATGCTAATCTATGTACATGCGTAAATACGAAGGTAGTACATATATCTATGTAATTTAAAGTATATTATATGGGAGAACCAAAATGTATCAAATGTTCGACATCGTAGTGTAAAAGGACATAATTTATATAAATATATTTTTTCTTTCCTCTTTCGCAAAAAATCCTGATTGTTTTATAAATTTTGTGTTGTCTTGATTTGATCTGAGACCTACTGAATAAAGATATGACTGGCGGATCACATCTATGGTCTGTCAGTTCAGTATTCCCAAGTGATAGGTACTATTTCAGATTGGTTGTGCAATTAACAAATAAAAATGATAAGATACCTACATACATACACAATATGTAAGTATATGCATATCATGATGACTCCAATTCCATTTTTTAATCTGTGTACGATAGTTAAGTTTATATTGTTTAGATACTTTTTAGAAATGTAAATAGGTACAACCTATATGTCTCCTGTGAAATATTATAATAATATGTTCACTGCTAGCCCTAAAACAGGTATACCTAGTAGGGCAGCAGTTACCTATTTTTAATGAACTTTATTTAAATGGTGTGACAAAGAAATAAAATAAAATAAATAAATATGAACTGTTTTATTTTATTTATATTTGGGAAACAAACAGTGTAGTTTATGGTAAGAGTAATAAAATTATAACAACTATGCCAGTAATATGTTTCCACATTACGTTAAGTACCTACATAAGTAGAGTAAAAAGTAATAATGGAGTAAGTATAAGAAGAAATGTATACAAGATGATACAGGAGAGGGTTGGAAATAGAAAGGAAAGAAAGAGTACAGATGGAGAGGGATAAATGTTGGTATGATTATATATGAGTAATTATTGTGTAATTAATTTTGATTTGATATTATTTATTTATTTGATATAAGATATTGAACAGGAACTACGTCAAATAATAATTTAATACGCACCCAATAGCAAGTTGCCATATTTTGGAGACTTACGATATTAATCGTCTTACATATCCAGACTGAAAACACAATTAAAAACAGTGTCTCCACCAGTAATCGAAACAGGGACCCTTGTATCAGCAGTCAGATATCTAACCAACTGAGCCATGAAAGTTGAAGTATCTCAATTAATACAACTATTTATAATTCTAGCTCTTGATAAATTTAATGAATCATTCGTCTTTGATTTGTTTCACGTCTCGTGAAGTTAGTTTAATCATATTATTCTTATTATATTGTCTTTGTTAATTTATAACATCAAGGTATGTATATCGCGTAACTAGTAACAGATGTGTAGGTGTACATTACCTTATAAAAGGAAGCATAAAACATGCGTTTTTTTGCCACACAATAGTCTATTCTCACCTAAAATGGGTGGAGAACTTCATTGTTGAACTATGTGAGATGTTTTTTTTCTGTTGTTTTATTTTTAGATTACCCGGCTTTAACGGGACCCCCGATATCTATGATACCTAATAGAAAAGAGTGCTAGGACTTTGTTGATCTTATGATCTTACACTACTACCCATTTTTTATTTTATTTTGTAAACATACAGTCTTACAAGTTATAGATGAATGATGTAACACTCCATTGGAGGACCAAATAATTTAACAAAAATAATCAATTTTGTCTAAATTGTATTATCAGTTTTATAGGGGATGGAATGGAAAGGATATTAGGAATTGGACGGAAAGAGAATGAGGAGAGCTTGCAAAAACACTGCTCACCAGAAGCCATAGAGTTATTCGGGGACTTTATTACTGATGATTTGAATCTAATAATAAATCTGCATATTACATTCATACATACCATCACGGCATATCCCACAATCTGGGGTAACCAGCGAAAGGTGTGCATGTGTGCATTGCCTTATAAAAGGGAGCACAACATATCTGTGTATACCCACACACCAGTCTCGTCTCACCTAAAAAGGCACTTTATTCAGAATGGGTGGTGAACCTCATTGCTGAACTATGGAGGTCTATATTCTTAAAGAAAATACCCATATCAAGAATTATAATTTATAAATTCAAATAATAATTATATCCATAATATGGGTAGTCAAAAGGGTTATTATTTCCTTGCTTGCCCCCCTGGTGTAATGCCCAAAACTTGATTGAAAAAATAAATATTATGCTATACAAAAATCCTGTATATCACAAAGAGCTGAGAAAGACTACATAACACTATGACTGTTTAATCGGTATTCAAACTGTCGATTCGTTCATGAGAATTCAATTCTCTGAATGAATCGACAGTATTAAGCCAAGATGCGTGTACGAAGGAACATTTTGTATGGCGTAGTGGACTTTTTGCATGCTAAAAACACCAACACAGAGGCTTCGCAGCATATATGTACCCATACATGGATTTACTCAGAATTCGGAGTAGAACGTTTTATGTGAGATTTGCGTGTCTGTGTGTGTGTGTGTGTGTGTGTGTGTGTGTGTGTGTGTGTGTGTGTGTGTGTGGTGTGTGTGTGTGTGTGTGTGTCTGTGTGTGTGTGTCTGTCTCCCCCCCCCCCCCTTATAACTTTCTGGATTCACAAAGCCTAAATTTTCAGAATATAAAAATTGAAATTGGCCTACAAAACTTTTATACTCAGAATTGTGAATTTTTGTTTCAGTCAGGGGTTATCAACTTTTGAATTTTTGGTTTATTTTTCCATATATCTCAGAAACCATAAAAGCAAGAACTCTGAAAATTTGTATGAATATAGACAACTACGAAATTTCAAATCCGTTTTTTTTTTAAATTCCAGGGTTTCTCAAACATTTTTTATTATGAAAAATATTTTTTTATTATAAATTGTGTAAGTTTAACTGCCTATATTTCAAATTTTTTAAAAATTTCGAAAAAAGCCGAAACACCCCAACTAGATAATTTAATTTTTTATAAAAAATATCAGCATTATAGCAGTACATCTCAATTTTGTTTAACATTTTTTATAAAAATTGAATTTAGTGACGACATCGCTTCATACAATTTGTATGGCAGTCGCCTATACACAATATCTAAGAAGACTCAATAGTTTGATACTCAATCTTCAAACATACATACATACCATCATACTGTTTTCATATTCCGGGTAGGAAAAATGGACTGACCTCCATACTATCCTATCTTGACATACATACCTAGGTACATGTGTTGTATAGAAAACCAAATACCTTAAAATATTGAATAATTTGTAATTATGGGTTTATAGTTTGGTACATATGTAATCTTCAACTATACATACTATCGCTATCGACAGTTGGATCTCATGTGTTACATGCAACTAGTTATTCCAACTGTCGATTCCAACAGTTCATAGTTATAAATAAAATATTTATAAAAACAGAGTTTGATTTCTGCCTCTGAGGATGCCGGCTGTGTTCGGCAAAAGCGCTTAGGCTCATTCAAGTCTTGCTCATTTGTGGAGTAAAACTGTGTGTTTTTTATATATTTTTATAAATATTTTATTTATAAATAATTTGTATTTATGGGTTTATAGTTATATGGTACTTATTCTACTATACACAATATCGCTATCGACAGCTGGATCTCATGTGTTACATGCAACTAGTCATAATTTATTCGTATTTTAAATATTTCTGTGTAATAAAAATATTACGTATGTACAAAACATGGTTATTGAAATGAAATAATTACCACATAAGACCATAATGTTATGGTATCTGTATTCATATATACATAAATTACTTTACTTAAGTCTGGACTATATTGATATCACACTGAGCATTAATTTATATGCACAATAACATAGAATTAATTAATTCTTCTTTGCTTTTTAAAATTCATCAAGCAAATATATAATTTTGTTTTACGTCTGTTTATATGTATGTTTGTTTGTCCGCGTAAATCAACTAATCAGGATTATCAGGAACACAAAAATTTCCAACAAGAATAAGATTAGCAGCAGCGTATAATGCTGATGATGGAACATTGATCGCAAAATTCATAAATATATCAGGAGACCGTAGAATAAATGGTTTATTGGAATATAAAAAAGCGAGATTCGCAGTCTAATAAATTTAGATTAAATACTAGGAGTGCAAACAATAAGGCGGGAAATGACAGCACAACGTACTAAAGAAAGTCATACAATCACGGTAAATGCTACAATGTGGGGTAACCCGCGACTGGTGTACAGGTGTGCACACCAGTGCCGAAGGAATGACGGAGGGCAGAAATTTCTAGAGACAGTTATATGGACCAGATTATTAGTGATGTACGCTGTATCAGCTACCAAGAGATGAAGATGCTGGCGGACATTAGAGATATGTTGGAGAGATGGAGTGCTTTGTGCTAATCAATTCTAGTATTGCGACCATATAGAAGTAGGTATATTACATATTTTTTTACGCGGATTTTGTGATCTCGAAGAACAATTTTAAAGCCTTTAAAAAGTTTTGTCATAGTTTTGGTGCCTTACTATTGTTAGATTCCCAGTAGGTTATTTTTTTTACAGAGATCTTGGTCATACCCCTGATATTTCTCATTTATAAGATCTGAAGTCCCCGAGTGTGAATCCTCAATTCACATTCGTCGATTTTTCTTTTGCACTATGGTGCCGAGATTACTAATCTAGAGGGCTCCATGAGCTACTTTTCGTGCTTTGCATTTTTTTCTTGTCGCTCACTTAGCGTTCTGTGAAAGGGCCGTTTACATTCCCCATATGCAGAGCGGGTGGTGGTGTGAAGCGAATTTTTTTACGAGTGATAACTAGAAACTATATAACTCACGTGATATTATGAAGACAATCAACCATCATTAGTATGTATGTTCTTTATTTCATTTTAGGTCATATATGTATGTTCTTTATTTCATTTTAGATAAATGATGTCTGCAGTAGAGTGGAAACAAGCTGTTTTGGTATCTCACAAGGTACAGTGCTGGGCCCTCTATTATTTATTGTCTATGTCAATGATATATTTAAACAGCAGTTAAATGGAAAAATAATATCCTATGCTGATGACACAGTTATAGTAATTGAGGGGGGTGCATGGAATACTGTTTGTGAACTAGCGAATGCCGACATCAATATGTTAAAAAACTGGTTTGATACGAATCTTCTATCATTAAATACCGAAAAAACACACTTTATCCCATTCTCTATTAATAAACTGAAAACAGATCTGGATTTGAAAATAACCATACATCATAATAATTGCAACACCAGCAACACTATTTGACATGTTCAAAGTACCCAAAGTAGATAATATTTATAAAAAAGTGTCTATTTTGCAAATTTTCAAAGATAATGTTATACAAAAAATTGAAAAAAATAAGTCTCTGCGATTCCAAAATGATTATTAAATACCAAAATGTAATACAGGACAATTACAAAACAACTACATTTATTTGGGAATAAAATTTTTCAATTGCCTCCCAAATGAATTAAAGCAGATAAAAGAATTTAAAAAATTTAAACATAAATTAAAATTGCACTTAACTTTCTAAAATAGTAGTTTTCGATTTTGTTGTTTTGATTTGTTTCAATTTCCAGTATTTTCTTTTTTTATTTTTGAATATGTGTTTTGATATATTTGAATCGTCTATAATTCTATATTACTCATTTTTCAATTATTTTCATGTTTTTCTTTTTTTTTTGTTTGAATATGTATTCTGATATGTTTTCTTTTTCATTTATTTTCAACCTTTTTATGATGTTTATTTGATTTTTTTTTTGTTCATGTATGATTTGATTTAATTACTTTTACTTTTATGTTGACTTTGCTTTGTATTGATATTTTATTTTGTTATAAGTGCTTCCCTCATCAAGCACAAGATTGTAATCTTTTTGATGAGGTACTGCAGGGAAAAATATGTAAGAATATTATTACTAGTAAATTTATATATTGATTTGTATTATAAAATATATTAAAAATAAAATAAAATAAAATAAATAAATAAATAAAATATTATGACAAGTTTGTGAAGGTGGAATACCTTGAGAGGAGGAGGTCTAAATATTCCCCCATCTCTTCGGTGGTCTTCCAAGTAGTCAATTGTTGGGGTTTGGATCTTTGCAATCGACCAGGACGGGCAAGTCTGTTTAACCGGCGAGATCAAAACCATCCATGATATGGGTAAACATGGATGGATTTGATTCCACCTGTTGAACAGACTTGCCCCTCTAGTTTCTCCAGAAGCTCCTTCTGTTACGTTCACATCTCGTTATGTATTTGACCCTTTATACAAAAAAAGACTATAATAATATCTCCCGGGTATTTACCAATTATGATGTATTATTCACTTACTCACGAAGCCTGCAAGAAAACCAATCTACGGAGCATGGTGTAAAAAGTTTAATCAAACAATTAAAGAAAAGATTCAGGCATGTGGAATATCGTCGACTTCAAATATTTTATGTATTGATATGACCAAGATTTTTGAAAACAACTAGTTCAACAGAAGTCTTGTGAAAATAAGGTTCCGCGCTATAACAAAATATTACGAATGATATTTATTTATTGCGAGATGACTAAATCCACATAGCCAGTGGAATCTTGAAGACGCCTACAGACTCATAATAAGTGGTTAATATTGGGTGGCAATCCTCCCACAGGATGCGTTCTGAAGTCTGGTCCGGAAATTGAGAGGACAGAACTGACATGAGGAAGAGGAAGTAATATTGAATCGATGAAAATAACTATCAAAAGTACCGTGTCCTGAAATAAATTGAGATAACACATAACGAGTCTGGAATGAACCTGTATAATAAGAGGTAGGAAAAATATGAGAAGGTATTACGGAGCAAGGCAAGAAAAAATATGTTATATAAAACGCGAATCTAATTAGTGACGCCGCATCCGGAATCCCGAATTTCGGGTGCCTGAGATTTTAAAGCCATGATAGTTTTTACGACCCATACTCCGTCTTCATGTGGAGGCTGATGTACGAGCGCTGGGCCTTACCAACTGGAACAGAGCCGCAGAGTGCAGGGAGGAATGGCGACGGATTATGATGGAGGCCAAGGCCCACAACGGGCTGTAGGGACAATGATGATGATGATGATGATACTCAGTCTCCCCTCCTTCCAGTATCCTGCCACGACCGATTTCGTTCACCAATAGCACAAGTATTGATGTTTTATTTAGGGAATGTATGAGGATTTATATGTAATTGTTTAACCAGGACATATTCATTTTTTGCTGTAGAAGTTCATATTTATCAACACGGAATATGTGACCAAAGTTTGCAGCTTTGCGTCTTTTGACAGTCAGTGGTCAGCAACACCCTCTATCTTTGCTACTTTGCATTGATGTACAAAGATGAATTTGTAAAATTTGTTTCCGGTTTCTGATCGTACCACTCCCTCGTTAGGTCAATTTACATACTAAGTTTACATACTAACTTGGTTCAGTTTATAATCTTACCTACTTTATAATCTTTACAGTTTATCGAACCTTTATTTTCATAGTGACACTAAACAAACAAAAAAAAAATTCACGATCAGGGATTAAAGTTTTAATTTTTTTAATTTAATTTGAAAAATACAAATAAGAATAATGCCACGTGGTGGTAAATATTTGAAATAGTGATCTGGTGTTTCTGTATTCAATAGATCATCTAAAATACATAACTGGTTATAATAATTAAAAAATTTAAATTTACAATTTCGTATAGTGTCACTATGAAAATAAAGGTGCGTAATAATATTTTATTGTACGTCTGACGAGGGAACGTCGAGCGGTAGTAATAAACTGAATTATCCTATGTTTATTTTAAAAATTTATTCATATTTATACATTTATTTAATAAAACACAATTTGACTTAAATAATACAATCAATTTTATTTATTAGTTATATTTTTATATAACAAATATTTTTTTTTATAATTTTGTAAAAATTGAATTTAGTGACAACATCGTTTCATACAATTTGTACGGCAGTTGTTTTACATATTCGGGGAAGGAAAAAAGGACTGAACTCTACATGATCCTATCTTGACATACCTACATGTTTTTTATAGAAAACAAAATATCTTAGAATATTTAATAATTAAGAATTAAGGTTTTATAGTTTGGTATGTACCTATTCTTTAACTTTACATACTATCGCCACCTACAGTTGGATCTCATGTGTTACATGCAACTAGTAAGGTAGGTAAGTACCGGTAATACATTTTTCTAAGGAACATACTCATTTACTTCTCTCGAGAACTCTAACAAGGCGTAAAATAAATAAGTGATGAAATCGTCAATAGTTGAATTAAAATCAAATTTAATTTGATAACGTACATATTTTACGATCGAGTTTGTACATATAACAACACACAAATAGTAGTTTGTATAACAACAAATTCACATTATATTGTTTCATGTAATTTTTACGATAACGTACACGATATTTCAGATAAAAACTGATTATTTATACTGTTATGAGAATTATTTTTCAAAAGAAATAAAGTCACACAAATATTTACCTAAATACTAGGTACTACTATCAAACCAGTGGGGCAAGTCTGATGCAACCGGCGAAATAAAAAACCCTCACGATTACCCATATCATGGATATTATAATTATCATATGGAGTTCTATGACATCTAAAGATATTATAGAACTGCATATAATAATTATATCCATGATATGGGTAATCGTGAGGGTTTTGATTTCGCCAATTGAACCAAACATGCCCCCCTGCAAACTAACATTCAAGCAAGTGCTAATATCAACATCCTCATCAACTTACAGCTAGCCATTGAAGAAAAAAACTATTTAAACTAAAGCTACCTAACAAATATTATGTAACGTAAAAACAATTATTAATACAATAAGTTTGATTTTTGTTTAATATGTTATGTTTCTACATACTATTGAATAGGTGGTCACACTGAGCCTAATTCTATTATTGGTGTTAAGTTATTGTGGAAAAAGGCTCAAAAAAAGGAAATGATGAACAATATTTCAGAGATAATGAATAGAATTATTCCATATTTTATTATTCGTTGATTCTGGTTTCTTTTTAAATTTGTAATGCACTTTTTTATGCATTTCTTTTTAAGAGGGTGACTGCTGCCAACGTACCTATTTTTTCAATTTGATATAAGTACCATCATTATTACTAAACGAATCATTTTGAAAAGAATAACCTAGTTAGTTTGGATATTAATAAAGAGAAATATAACTTAAATTTTTGATTATGTTATGTATATATTCTTGTAGAAAAATAATAAGCATACCCCGATTTTAGACATTTATCTTAAATTTCTAAAAAAATATAAGGTAATGAGCAATATTTTTTTTTATAAATTAAAGAAGAACAAAATACCTGGAAAAATATGATATGATGTTGCATTAACGCATTAGGTTAAGAAAATAAACCAAAAACACTTTTATTGCCCAATGGCGCTGAATGGAAAATAAATGTTTTTTAGGTTTATTTACTAAACCTGAAGCACTAATGCAACGTCACATCATATTTTCTAGATATTTTTGTCTTCTTTAATTTAAAAAAAATATATATTACTCTACGCCTTATAGTTTATTAAACATTATCAAAAAGTTAAGGTATATTTTTGTTTATTAATACCCAAACTATCTAAATTATTTTTTCAAAACGATTTGATAAGAAATAATGATGGTATATCAAATTGAAAAATAGGTACGTTGGCAGCAGTCCCCCCCTTAAAGTTATTTCTTATTTTGTTGTTGTATACTATTTATATTTGATGTGCTATTTTTGTGTGTGATTTGTTAGTTGGCATTCACTGTTAAAAGTGTTATTATTTCAAAATGCTTTACCCCCTGCACAGGTTTTTTAGTGGGACATTGCAGTTAAGAATATTATTTGTCAATTATGTATATGTATGAATAAATAAAATAAATGAAAATATCTTGTAGATCAGATAATAAAGGTACTTTTGGTAATTATCTTTAAATTTTAAATAAAACACAAATTATAAATTAACCAAATTAATATTTTCAATCTTTAAATTTTGACTAGATCAATACTCAATATTTTTTATTTTCGTAGTGTGGCTAATATAATTTTAGCAAATATGTGAGTTTAATATTTCTAGATTTCATTGATAAATTTGCGACTTATATTTTTTAAATCGATAACAAACATTCAAATATGAGTATTAAGACCTGAATTGAAGTGTTTACACCTTAATACCGCTATTTGATATTTCGTACTTATCATCAAGTGAATCAAAGATAAAGTCGTGATTTCTAAAAATTATGACTGATTATAGATTAGATTTTATCGTTTAAAGTATTTATCTAACACGTGCTTTTATCGTCGATTGATGTGTTTAGCAGCCGAAAGAAATAACTTATTTGATGTAAAGGAATTATGTAAAATTGTAAAGTATCTTTTCAGTTTTTGTATAATGCAACGACGTTTGTAACCTTGAAGTTTATACGTGTCTTTATTCGAATGTTTCTATGCGAATTTGTTAAAATTGATAAAATTACATGCAAAATCTTTGAGCGATAAACTTTTCAAAGAATAGATTGAGCGGTAATCACCAATTGTGTATGTTTTAACTTGTATATAACAAATACTTTAAAGGCTGGGACATATTAAACGCATGGATGATCTCCGATCGATTGACATCATTCACTCAAACCGCAGAAAAAAAACACATAGTACTTACATACTTACCTAAGGCTACGGAATTATAAAATTACATAGAATATGTACTGTAAAATGTAAAATAATGCTATTAGTAGTTGATACCTACTTGTTATAATATAAAAATACTTCATATTAATTAACTTAGAGACTTCTCAGCATATTTTTTTTTTTTTTTTTATAAAAAATGAATATGTCCTTGTTAAACAAGTACATATACATCTTCCTACGTTCCCTAAAATAAGCAAATAAATGCTTGTGCTATAGGTGAACGAAATCGGTCGAGGCAGGATTCGAACTCGCGACCACTGGATTACTAACCCAGCGCGCTAACCGCTCTGCCACCGACCCATCTATATGTTTCATATATGAATTTACTCAGAATTTGGAGTAGAACATTTAGTGAGTCTTTGTGTGTGTGTGTGTGTGTGTGTGTGTGTGTGTGTGTGTGTGTGTGTGTGTGTATGTGTGTGTGTGTGTTTGAGTGTGTGAGGGTGTGTGTGTGTGTGCGTGTGTGTGTGTGTGTGTGTGTGAGTGTGAGGGTGTGTGTGTATGTGTGTGTGTGTGTGTGTGTGTGTGTGCGTGTGTGTGAGGGTGTGTGTGTATATGGGTGTGTGTGTTTGTGTGTGTGTGTGTGTGTGTGTGTGTGTGTGTGTGTGTGAGGGTGTGTGTGTGTGTGTGTGTGTGTGTGTGTGTGTGTGTGTGTGTGTGTGTGTGTGTGTGTGACTTGCACGAAATGCGTCAATAAACGATTAAATCAAATAGATTAATGCCAAGTATTTATATTTTAAAATAAGTATCAACCGAACCATAGATTCAAGATGGACTAAGAATGTGCTGAAATGGCGACCTAGAACGGGCAAAAGAAGTAATGCAACGTCTCAAAAAAGGTGGTCTGACAATATTAGAGGTGTGGTCGAAGATGGATGGATGCGATGGAAGACTCAAGACTATTTCCATTGCTGCACGAAGAAGAGGAATAATAAATAGAAGTCATATTGGTCTTGTAACTTGATCAGCCCAACTTGAGATTCCACATTCGTTGAAATATTACCTAATTTAATGCCAGCTCTGGTCTAAAAAACAGGTATATGATATTCATAGGCCCGAGATTTCAGTTGGCCCTTAAATCGTTGGATTTGGTAATCCAAGTTAAAAGTTTAGGGAAGATTAAATTTCATTCGCGTATTTCAGTGCAAAATGAAACGTCAGTTACGTAATCTTCAACTATAGATATATTTTACGTTTTTCTATGGTTATTGTCTATAACGCATCTGCCAAAATTGTAATAACCTTAAATGATACGTGACGCGAAGCTGTGACTAAATATTATTTTATTATTATAACAACACATTATTTTATTTGTTTCATTACACAGCATGTTACTTTTTCAATTTTTTATACCGGTCGATGTTTTTTTTAATTAAAATCAAACATTGTAGTGAAAAAATGTCATTGAATATGTACTACGTACGCAAAATGTATGTACATTTTACAGATGGATATGGTACTAAGTGATAATGGTAAAATAGTGTCTTATGTAGAAAATTTAAGTATACACATTATATATATAGAAACAGGATGGATCAATTTAAAAAGTGGGATGAGAAAACATCGCAAAAATAAAGTTGCGTGCCTGACGTTTCATTATGGCTGACAGTTTATTTCGTTTGTTGTCAGGTTATACATCATAATTATGTAAAAAAGAAAATAAATATTAAATACATGAACCACTTCTATATCAAGTCTTTTATTTTAACAACAAAAATAAATCATGATTATAATTATTATGCATAGTTATTTGTAGTATAAAATGAAATAAAACATTAAAGCGTGCGGCGATTAGTACGCCACCTGGCGAAAAAGACTAGAAACAATACTTAACTCAAGATTAAGACACGCGATCCGCCAGAAACGTTGAGTTAAATATTTGTCGTTTAGTGACGTCTTTACGGGAAGATTAGGTACTGAAATACGCAATATTTTTGTTAAACTTGAGTTAAACTCCTAAGGGCCGACTGAAATACTGGGCCATAAACCTTTAGTACAAAATAGAAACAGGTACATACAGGCGCAATATGATAAATACCTATAGTGGAGATCAGGTAAAATCTATTGTTCTCTTTTTGGTACTATCTTTTTTTTTCTTTCCTTCTCACTTTCAGATGGTCACTGAATACATTTTTTATACTAATATAATTTCCATCTCATCTTGTTTCTTGTAGTAGTTAGAAATCCTTGGTCTAGTGGCGCAACCCTTTCAGGATTGATTCTATAATGAACCTTTTCATAGTAAAAATGTTCGCATACCGAAATAAACAATAAACACTAAAAGTAATTGAAAGAATTAAAATTGAATTAAAATTTTTTAAAGAAATTGAGTTAATTTAAATTTACAGATTTCAAACTAGTATACTCATTTTTAATTTGCATTTTTTCAACTATATTTTACAATCTGTTTGTAAATAAACCCGACAATAGTGGGTAGCTCCGACATCGGTAGATATTTTAACAAATCCAAGTGGTACCTGATTACAAAATTATTAAAAATTTTCATTACAAGTCTAACAAAAAAAAATAATTTTCTATACCTAATTGGCCTTTTCTTCGTGTAAATTATTATCAATGATTCAGCGATTGAAACAGTATTTATATTGTAACGCCAAGGTAACGCCATTATTTTAGCGATAATAATCAAAAATATTTATAAAGTGACCATATTTAAATTTTATTCCTACTAATACTAAATTCTATTGGTATTATACACGTATTACTTTAGTATAAATAATAATAAGCACTTTTTTATTTATTGCCATCTGCCAATATCTTCCAATAAATACATAACATTGTATTAGTACATAAGGCAATTGTTGTTTTTTAGTCGAAAAGGACTTTTGTAGGTTATAAAAATAAGAAAAATATTAGAATAATTATTGATCTTTTTACCTTTACCAAAAACAATTCACACTAATATAATCATTCAAACACTATGTTATTGATATGTTGATTAGGAGAGGTGTTGAGAAGAGGCAGAGATAGAATTGACGTTTGTTTTAAGATAATATTTCCACTCAGAAGGATATCTTTTCTTACGCCCTCATACATCATTTATTAGACTTATCCCCACATCGTCCTATTACACATGCAAAGATTCTCTCTCCCTCACAAATACACTATATTTATCATGTTTTTATACTTTAATATCTAGTTTATTTAAAATATATGCAGCACGTAATGTATTGCGTAATTATTGTAAGTAATAGGTACCTACCTACTTGAGAACAGGCATCGCCTAGTGAGGTAATAAATTCAATTGTAATATTTAAGTTAGGTTATATTGTTTTTATTTGATGTACTATGGAAATAAATAAATAAAAAAATATCATATGAAAAATCGGATTCGATTTTGCTTGATATTTATTTTTCAAAAAATCACACTCGACTTAAACAGAAATCTTTTCACAAGATGAATCCCTATGTATGTGGGTATGTTTATGTTTTTATGTGTGTACATAAGTATAATGCTTTGACTCGTGTAGAGTTGTATTGAATAAGTTCAAGGCCACTCATGTCATTCAACTGAGAACAAATAGATCAATGTGAACATTCATAAACACAAAAGCAACCCCTTGCTTCTATTCTTAACACCGTTCACATTAGGACAGGTCTGGACTGGGTGGGGAATCGACATAAACGTACGAACGCGCGAGCAATCTGCGGATTCCAATAATTGGTATGCATGTTTAACATCACTATACTTGATATTTTATCGTGGCAACTAACAGTTAAAGTTGTAGCCAAATATCTTGAATTTCTCGTAAACCAACGAAGCAAAAATACACAAATTTGCGCTCTGCATAACCGGAAGCTCGTTCAAGATGTTTGGCGATAGTTACAGTTATACTATGTGAAACATTAATTTAACATGCACCCAATAACAAACAAGTTGCCAATTTCCGGAGATTTACGATATTATCCGCCTCACAGATCCAGACTGAAAACAGAATTTATTTAAAACTATGTCTCCGGCTGGAATCGAACCCGGAGCTTAGACACAGGGATCAAATATCTAACCAACTGAGCCACAAAGGCTGACACAAAATAAAATATAGTCAGTAGATGGGATGATAATAATTACCCACATTGCTTATAAAATTGTAATATTATTTTTTTGTTTTTTTTTTTGTGTAGGTACATAAAACAACCATTTTCGTTTTTATGTAACTATTGAAAAATTTAATTTAATGTATGTTTGTTCACAGAGTGGAAGTTCATTTTATAAATTCTATTACAAATGTATTAAAAAAATGCTACCTACTATCCACGAGGATGCGTATTAATGAAGCTAATGAAGCGCTAAAGCTTTCGCTTAACACAGTTAGCATTCTCATTGTCATTAATAATTATCATTTCTCTTAACACACTAGCATTCTCATTTCGCTTAACACAGCTCACATGTTCATTGTCATTAATAATTGTCATTGGACAAAAAACTTTTATTGGCATAAAACGCCATGATTTTCATATATTTTTTAAATGAATATGTCCTTGTTAAACAAGTACATATACATCTTTCTACATTTCCTAAAATAATTAAATAATTTCCCTTGCATTAATGCTTGTGCTGTATGTGAACGAAGTCGGTCGAGACAGGATTCGAACTTGCGACCGTTAGATTACTAACCTAATTCGCTAACCGCCTTCTGCCATCGGCCCAAATTTTTAGATTTAGATATTTATTTGAAATATTTCAATGTTTCATTCAATATAATATATTTTTATTCTATATATTTGATAGATTTTTGATTATTTGACGACATTATCGACATCGCATAATATAGGCACCTACCTATAATACTAATCGTTTAGATCTCAAAATTCGACCAGGAATAAATTTTTCTTTACATGTAATGCAAAGAGAAATTGCTTATGTAGCATTTTTATCGTTTCACAGTAGATTGTGTATTTTTCTGTGACATGTTCTGTGTTTCAATTTAAAACAACTACGTGTTAAATTCAATTTGACATTGGCAGTATGAAATTAAACAATCAATGGTTAAACCATAGAATAATAATAGTATAGAATACTCAGTAAACGCGACTGCTTTATGTTGACTAATTTGGTCAACATTTTGCTACGAGCATTCAGTAATCATTTGGCCGTCTACGTGATACGTTCTCCAAATAGGGATTTTTTAACTGCTTGCAAAATTATTTACGCAGTCATAATGAGTAGTACTATACGAACAATGTCTACCAGCAGAGTCATACATATATTGACACGAGCCGGCCAATAAAACGGCTTCATTTTTCAGCGAGGTATTGTATGGGAATGAGTATTCTATAGTTTTATTATTTTTCTATGGGTTAAATGTGAAATATGTTTTTATTTCAATTAATGTATTTGCATATTTGCAACATACATATACCTATTATCAATAATTTTAAGTTTTATGCGCTTGTTCTCCGTATAAACTTTAACTATGCCAAATCTTAAACTCCGTACCGTGCGCGCAGTTTGCTTAAAAAGGAGTCCGAAATATCTGCCCACATGTATTAATGTATAAATGTGTAGAATTTAGTAAGTTGATTAATTCCTCTATTTAAAAAAACATAACAATTTCCATTGCAACGAGTAAATCTCATTGATCTACTCACTACGTAATAAATATAAATTAATAGTATTTCGTCACGTGTGTCTTTTGCCAGGTCCATGTTTCTCTAGCATATGTACGTCAAAGTAGGCACATGAAAGTAGAATAAATGCTGTACAAATGAAATCACTAAAAAGTGTATGTAATAGAACGAAATATGATAGAATGAGGACATAAGGAGAGAATGCAAGATAAAGAAGGATATTATATGTGAAATGAAAGTGAATGCCTTGAGGTGATTTGGACATATTGAAAGAATGAACGATGAACGACTGACCAAAAAAATATACATGGGTGCAAGAGATGGAATGAATGCAGAGTTAGCCCCGGAAAGGGATGGCATGACCATGAGAATGATATTTTGAAAGAAGGAAACATAAAAAGTTTGAACAATCGACGAGCATGTATGAGACGATGCAAGGATGTAAAGGAAGCCAGAAATGTGTGCAAAAATAGAGATAGAGATGGCACTCGGTTCTCTCTGCTTACCCCGTAAGGGACATGGCGTGATGGTATGTATGTATGTATGTATTTCGTCACAACTTATACAGATTGTATCCGGCTTTACAATACGCGAACAAATAATGTAATAGGTAAAATTTCGCTTTTATATAAAAAGGAAGCATAAAAAAATATTTCCCCCGATATTATTTAGTTCACACCTACACAACATAAAAAAATTCGAATCTTATCGGTACAAACAAGGTGCTTTTTTAGAATCTCTTCATTTAAATAAGTTATTATGTAATTTCTTTCTGGGTGCTTTATACATACTTCCCATATAATAAATAAATAAAAATATAAATTAAATAAATAAATAATGATTATATAAATTGGTACTTATTTTTAAAATCTCTTCATCTAATTGAATTGGTTTATTTCTTTCTGGATGCTTTATGGTTCCCATATAATAATTAAATAAATAATAAAAAATACATAAATTAATAAATAAATAAAAAATTAAAAAATAAATAAATAATAAAATTAATATAAAAAACACAAATAAATAATGAAATAAATTTAAAAAAATAAATAAATAATAAAATTAATTTAAAAAAATGAGTAAATTAATTGATTAATTAATTTATTTATAAATAAATAAATATTCACCTGTTTGTCATAAAACCATTATGACAGTAAACAACTTTCACACACTAATAATCTATTGACATATGTTTCATAATAAATGGGCAAAATATGTGATTACAAAGAGATTGTGATAATTTTTTTTGGAAATTTTAACGATTCCAATTGTCATAATTCATAATTATATATAACTATAGGTATACTTGTCATAAAATAAAAAATCTTTCATTTTTAATTATTATAGATTGAAAGAAATATAATTACCTAATTTAAAAAAATGTAGCATGCTAGAAAACAAAAATAAAACTTACATTTATTAAATTTTAAATAACCGTGTTAAGCAAGAAAACCACATTTCGCAATAACCGAGTTTTCAACTGTACAATAACCGAGAAGCAATAACCAAGTACAAAAGTTTCCGTCATTCTCAGTATTGTAAGCGATCAAAAATATTGTGATTAATAATTTAGAAGAGAAATAACACAGTTAATAACACTTTTTATTGAGATATACGTAAAATCAATTAATGATTTCAAATGGAATCATCGGTTAAGAAAGGGTTAAAGGATTTGAAATTAATTGAATTTAGTTGAACTATTGAGTAAAGTATTTAAAAGAAAAAGCTGTACTTTTGTTTCAAATGGTGTGGTTTAAATAAATTGAATTGTAATATTATCAAATATCGTATTTTTATCTTTGTGGTACATTTTAACAAAAATTTATAATTTTTTAACTTTGTTTACACCACGTGAGAACTCTCACGTGGTGTAAAGAACTCTCACGTGAGAGCTCTCACGTGGTGGAGAATTCTCACGTGGTGTAAACAAAGTTAAAAAAAATTAGTTAATTTTTGAATTGTAATAATATTTTTTTATACGGCGATAGCCTATTTTTCAATGATATTAATTACAATTAAGTACTACAAATAATAGCACCCAATTATTATAATTCTATTATACACTTCCTCAAAAAAATTAGCAGATCAATGTTATTAATTATTTAATAGAACAAAATAAATTGTAATAAACGCACCAACTACCAACCATACCTATCAACCACAATTAATACCGATTATCAACGTTTATTTTTTTAAACAATAATACACGTATTCATTATTACAGCATGTATAAATTTTTGATATTATTTTTTTAAATCTAAAATTTTTATTTACCGCTAAACGATTTTGGAATAATGCCAGCGACTGACATTCTTCTTCTTCTTCGATAGCTCTACAGCCCATATCGAGCTTTGGCCTCCATCAATCCTTGCCTCCAACTCCTCCTATCATCCGCCGCGGTCCTCCAATTTTGTATTTGCAGCAACTGGAATGCGTCCTTCCTAACTTCATCCTCCCATCGTAGCCTTGGCCTGCCCACCTTTCTTCTTCCTCCTGAGTGTCCTTCCAAAATCCTTTTAGGTACCCGCGAGGACGGCATTCTCTGTACATGTCCAGCCCACCTCAGTCTGCTCAGCCTGACATGAACAGATAGCCTGGGAGCTTTGTAGATATAATATACAGCTCGTCGTTCGTTGGAGCGGATTCTTCAGGCTTCGCCGTCATTCGCCGGGCCCAAGATCCTACGTAGGACCCTTCTCTCGAAGGAATTTTAGCATTTCTGCGGATTTGGCAGTCAGTATCCATGCTTCGCATCCATATACTACCACTGTTATAATTATTGTTTTGTACAGGGTAATTTTTGTTTTTCTGTGGACGTTTCAACGATAGTAAGAAGAAGAATGTTTTGTTCCCTGTTGTAATTCTTCTCTTAATTTCTACATGGTCCTCGTTTTCTTTTGTTATGGCCGAACCCAAGTAGGTGAATTCATCTACTTCCTCAAAATCATATTTGTCCTTACACCTAACAGTGTCTTGTGGGTAGTTGGCTCTTCTACATTGTTTCATGATTTTAGTTTTATTTTTATTAATTTCGAGTCCAACTTCCTTGGCGGCTATCTCCAAGGGTTCAAACACTTTGGTGGCTATCTCCAAGGGTTCAAATACTTGAACCCTTGGAGAAGTGACTGACATTATGAACGGTAATATTACTATATAACGAGAATGACAGTGTTTTAATCTCGTGTATTTTCTAATTTTTTAATCAAATGAATTTATAATCTTACTATAATATGGAATGGCCACGTTGCAAATGTATGCTATTTTTTTATTTGATCATGAATTATTTTATATCGGATCTGTTGTGTTAAATTTGTTGGTCAGTAAATATTGCTTTATCATGATAAATTAAAATATTATTATTTTCTAAAAATAAAATCGGTTCATATTCATAAAATGATTTTGTGTTGATCGCGTCAATTAATTCATATTTATTAGCTAAATTTAGAGGTATTATTTTTGCTACATGGTTATGTCTAAATTTATATTGTAAAGGCCAAACATTTCCTACAACTATCATCTACTACATTTATGTCTTTTATGATATATTCTTAGTTTTTAAAAAAAATATAAATCCGCGTTTGAATCCCCTATTTTTGGAGTTAGACAAAATTTTTTATAAACATAAGGTTGGTTGAGACATTTTGGGTGTATATAATGAATTATTTAGCCACGAATTAAATACGTTCAGAAGGATATTTATATTGTTATTGTAAGTGGCTGAAGTCTCGAACGTTCTAACGGAATGAACTAACGGATAAATGGTCAATGGATATAATAGAGATAACCCTATTTTTGATATTTTCGTCATTTAAATTTAACTTTGTTAAATTTTTATCCGCTTCGCAGATAACTTTATGCATTAAAGACCTATTATTAAAAAAAATAGAATTAGCGATTTGACTTGATTATTATGTATTGATATAATTTTTATTATACCCCTACCTCTTAAATTCCTAGGCAAACTAATTCGTTCTATCGCAGAATTGGATGATAACAATGAAATTTATTTTAACGCGTTCTAATAGTTCTTTCCAAGCTATCTAAGTCTGTTTTTTACTGTTTAATTATTCCAAAAGAGTACATAATGCCAATACCGGTATAGCTCATGTATAAATATCTTTCTTTGAATTTTTATCAGACAAATTGTATTGTAATATTTCGTAATCCTATCAACTATAGGTACTATCTTTAAATTTTATATTAATATTATTTTTTATTTTAATATGGTCTTATTTGTTTGACTGCGGATAACCAAGATATTAATAAACCTCCAACCCTTTCAAAATATCTATTTGAAAATTTACCTTTATACATCCAACCTTTTCTAATATATTTCCTTATCATTCTAATATCATCACTAAATGACATTATCTTCAGGAATGTATTCGATATTTTTATTATCAGTTATGAATGTATTGTTTTTTTCAATAAAACCACATTATGTGGGTAGAAGCAAACCAATGAGAATTTTAAAGATAATGTGTATTAAGTTATTTACAGGGTTTGAAATGATGACATAAGGAAAGAGTGTGAAATAATGGAAAATATATTCACATAATTATAATTATGATGTTAAATAAATATATTATTATTTCATTAAACATGTAACGTGGATGCTGTTTGTAAATTGAACATTAAAGACTGTAAATTGAACATAAACGCTACAAAAATGTCACATACGTATCTCCGTGCTATGTTTGTGAATTTTATTTTTTATATTTTTTGGATTATTTTGTTATTCGATTGGCGATTGATGATTTTTCGATTGCTGGTCGGGTACCTTGAACCTGAATGTGTTTTTTTATTTTTCTTTATTGAAGAGTAGTTAGTTTATTATTTTAGATTTCGGTTGATGATTGCTTATATTTTATAAGTAGGTATTTAGTTTTGAATATGTGACAGACGCCTGTCATTGGAGCATTAGAGATCCTATGTTTTTGTATTATGTTTTTGATTTGTATGTGTATATGCCAGTGTTCTGTTGGTGTCTTCATAAATAAATTAATTCAAGAGACTAGTGAAGCGGAGACTCAGAGGCGATAAGAGACCACTAAAGAGGCCATTTGAAAGAGGGATGAACGATATAAAAAGATTTCTCGGACCCCAGTGGATAGGAGTAGAGTAGGAGAGGGGAGGCGTTTTGCTTTCAGTGGTTAAATAAAGGCGATGAAGATGTTTTAGATGGAAAAGAGATTAAGAAGAATATGAAACAAAACTATGAATGATAATGTATTTTGTATTATCATACATAGTTCTGTTTGATACAGAATGTCAATTGGATAAAAAATTGAAATGTTTTAAAGGAGCATATATACCTACAAATCAAATTCATCAAATATGAAAAACAGTTTGTTTCTAGAAAAAATACTTTAAGTATTTTCAACATTTATCTAATGAATATTCGTCACACAATTTCAAAATTCAGCCTAAAATTGCTCATAACTATGTGTCGAAGATAAATAAATCTTTTATTGGCATAAAGAGTGCATAAAATCAAAGTGAATGACCGATAAAGTTTTTTTCATATAAGGTAAGGTTTGTTCTTAAAATGCAAAAAATCGACAAATTTTGAGTTTCTGATAATATAAATCACATATAAACCCTTTTTAACGCACGCGATAGTTACCTACCCTTACCTACTAACACTACTTCATAGTATCTACATTAGGCGGTTTTAATATATCATATTTTCAGTCACTAGATTATATGCCCTTTTAACATAAAATAAATATGCATGCTGGATGATGAAGCCTTGAATAAATTTTGCAGTTTTATGGAAACTCAAAACATATTTCAATTTTAAATTTAATTAAATTAATTTATTTATTTATTTACCTAATATTGCTTCTCGAGCAACTAACGGGTAAATAATAAAAGTCCTATACCACTTAGTCCAAGCAATACCTATCTGTATATAGGTATTGGTTCAAGTTGATATTCTATAACGATTCATTCATTCATACCATCACGGCATATCCCACAATGTGGGGTAACCAGCGAAAGGTGTGCGGGTGTGCATTGCCTTATAAAAGGGAGAACAAAACATCTATGTATACCCACACACCATTCTCGTTTCACCAAAAAAGGCACTACATTCAGAATGGGTGGTGAACCTCATTGCTGAACTATGTGAGATGTTATTGTTGCCTGCTGTATTTTCGATTACCCGGCTCTTACGGGACACTCGAAAACAATGATTTAAAAGAATGGAAGCACTATTCTAAGCCGGTGCCTCACAGCTAAACCATTATTCCACGGTATTTGTTCCATTTGAAATTTATTAGTGTAAGATTCCGCAATTCTAGACCTAAGTCATTTTATATAGAGGGCCCATAAAAAAATTATACTTAGGTCATAGTATAAAGGCTGTTTTTTTCTGAAAATATCCTATTAAGGAACATTCTTACACAGAGTAAGTCACGAAAAAGTCCTATTCTCTCTTTTATAGCCACATTTTAGTCGAATCAACTATCAAAATGTTATAATTTTACTTTACACCTTATTGGAAGCGTACAGGTTTTTTCGTAGCAGTCCTGGATATTTTAGTTATGTAAGTTGAAAACATCAGTTGTGTACGGAAAAAAATGAAAATGGATATATTACACGTGATGCGTTATGTTTAAAATAAAAACCAAAGAATATTATTGGAGATCAATTGAAATGTTAGATTAGGTGACATCATGGCGACATGACATAAATAAACATTGCCAAACAGTGCGCAGTACGCATGAGTAGTCTGCGTTATAGACAATTTAAGTTCAAATTACTATCTAAGTTGCACTAATTTTGTATATTTTAGTTTTAGGAACAACGTCAATTACATAATTCTAAATTTAGTTCGTCATGTTAAATATTAATATAACACGTACCCAATAACAAATTGAAACATTCTGGAGACTTACCATATTAATTGTCTCACAGATCCAGACTGAAAACACAATTAAAAACTGTATATCCACCGGGAATCGAACCCGGGACCATAGGATCAACAGTCAGACATCCAATCGAACGAGTCATGTAGTGCGACTATTTTTTCAACATATTTTTACGTCTCAATGAAGACGAATTCAAGTATTTATCCAACTGTCAATTTGTTTAAGAAAATTTAACTCTTAAATGATCGACAAACTTTCAAGCCAAGATACGCGATTTTGTTTGGCGACGTCTACATTTTCCATGGTTTTTCAACTTTGAAGTTAAAATACACCAACTTAGAGGTTTTGCAGCGTATATGTTATAAATTAATATGGACGAACTCAGAATTTGGAGTAAAATATTTAGTGTGTCTGTGTGAGCGTGTTGGTGTGTGCCCGTCCCCCCTTATAACTTTGGATCCACTTGATGTACAATGTCCAAGATGTAAGAAATTTTAGTCCTACAAAACTTTTATACTCAGAATTTAGATTTTTCCATATTTCTTAAAAATCATAAATGATAGAAAGCTGAAAATTTGTAAAAACATAGTTTGAATGAAGACGTTCCAAGGTTAGATATGTACATATACTATCGCCATCGACAGTTGGATCTCATGTGCTAAATTATCACCACTAAAAATGTAAAAGATAACCAGAAATATTATTTGAATAATTAGCAATGCATTTTATTTCAACAATTGTAATTGATAAAAATATATATGATTCAACTCTTCCAGGGATATTTTTCAGTGTTTATTTTTACACAGTATAACCGATAAACTGTATACATAATTATGATATCTAGGGTACATATATAATATATATACCTACATAATATAACAGTAGCATATCTTGGCTCTTGTGATATCAATATTACTATCGCTGAATATATGTTAAGTAGGTAATCAACTGTTTTAGCATGTTTAACTACAAATTAAAAGGTTCATTTAAACTTTTATCACACCATATTTTACAATGATACAAACAAGTAGTTTACTACTGCCCATCTAGGAAACTGTTCTAGGGCTAGCAGTTTACAATTTTACAGTGACAACATACTTATGAACTGGGTGATGGTAGTTTTTGCTCTACATTAGGCAGGCATACGGTCAATATAGTCTGTACTAATAAATAATAATCAACCTCTACTCCAATAAATATCAAAATAGACACAGTCATAATATATGTCAACAAATCAATTCCCGAGTATTTAAAACAATAGAGAAGAGGTCTATGTCGTCAGGTATGTTGATGTATTTGATATGATTCGCATGCGTCTTATGCCTCCTCTACACATCGACAGATTTGTAGAGGGGGGGTTTTGCTCGTCTGTGGTAGGTATTTGACGTCTCCCGATACATCTGCCACATATCCGTTTGGTGTCGGTTTTTTCGACACGGATAAAAGAGCGGCAGCGCGTACGCAAGGCGACTGTCCACACATCTGCGAATGAATCAGTATTGGACGGAAATTCAGTGAGAGTGCACGCTTGCGTGCTTAGTTTTCTCGTCGAAATGGCTAATATGACCACTGAATTTTCTCGTCGAAATGGTTGTTGTTATGACTACTGAAGAAACATTTAATTTATGAGTGACTGTGTCGCTATTATTATTACAAACAAACCTGTCCTAACCGAAAGATTTTGAGAAAATATATATGTCATGATGAAAAATAAATATCTGCAGTAGACGCTAGTAGTTGTCAAAATATTTATTCCGAATATATTTTCACTTTGTTCTGTTTCTGTGTATAGTCACCATCCACCACCTTCTTTTGTACCATTTTTTCTTAATAACTCTGTTGCGGTTCACACTTAAGTAGTAATTATAAGTGCCTGCTAAATGAGTAAATAGCAGCGGCCGCTACTGTATCCACATCCATTTGTTTGCGACACGACATGCGTCTTTCGAGGTTGAACACAGACTGATTAACTCGCGGATGTGTGGACGAATCATAATTTATCCGCGGATATGTCTACTGATGCATCTGTCGATGTGTAGAGGAGGCATTAGATTAAATCAAAATATATCAAATATTTTTTGTATTACTCGAAGAGAGTGGAATATCTCTATAATCATAGTTCTGAACCAAACTGATCGACTATCAATCTTTTTATTAATATGTTTATCCATATAATCTACAGATGTCACTTTTCATCTATAAATACTCTACAAAGAGCATCGCTTAGCTCGTAGCGAAAGTAATGCAGTTTATAGACGAAGATGAATGTCAAATAATAATGAATTATTATTAACTAGTTTTTTTACCCGGTGTTGCTCGAGAAGGTAAATGTGAAGCAATATTCTAACATGTCTAAAAAATCGTTTTCGCTATGATAAATCCAATAAAATAAATATAAATAAACATAGATCATTTTTTTTTACATCGGTCTCCTCCGTTCCTTCAGTCCCTTCATTCGTCTCTTCCCTTCAGTCCTTCCTGTCCCTTCAATTTCATATAATCTAACGGGAAGTGGTTTGAAATTAGATTAAATATAAGCATAGTATTCTCATCGAGTGTAATAAATGTGTATGAAAAATCAGAAATATCTCTTTTTGAAGGAAGTCATATTATAAAGGGTTTTAATTTCTTTTTTGTTATTTTTTTTGTATGTAAAATATGTTTTTTTTAATATATAAATAAATAAATAAAATGTCAGTCTACGGGAAATGGTTTATTCATTTATTCATTTCATTTATTCATTTACTTTTACATAAAAAATATTTAATATACATACAGCGCAAGTGACAACAATAAGAAAAATTTTAGAACATATAAAATTTCAAAATTACATTACATTTTACAGTAGGTATATCATACATTTTAATAATGAAAATACAATTTACAGAGGGAATGTAATTTTTCCAAACTACTACGCTGCATTAAATATATTGTCTCATTGGACGCCCAACTAGGTAAACCTGTTTTAGGACGTCTGATAAGTAGTAGTACTTGTCAATTAGTATCAATAACCAGTATCAGCACATACATAATGGTACAAAATATGTAGGCTTTACAAAGTTAATAATCTGAATATACTAGAGTGCAGTCAATATATTATTTGACTCCTCTATACCAATGGATATAAGCCAAGCAATTATTGTTTTTTTTAGCACAACTCTTTTCATCATTTTCCAATCATCAGGCAGTATGTTAAACATTTTGGGGCCAAGAAAGTTAAAATTACGTTGAGCGAATGTGGTTTTTGTTTTTTTCTTTATAATAATGGACTTTTGAGAATTACGAGTGGGGTATGAGTGGGTAGCTATCGGATATTCCTGTCTATGTTTGTGAGTATGTAGAATTATTTTGCTAATGTATAGTTGTCTAACATTTAGGACTTTAAAATCAGTAAATAATTGATTACTGGGATATCTGAATGGTTTATTAAGTATTATTCGTATTATTGATTTTTGAACTTTTAAAAGTGGATCCATAACGGTCATACTACATCCCCCCCATCCAATACATCCATACTGCATCACTGAATTACATAGTGCATAGTAAATTTGTCTTAGATCCTGAATTTCAAGGATATTTTTGGTGTTGACAAATATAAATATGAGTTTTTTCAACTTTTTGCAAATATAATCTACATGTACATTCCATTTAAGAAATTTATCTATGTATATGCCCAAATATTTCACACTTTCGACTGAATCAATAGTTTTACAATCGCATATATTTAAAGTACTTGGAGATATACATTGGTGTATTTTTATCAGTTGTGGGTTTTTTGGTTGACCGGTTTCAGTTGGACTGAAACATATCGTTTTTGTTTTTTCCACATTTAATGTTAGCAAATTACAGTTTAGCCATTCTTTAACCTCGTTGATATCCTTTTCAGCTTTCCCGTGTACATTAGACCAATTGCTATCTTCATATAATAACACTGTGTCATCCGCAAATGTAATTATATGTCCCGTTCTTTTGCTATTGCATAGCTCGTTGATGTAGATTGTAAATAGAATCGGTCCCAGTGTACTACCTTGAGGCACTCCAAATCGCAGTTCTTCACATTCACTGAATGTATCATCAACTCTTACTTTTTGGGTTCGTCCTGTAATATAGCTTTTCATCCAATTAAGTAGGTTATTTTTGATACCAATATTAGATAGTCTTTTGATTAGAATTTGGTGTGAGATAGTGTCAAACGCTTTAGCTAAATCTAAGAATATAGCAATACATTTTTTTCCATTGTCGACCTGATGCGTAATAATATCAGTAAGTCTGGCAATTGCGTCATCAGCTCCTAAATCGTTTCGAAAGCCGAATTGATTCTGTGAGAGAATATTGTATTTATTAAAATATGTTGTTAGGCGACTTTTAACAATTTTTTCGATTATTTTCGCACTTGTATTAAGTAAAGATATAGGTCTGTAATTTTCAATTTGGGTTTTAGAGCCATTTTTGTGAATCGGGATTACAGTGGATTCTTTTAAATGGTTAGGGAATATTCCTTGTGAAAAACTTAAATTAAATATATGCGCTAGGGGAATAGATACTTGATGTTTTAGTGTTTTTAGTAATTTTGAGCTAATGTCATCTGGACCCATCGCATGCGTGTTCTTCAATTCATCGATAAACTTAACAATTTCCGTTGGTGAAGTTTTAATATCCGTTATTTGATAGGGGACTGATATTTCATTGATATTTTGTTGTATAGAATTTTCTGTTTGTTTATTAGTATATTTTAGAATATCATTAGCTAATCTAGATCCAACTGAGGTGAAATGTTTGTTTGCAAGGTTAGCAATTGTTTTTTTATCTTCAATTGTTATGTTATCGATTACTATTCGTTGGAATTGAGATGATATATTTGTTTTTGTTTTAGTTATTTCGCGCATTATGTTCCACATAGTTTTGGGTGATTTTGAATTATCCTCATATAATATTTTCTTGTAGTAATTTATTTTAGCCGTATTCAGGACAGCTTTGCATATATTTCTATATGTTTTGTATTCATGTTGTAATAAAAAATTTTCAGCGTTTTTATTTGCTTTGCTATGTAATTTATTTCTTTTATGTATACATTTAACGATACTGTCTGTTATCCAAGGAGTAAATCTCATTTTAGCATTTGATATAAATTTATTACATGTATGTTTATCAATATATATTTTTAATATTTTTATAAATTTATTCATGGCTGTATCTGTATCATGTATGTTTAGGATAGTTTGCCAGTTTTCATCATGTAATTCTTTTATAAGCTCAACATAATTAGTTTCCTTGAAGTATCTTTGTTTCGTTATATTAGATTTACCTTTTATGCAAAGTGCTGTTGCGTAGTGGTCAGATACAGTGGTTTTAAAAATATACGAGTCAAAGTTCAAAATATTTTTAATATTTATATGATCAATGCAGGAATTACTTCCTTTGAATTCTCTGGTTGGTGAAGTTATCGTTAGGTGGAAACCATTTTCTGTTAATAAACAGGTATAGTCTATAGAGTTAGAATTCCTAGTAGCCAGAGTGTTGATGTTTAAATCACCAATAATTATCTGTCGATTACTTTTTGTTTCAATCAAGATCTGTTGCAAAGCTTGGAGAAATGGTTCTATATTCTGAAATGAAGGAGATCTATACATAGCCAGTATGTCTAAATCCTTAATTGTTATTTTAAGACAGTTAGCTTGTGGTAAGTGTACTTCTGTAACAAGTGCTAGTAGAGTATTATGAATATATATAACAATTCCGCTGCTTTTATTTAAAATATTATTTGTATGATATTCTTTATAGTTTGGTAGAGATTTTGTAATATAATTTTCGTTCAGCCAGCACTCTGTTAGTATTATAATGTCAAAATGGTTGTTGAATTTGTCTAAGAAAATCAAAAAGTCATCAATATTATTTATGCTTCTAATATTTTGGTGAATAATTTTAAATTGACAATTGTCCCAATTGATATTTTTAATAATGTTTAAATCATCCAAAATAATGTTCTTTTTGTCGAATTGTAATTTGTCGAGAATATCTATTTTATTGTAAGACATTTTTATTTCTGTAACACACACAGTACATGTCATTCATACTAGTTGCAGCACTTTTGTATTTCAGAAACTTAAGTTTGGATTTCTTATAAATATTAAAATTAGCAGATAGGCTAAATAAAGGATTCTTGTAATTTAGATGTACTTGTGAGATGACAATTAACGAGTAGGTACATAATATATATAGATACAGTAATTTCAATATCCAGTATGAGGTGCTTTTTGTTATGTATAATGATTGCAAGGAGTTACGACATATATAATTATTTTTCATGAAATTATACGAAAAATGTATTTTTGTATGTGTGAGACAAAAATTTACGAGTAATAATATGTCTAGGTAACAGTGGCAGCTTGAAATAAAAGTTGACTTAACATCTAATAAAACATTTAAAGAAGATTCCATATCGTAAGTTTTTTGTTAGGAACACAGAATGCAAGGGCTTGTAAAATATATAAATATTTTCCTAACTTTAGGCACAATTTTTTGGTATATGTAAGACAAATAAATACATGTATACATTTGGAAGTTACAGTGACAACTGAAAAAAAAAACACAATATTTATACAGTAAACTTGTTATACACGATAATTTAGGTACAGCTTTTATAGATAATATAATAATATAAGATACTTTTTTTTGTAGTGTATAATGATAGCAAGGGATTGTAATATAACTCAGAAAAACACAGTATTTATACAGTAAACTTATTATAGACGATAATTTAGGTACAACTTTTATAGATGATATAATAAGATAAGATATTTTTTTTGTAGTGTATAATGATTGCAAGGGATTGCAATATATTAAGTATATGATTATTTTCTTGAATTTAAATTAATATTCTATTTAATTATTATAATTTTTTACTTGATATTAATCGAGAGATTTCCTGTTTTTACGAGTGAGGCAAAAAAAAAAATATATAACAAATAATAGGTGCACTTGGAGGTTACAGTAACATCTAGAAATGCATAATAAACAAATATCTTTCTTGACATGCATAATGAAAAGGAGAGATAGCAAAATATATAATTATTTATCATATTTAACTTATACAACTTTTGTTTATTTATTTTCTTATTGGTATGTTTGAAGCAGAAAGTAAACAATAGGCATACTTGAGTATTACAGTGACATGTAAGTGCATAATGAACAAAAAACAAACTCAATATCCATTCTAAATTAAATAAAACTTTTATGGACGATTCAGTAGGTGCGGCGTTATAAACAATAATATAGATAGGGACTTTAAATGTAGTTGTGGCATTTATATAATAGTATAATTTCGGTAAATATAGCAATATTCTAATATTTTTTAATAGAAAGTGTATCAGCTTATGGTAGTGATTCAATTTTAGACTCAGAGTTGATAAGTATAGTATTAGATCCGATATCTTTCCGCATATATATTTGTCCCGCTCTGGTCCAAATAAACTTATATTGTTTAGATTTCGCCGCTTGTCTAGCAAGATAATATAAACGATTTGCACGAAAGGTCAGGTGTTCATCAATATAAACTTGTGAGTTGATACCATCAATACCCAACATCATTGTACTCATTCTACTTTCGATTGTTTTACACTTTCTATTGTATATTTTTGCTTTAGATAGAAATTCAGATTTAACAGTATTAGAAATAAACTTTATAACAATTGGCCTATGACGTGTATTGCCATTTATTGAAGAAGCATCTTTTTTTGTCTGAAGAGCAGCTCGGTAAGTACAATCAATGTCTTTGGTTGTTGCAGTAGATCCTATTAACGTAGCCATCTTTGTGATGACATCATTAAGATCCTTTTTTGTGTCCGGTATTCCTTTCACTATTATATCATTATGTTTATTCAGTCTGTCCTGTCGTTCTTCCTTGTTTTCTAGCATTGATATCCTAAGTTAGAGGTCGCCGTTCTTTTTTTGAAGTTGGTTATTTTTCAATTCCAATTCTTTAAGCCTCAGACAAATATCTTCATACTGTTTTGACATGAAGTTGATAGAGTCTAACACATTTTTGTTTTGTTCTATAATTTCCTCGAACTTCTTATCTTGTTTATTCGCATTGGTTAACAGTAAGTCTTTTAATTCAAAGATAGTCCATTCTTGTTTATCATTTTTTGGGTTTTTTTTTCCCTTTTCTTCGCTGTCCGAACACTGTCTGCTTCTAGTAGTCATAATGATTGTTGATGTTGTTTTGGTTGTCGCACTGTGGTGAGTAAGTATGATCTTGACTTCACTTCACACTGACACTATGACTATATAAATACTTTTTTTTATGTAAAATATGTTAGTTGATGCTACAGCCTGGAAATTAAATTGCAAAGTATGTATGCGTGCACTGACAGAAGTATTTGGTGCCACGAAAACAGGTGACAATAATAATAATTTGGTAGGTATACTGCTATTCAACAAATTACGAATTTCCAATATATTGACACTTCTGAAGAATATAGGTGATGACAGATATATGAAAAAGATTCGCACTTTTTTCTTTACTACTATTGGCAAATATTTTCAAGAAATTCACTTAAAATCACCAATAAACTTTAATTTATTAAGACGCACTGACAGTAGATGTACTCACTAGTAGATGTTTATAATGTAATTGAATATAAGTAAGTGATGAAAAGAGTTAGTAATTTTCACATACCACTCGTAAATCGACATCAAAAGCAAATGTGTATAGTATACACAGTATCAGCAATATTGGACTGGGAAAGAAATTTCATCAAGATTTGAGATGAAAAGTAGTTACTTACTTACTTTGAGTCCGAGTACTTCACCACTAGGCCATCCCACTCCAGAATACAGCAACCGCAACGGCATTGTCATTAACCATCTTCAAGTCCTCTGCGTCGCATCTCACTGGCATATATTTACAGATGAGGAAGTGTTTGATGAAAATTTGTTTTAAAATTTGAATATATTTAAGCATTAAAAAGATTTTAGTGTTGGCAACAAATATTTTAAAACATTTAACTTTCTATTAAGACACCGCGAAGTGCAAAAGTCCAGATTTTCCGTAAAAAAAGCATCAACATTTGTTCATTCACTTTAGGGACATAGTGTGATTGTCCTTTAATAAATATCGTGTTGCTTTAATTGTTAATTGAAATGGAAGTATTTATATAGTTTAAATACTCGGCGGATATTTTGTGGTTGTTCATATTAACCGTTTTGGCATGTGAATTTTGCCCTAAACCAATATATTTTGAGTCACTATGCGACATGTTTCGGCAGTGCTGTCCTGCCGAAACATGTCGCATAGTGACTTAAAATATAGTGGTTTAGGGCAAAATTCACATGCCAAAACGGAAGTATTTATAATATTTATTTATTTATTAAGAGAAAAAACAATAACACATCACACATATACATTTTTGTTTTATAAATAATAAAGTTGATTTATATGTGCAATCACAATATTACCCATGGGGAAGTTAGTGTAAACATAGAAGTTACAATGTATGTAAATATGTGTTAACACTCAGTAAAACGCTTCACGCTATCCATTGTGATGTGTGGTGTCATAAAGTGATCAACCAATAACAGACCGTTTATAATTTTGATGGAAATTTAATTTTTTATCGTTAAATTGTTAATTTGACTATTATATTTCACAGCTTTCATTAGTAATTTTCGTGATCGCCGTTCTTTTTTACCTTTAAATCAAATGTGGGCAACAACCGGCCCGTGGGCCGGATCCGGCCAGCTGTGAGATTTGATGCGACCCGCGAGACATTCTGAAAAACCCAATTAAAAAAATATATTTCACTACTTACTCGTACTCCCGGAATCAAGTGAATCACTTGATTTTTTTCATTTAATTTTGCTATTTTATTAAATTGTATTATAATAACAACGTCGTATTATTTCATGTCTGATATCTTTCGTTAAAAATTATGACTTACTACTTCACTAATTCACTACTTTTAAACGCTGCCTGCAAACGTATTTACACACTAAAGTTTGGCCCACAACATGTCAAAGGTTGCCCATACCACTTCTAAATCATTATTTTTAATTAATATCCCTCACACATGCATGTTCGCTGATGTCAAATTTGATTTGCCCCACGATGTCTGTTTGTTGTCTACCTCTTTTATCCGTTATCCATTTAGAGAAAAGACCTTAAAGGCTCATGCTTAGTTTTTTTTAACGCTTTGTATTCGTGTTCCAACTTCGTGTATAATATGTCATCAAAAGAATGAATATGAGTTAAATATTATTTTTTAGGCTAATTGAGATATCTTTTTTTTTCGAGTAGGTACCTATGTATTTTAGGATGATCGGGATATCTTTTTTTTCGAGTATGTATTTTAGGCTGATCGGGATATCTTTTTTCGAGTATGTATTTTAGGCTGATCGGGATATTTTTTTTTCGAGGCTGATCGGGATATCTTTTTTTTTCGAGTATGTATTTTAGGCTGATCGGGATATCTTTTTTTCGAGTATATATTTTAGGCTGATCGGGATATCTTTTTTTCGAGTATATATTTTAGGCTGATTGGGATATATTATGTGAGACGATTAATATCGTAAGTCTCCAGAATGTGGCAACTTCTTATTGGGTGCGTGTTAAATAATTAATGTTTTACATAGTACCTACCTGTTAATTGCCCGAGAAGTAACACTAAAAAGTGTACCTACATACGTGTAGATTAAATAAATGTTAAAGATAACCAGAAATATTATTTGAATAATTAGCAATGCGTTTAATTTTAACAATTGTAATTAGTGAAAATATATATGATTCAACTCTTCCAGGGATAATTTTCAGTGTTTATTTTTACACAGTATATGTAGTATTATTTGTATAAAATTTTGATACAATACGATTGTTTAAACATATTTTTAATTGGCCTATACTAATACCAAACCGCAAAACACCTGGTACCATAACCATGACTAATATTTTTGTAAACTATCCTCTTTGACACAAAAATAACACTATGTGGTTTGATAAAGAGATTCGTTTTATATTTTGTTGATTCAGGTGATTAAGTAGTCAATTATATCCATTTTAATTAATGTTTTGATTTGGCAAAGTTGATCAGATATTATACAAATAACTAAAGTGTTTCGTTAAATTCACAAATGTATGTGATGTTAAAATGGTTTCACTATCATTTTTACCTACGGAAGTGTGAAAATCAATTATAAGTTCTTATTGTTTTGAACATTGCGATAAAAATACTGCGATATTTCAGGCTGTATCGCTCAGCAGTGAGTAGTTTACGAATTTATTTGACTTCATGGTACAATAATGTTTAGAATGGCAGGTTTATTGCCATAAGGCAATATCTTCCAACCAACCAAAACAACGTAAGGCCGTAAATAGTGTAGCGGTAGGAACATTAAATTTTTAACAAAAAAACATACGGAGAGTTAAACACGTTACATAATTAAAATGTGAAATGACAGCAACATCTTGTGCCGTTATTGACCAAGCAATAACGGCACAAGATGATACATTTGAATATGTAGAGGGAAGATTGCTGGTATGTTGGAGAAACTAACGATATACTACCTCAAACCCAACCCAGTGAAAACCCACGTATGTTCCTTCCATCTGAAATATAACAAAGCCAAAAGAAAACTTCACATTGTATGGCAAGGTGTTAAACATGAAAATTGCGAGAACCCAAATACCTAGGAATCAAACTAGACCGAACCCTGTCTTATGAAGTACACTATATGGACACACAGAAGAAGGTGGCGGCCAGAAATAATATTATATGGCAATTGGGTGGCTCAAAGTGGGGAGCGAGTCCAGATGAACTCAGAACGACAGCACTTGCCCTTTCATATTCTGCTGGAGAATATGCCTACCCCGTTTTGTGGAAATCAGCGCACGCATAGAGGATGGATACCTCCCTAAATAAGACAAATAGATTAATAACGGGATGCCTCAAACCAACACCCTTTAGTAAGCTGTATGCTCTCAGTGGAATTGCCCCGCCAAACATCAGGAGAGAGGTGATAGCACGGGTGGAAAGAAGCAAACAGGTCACAGATCAGCGACACATGCTGTATGGACACCAACCACCACCTAGACGCCTTAAATCTCGGAGAAGTTTCTTAAATACGACCATACCCCTAGCAGATGCTCCTAAGACTGCAAGAGTACGTCTGTGGAGGGATACAACGGAGGGCACACAAGGAGCCATTTTTAATACATCAGCTGAAGCACGGCTCCAGGACATGACCAACTGTGGCCAATGTGGGAAATCCTCAACAGGATTACGTTACGACTGTGGTCGGTCGTACTAGGAAAAACCTCCATAGATGAGGAATTTATTTATTTATTAAAAAAAACACCAACAGAACAAAGGAATACACATAAAACATAATATAGACAGTTAGAATCAGCATAGTACCTAGTTCTAATGATCCAATAACAGGACCTGGTGTTTAAAACATATATTGAATATATATCGTTTGATTGATTATTAAATATATATTACTTATACAAACATTTACAGAAAGTAAATCTTAATTGATTTAATTAGCCTTTAGAAAGTAATTGAAATAGGTAACTATAGCACACACAGTGCAGTGCAGTGAATTGCTGAAGACGCTATGTGCAACTGTGGACAAACGCAGGACAGCGAGCAACTCCTAGCATGTACAATGTACAATGGCTCCTGGCCAGTGTGATTGGGACACTCTTATGAATGAACGAGCCCACTTATGTAGAGGACGACGCAAAGGAGTTTGTGACTTTTTGGGGTTCGGATGGCATTTAGTCTCATATGTCTCATAGTCTCATATGTATTACTCACGCAATTCTTTTGTTAATAGACCATGTTATTGTTACAATAAAAACCGTATGAGTGACCCTAGGCTTGATATTTTTACGTATAGTCTCTATACATACAGAAAATGTTTGATGGAGATGGTTAAATTTTAATAGTGTTTTGGGTATGCCTGCGCTGGGACTGGTCTTTCGATTGACCCGACAACTTGTTTCTCCAAAAGGGAGCGAATTCCTCTCCTCTCCTGCTCCTTTTCCCCTCCCTGACCCTTCCCTATATCCTAAACCCTCTAGCAATGCTATATTATGTAGGTTCAATAGTTTTTTGTTTTTAATTAACTCAAACATTTTATTCATAAGAATATTGTAGTTGGCGCTATGAATAATTGTAATTTTTATGCTATTTTTAATTACAACTTAAAGCTGTAATGTTCATTCAAATAATAAAATAAAAAATATGTGTTGACCGACACGACAAGAAGAACAAAGAAAGAAGGAAGACAGGGATGTGAGAGAGGATGGAGAAAGTGTGTCAATTAAGAGTTATTAGACAGGTATAACAACTATTTTCTTTCACATTTATATTATTTTATATTATGTTGTAGTTTCCATTGAACTCAAGTTAAAATTTCAGCCAAATATCTCATAAAAAATTCCTACCGTTTCCGTTCAGCGAGGTACGTCTTATCTCCAATAAAATAATTTATAAGAACGGAAGCCAAAAGCTCGCGTATTGTAAGGTGAAATGCTTATTTTTAAAAATTGTTTACATAATCGTTAAGCATAATGATTCAGTTCACTATAAGCAAACAGTCGATATTCTGTGTATAATGAAGCATATTTTGTAGGAATAATAGCTGAACTATTGATCAACTCTACAATAAATTAATAACAGTACTTTAGTTCAGTAAACGTTATCGAATATCAACTATCGTATTGGAAATTCGAACATTAACGACGGATTTGCTGTTAGCATTTTATCTTTTGCTTACATTTGATCTGTAATATGCTATATTCACAGATTAAAGAATACACAAAGCTGACAAAAGTTACGACTTAAGCCCAGGGGATTGATATAATAATGTGAGATGGTATATACTCATGTAAAATGAGGGTATATACTGGTATATACTTCGTGAAGTGAGGGGTATCCCATTCAATATTTGAGCGATTCTAAAGTTTTTCTGTAAACAGAGTGGTAATCCATTTTAAAATTAATGAAAAAATATTATACCAAAGTATTGTTTCACGAAATTCATATTTTTATAAAAGTTGTTAAGAAAAGTTTGAGATTGTACATCTACAATGTTCTTTTTTATAGAAAATTAAATTATCTAGTTGGGGTGTTTCGGCTTTTTTCAATATTATGAAAAACTTTGGAAATATAAGCAGTTAAATTTTCAGAAGATTTCAAATTGCTCACATCATATTAACTTAAACATGGTCTAAACATGTCAAAAGGTTCATCATAGAATTACTTATCCAACTTTACATATTGCAATCGTTTCTTCTATGAACCAATACTGAAATCTCTTTTCAGTTTATACTGTATCCAAAATTACACATCACATCTCTCTTCTGTTCAAACTGTTTACTTTTTTGTGTTATGTCTCTTCCCTCGACGCAGTTATCTCCCCTTGTCACTTATAAAAAATAAAAAAAATGGTATCACGACTGGCCATGTTACAGATCTATATAAACTAGGTACATGGTTAGAAATATAATGTTCTTCCTCTACCACCACCCGTTCTGCTTATGGGGATTAATAATCGACATTTGCAAAACTCTAAAAGAACACGTAAAGAACATAAGAAGTGTCCGGAGAACTCTAAAACCTTGCAGACACTGCACTGCCAAAGAGAGCTGATTATGTGGAAACAACTGGCTAACCGTTCAATGATAATGAAGATAAAAGTGCACCGTATTTAAGATAGAAAGTCTCGAAAGCTCTGAAGTTGCTTTTCGTGGCTACAAGTTCCGCGTGTCCAATCTGTCCAAAGAAATTCCCTCAGACATCGTTGTAGAGTACTCGTCGGAAAGTTGACACGGAGAAGTTAGTGCATTCCCATAGGACATGCTCAGAAGTTTGTTCAGTATTATCACAAAGCTACGAAGAAAATATTAAATTTCTTCAAAAACTCTTATGCCGTAACAATTTGCCTCTTATCTGAGAATCACCCATTTGAATATTTTCGGAATGTTTCAGAAGTAAATTGAAAAAGTACTTAACACTAAAATCAAAAAGTGCATGTTGTTAACAAAGATATTTCAATTTCGAAAAACAAATGTTTGATAAATATCTGATTTATCCCATGAACAATGTGTTTCGGATACTCCACGTTCCACTTTACTTTGTGTACGAATTCCCTGGCCTGTAATTGTAGTTTATGTATGTCAGCTCAGTACATTTCTAGCTTTTTGTGGTACCAATCAACATACTTTTCATTAGAGAAGAAATTGAGTCGATTGACGAATCGATATTTAATATTATAGATATAGTATGATCAAAATCAATTTATAATACATAAATATATGTCAATCATATTAATTACATTATTATTGATTTCTCACTCCCGTAATCGGTATAAACTTGACATTTAAATGAACTATATAATATATTTAATAACAAAATATTATTTTATACAACAGAACACGCTACCTCTATTAAATAAGGTAGGTATATTTAATTATTTAAATATCTTATCAATGCAATTTGAAGATCAATTAGTTATATGTGCAATTTTATATTAAGTATGTACTTATGTTTCTACAATCATTTATCAAGGTGTCTAAATTTCAACAAGTTTTACCTACTAACATATGTACTAACATATTATCCAACTGTCGATTTATTCAAGAGAATTTATTTCTCTTAACATATCGACAAAGTATCAAGCCATGATACGCGAGATTTGTATGCAGAGTCTATATTTTTCGCGGTTTTTCCAAATTTCCATCATGCTGTTTTCATATTCTGGGTAGGAAAAAAGACTGATCTCCATACTATTCTATTCTGACATATGTACCAACACGTACGTTTTATAAAGAAAACCAAATATCTGAAAATTTTTATAAATTTGTGTTTAAGTGTTTATAGTTTGGTATGTATTCTTCAATTATACATATTATCGCCATCGACAGTTGGATCTCGTATTTCAGTGCAGGTCCCGAGAAATATGTGTCAAAATTCAGAAATAATAATTAAATATTGAAACTTGTCCATTTAATTCGCACGCATTGCAAATAATAAGTTGATCGAAAAAATGAAAGACGGAAAATTTCTCATTCTCCGAAATTTTTTCAGTTTAATTAGTAGAAAAGTATACCTACACAAGAAAAGTGTCATTTTCTCTTTGAGTGTATTTTGTTTTTTGTCGAAATTATCATAAAAAAAAAGAATTTTTCATCCAGCAATTTTCTCGCTGCCCGGATTTTTTTAAATTTATATTAACGAAAAAATTAAAAACTTACTAAAATTGTTTCGCTGCGCTGCTACTTATATTGTTTTATTTATTCTAACAAAACAACTTTTACCATAAAATAATGAAAAAATAATTATTTCTCCATATTTATATATTTATTAAAGGTAGTACCTATTTGTTTTAATGTCATGCTATTAAAAAAATAAATAAAATTAAAATAGGTGAAGTTTGAGTTTTATTGTAATAAATTGAAATTTTCAATGCATTAAATCTAATCACTTATTTTTAATATATTTGTTAAGGTAGGTATTTTGTTTTTTTTTTGGAGTCCCAAAATGAATATACTTACATATATTTAAAAAAAACATCAATATATTTATATCGAATTATTTATAATATATCATCGCTCCTCAAATATAAAATATTCAAACAAAAAAATATTTAACCATTATTTTTTATTTCTGCCTCTGAAAAGGATTCGAGATACAAAAAAACACACAGACCGTGGGTGAATTGTAGGTAAACAAAACAAAAAAAAAGCACCACCGAGAAATAAATTAGTAGGTAAAAACTTACTCCTGGTCCCGTTCCGAATCCCAGAAATGACAGCTTTCTGGTTCCTCGGCGACTCATCCTTAAATATTATTGTTCAAAATTCACACACACGCACATACACAAACACAACTGAATCCCACAACAGCACAATGGATCGAAACGACAAAAATGGGCCAAAAGAAATATCGATGTTTTGAAAAGATCGATTCGAACAATAAACACCAACACTGCAAAACATCGAACGAACGAACGCGTAGCGACGGACAATAAACGACCAGTCGTCAACGGTTCTTCAACCGGAATGATCTATAGAGTCAAGTTGCGTTGATTGATTGTGGACTTGTGGTACGCGCTAACTGCACACATACATACAACCTACTGTGTGGAGCTTCGAGATTATTATAATGACGCTGAGCGAAGGCTGTGGTGCTTTACACATAAACTAACATAATAACATGAAATGGAATTGAATTTATACACCATTTACTAAAATAATGGATATAGCGACCGCAAAATAATGCATCATGATGTGCAATGTGCATTATCGCTAGGGCTGCCATACGTCCCGCACATAGAAACTTTCACTATGTCCTATTCGGATTCGTTTCAGAGTACGAAAACGTCTAAACCAATAAAAGGCTTTTATCCTCGCGGTGTGACGTAATGAGTCCCGTATAAATGCAGTGAACTTTTACCATTTCTCATATACTAAAATTCAGAAAACTTTGAGAGAAGAAAAAAAATTTAGACGAATCAGAATAGGACATACTTACTGTATGTATGTACATATTTTACCATCGCATGATGGTGTGTATGCGTGTGTGGATATGCGTATGAGGAGGTATATGTATACATGTATATTTTATTTATATGTAATCAATCAATTTTTACATCTAATATAAACAAAACGAATATAAACAAGTATGGCAATCAACGAAATAAAAATCAAAAATAAAACAGCCAAATTAAAAAAAAACAACAAACGAGATAATATTCCAATATCCATAAAAGACAAAAAACAAAGGAAGCACACAATATCTGAAAAGAACTTTTCCAATTTCTAAAAGAATGTAGGTATTCAATTTTCTAACTACCTACTATCTAATTTATTGGATAATTTTAATGGCCACTACAGTTGAGTTCCTCACAGAGAGTGGCAGTTAATAAAATGCGCGGTTTGTCTTTTATTATGTACCTATATAAAGATGAAACGTTGAAACGTTAAAATGCTTTAGACATCGATAGTGTCCCGTTTTGATTCCTAGAAGTTATACATAGCGACCCTAATTATCGTGCACTAAGTGCGCAACAAACGGATCGAGTGTAATGCGATATTCATTTGAAGATGGATCTGTAGTATGAAGTATATTTACGTATTTACTTAATTATTGTAGGTATAAGTTTTTATGTGTTAAGTATATCAATATTATTATTTTAACTGTTTTTTTTTTCATTTTTTTAATTATGTTTTGATTTTTTTAATTATTATCTTAAATAATAAAGCAATCGTTTTAATGTGTGTGAGTGTGTGTTTGTCTCACTCCTTCTGAAAAATAAGAGCATCTAAAAATCTAATTTATGTGCGTGCATGTACCAGTATACCTACCTGACGCAGAGTCACTCTAAAAAATTGATTAAAATGTAAAATTATTAAATATATTTCAATAATTATTCAAAATTCAAAAATTCAATAATTCAAAATTCAATAATTCAAAAATTATCAAAATCAAATATATCATAAATGTGTACTTTTTTGCACAGAAATATATGTTTACGTAGAAGTTAGAAGAACTTATATTTACGAATAAAATATATTTTAAAGTATAACATAGCGTTTATGTGAAAAACATAGTGATTATTTTGTTTCATAATAATGTTTAACCTATTTTTAAAGTAATAGTTTAGTACATAAAACGCCGCTAAAGTATATCCATACTACATATGTATAAATGATTTTACTTCGGAAAGAAAACGTTCTTTAAAATAATAAAAAAAAACCTACGAAATAAATGAAATTATGAATTAAAACGAGTGGGTTGTGGCCAACACTAAACTCTCCACACCACAAATATAGACAATGAAATATTTTATTCATTCTAAATTTTACTACCAGGAATATAAATTTTCTAACGATAGTATATTTTCATGTTAAGATAGACAAACTATTAATGCCGTATAGTGAAGAATGCTTATGTTGTATGAAATATTATAAAAAAAGCAGATAAATTTTGTTTTAAAGAACGCGAGAGCATTTTCAAAATTTTGACACGTGATATCATATGAAGAAATTTATTGTTATTTATGGAAAGCTAATCAGTTCTATGTTCAAACTCTTTACATTATAACTGAAAAAATCAAATTACTGAACTTTTCCATACATAGAAATTTATCTAATTACATTTTTATTCATACTAAATATTACTACCAGGAATATAAATTTTATTCCGATAGTATATTTTTATATTAAGATAAACAATCTATTAATGCAGTATAGTGAATAATGCTTATGTTGTATGAAATATTTTTAAAAAAGCAGATAAATTTTGTTTTAAAGAACGCGAGAGCATTTTCAAAATTTTGACACGTGATATCATATGAAGATTTTTTTTGTTATTTATGGAAAGCTAATCAGTTCTATGTTCAAGCTCTTTACATTATAACATGAAATCAAATTACTGAACTTTTCCATACATAGAAATTTATCTTATTACATTTTTATTCATACTAAATGTTACTATCAGGAATATAAATTTTCTTCCGATAGTATATTTTTATGTTAAGATACACAAACTATTAATGCAGTATAGTGAAGAATGCTTATGTTGTATGAAATATTTTTAAAAAAGCAGATAAATTTTGTTTTAAAGAACGCAAGAGTATTTTCCAAATTTTGACAGGTGATATCATATGAAGAATTTTTTTGTTATTTATGGAAAGCTAATCAGTTCTATGTTCAAGCTCTTTACATTATAACATGAAATCAAATTACTGAACTTTTCCATACATAGAAATTTATCTAATTACATTTTTATTCATACTAAATGTTACTACCAGGAATATAAATTTTCTTCCGATAGTATATTTTTATGTTAAGATAAAAAAACTATTAATGCAGTATAGTGAATAATGCTTATGTTGTATAAAATATTTTAAAAAAAGCAGATAAATTTTGATATAAAGAACGCGAGAGCATTTTCAAAATTTTGACACGTGATATCATATGAAGATTTTTTTGTTATTTATGGAAAGCTAATCAGTTCTGTGTTCAAGCTCTTTACATTATAACATGAAATCAAATTACTGAACGTTTCCATACATAGAAATTTATCTAATTACATTTTTATTCATACTAAATGTTACTATCAGGAATGTAAATTTTCTTCCGATAGTATATTTTTATGTTAAGATAAAAAAACTATTAATGCAGTATAGTGAAGAATGCTTATGTTGTATGAAATATTTTAAAAAAAGCAGATAAATTTTGTTTTAAAGAACGCGAGAGCATTTTCCAAATTTTGACAGGTGATATCATATGAAGAATTTTTTTGTTATTTATGGAAAGCTAATCAGTTCTATGTTCAAGCTCTTTACATTATAACATGAAATCAAATTACTGAACTTTTCCATACATAGAAATTTATCTAATTACATTTTTATTCATACTAAATATTACTACCAGGAATATAAATTTTCTTCCGATAGTATATTTTTATATTAAGATAAACAAACTATTAATGCAGTATAGTGAATAATGCTTATGTTGTATGAAATATTTTAAAAAAAGCAGATAAATTTTGTTTTAAAGAACGCGAGAGCATTTTCAAAATTTTGACACGTGATATCATATGAAGATTTTTTTTGTTATTTATGGAAAGCTAATCAGTTCTATGTTCAAGCTCTTTACATTATAACATGAAATCAAATTACTGAACTTTTCCATACATAGAAATTTATCTTATTACATTTTTATTCATACTAAATGTTACTATCAGGAATATAAATTTTCTTCCGAAAGTATATTTTTATATTAAGACAAACAAACTATTAATGCAGTATAGTGAAGAATGCTTATGTTGTATGAAATATTTTAAAAAAAGCAGATAAATTTTGTTTTAAAGAACGCGAGAGCATTTTCAAAATTTTGACACGTGATATCATATGAAGATTTTTTTTGTTATTTATGGAAAGCTAATCAGTTCTATGTTCAAGCTCTTTACATTATAACATGAAATCAAATTACTGAACTTTTCCATACATAGATATTTATCTAATTACATTTTTATTCATACTAAATGTTACTACCAGGAATATAAATTTTCTTCCGATAGTATATTTTTATGTTAAGATACACAAACTATTAATGCCGTATAGTGAAGAATGCTTATGTTGTATGAAATATTATAAAAAAAGCAGATAAATTTTGTTTCAAAGAACGCGAGAGCATTTTCAAAATTTTGACACGTGGTATCATATGAAGAATTTTTTTGTTATTTATGGAAAGCTAATCAGTTCTATGTTCAAGCTCTTTACATTATAACATGAAATCAAATTACTGAACTTTTCCATACATAGAAATTTATCTAATTACATTTTTATTCATACTAAATGTTACTACCAGGAATATAAATTTTCTTCCGATAGTATATTTTTATGTTAAGATAAACAAACTATTAATGCAGTATAGTGAAGAATGCTTATGTTGTATGAAATATTTAAAAAAAAGCAGATAAATTTTGATTTAAAGAACGCGAGAGCATTTTCCAAATTTTGACACGTGATATCATATGAAGATTTTTTTGTTATTTATGGAAAGCTAATCAGTTCTATGTTCAAGCTCTTTACATTATAACATGAAATCAAATTACTGAACGTTTCCATACATAGAAATTTATCTAATTACATTTTTATTCATACTAAATGTTACTACCAGGAATATAAATTTTCTTCCGATAGTATATTTTTATGTTAAGATAGACAAACTATTAATGCCGTATAGTGAAGAATGCTTATGTTGTATGAAATATTTTAAAAAAAGCAGATAAATTTTGTTTTAAAGAACGCGAGAGCAATTTCAAAATTTTGACACGTGATATCATATGAAGATTTTTTTTGTTATTTATGGAATGCTAATCAGTTCTATGTTCAAGCTCTTTACATTATAACATGAAATCAAATTACTGAACGTTTCCATACATAGAAATTTATCTAATTACATTTTTATTCATACTAAATGTTACTATCAGGAATATAAATTTTCTTCCGATAGTATATTTTTATGTTAAGATAGACAAACTATTAATGCAGTATAGTGAAGAATGCTTATGTTGTATGAAATATTTTAAAAAAAGCTGATAAATTTTGTTTTAAAGAACGCAAGAGCATTTTCCAAATTTTGACAGGTGATATCATATGAAGAATATTTTTGTTATTTATGGAAAGCTTATCAGTTCTATGTTCAAGCTCTTCCCATTATAACAGGAAATCAAATTACTGAACATTTCCATACATAGAAATTTATCTAATTACATTTTTATTCATACTAAATGTTACTACCAGGAATATAAATTTTCTTCCGATAGTATATTTTTATATTAAGATAAACAAACTATTAATGCAGTATAGTGAAGAATGCTTATGTTGTATGAAATATTTTAAAAAAAGCAGATAAATTTTGTTTTAAAGAACGCGAGAGCAATTTCAAAATTTTGACACGTGATATCATATGAAGATTTTTTTTGTTATTTATGGAAAGCTAATCAGTTCTATGTTCAAGCTCTTTACATTATAACATGAAATCAAAATACTGAACGTTTCCATACATAGAAATTTATCTAATTACATTTTTATTCATACTAAATGTTACTATCAGGAATATAAATTTTCTTCCGATAGTATATTTTTATGTTAAGATAGACAAACTATTAATGCAGTATAGTGAAGACTGCTTATGTTGTATGAAATATTTTAAAAAAAGCAGATAAATTTTGTTTCAAAGAGCGTTAGAGCATTTTGACAATGTTGACACGTGATATCATATGAAGAAATTTTATGATATCTATGAAAAGCTAATCAGTTCTAAGTTCAAGCTATTAATATTCTTATATCAATATGAAATCAATGAACTGAACATTGCCAAATATAAAAAAATTCTCTTGTTACATATAAGTTTCATACAAATATCCATTAAATAAAATATAATTTTTGAAACCGTTGAATATTTTTCTTTTAACATTGACCAACTTTGAATACAATTTTATGAAGATTCTTGGTGTTGTATAAATAGTTGAAACCAAATTATAATATCTCTAATTTCCAGGTCGTGAGAGCATTTTTTCAGTTTTAATAGATGAAATCATAAAGAAACATTGGGAAAAAATGAACCGTTGTCTATGGAAAACTAATCAGCTCTAAGTTTATGGACTTAACACATGTGATATCAATATGAAGTCAATCGGACTTATAGTTTGGGCTGCAGAGAGGACACAAAAAAAAAAACAACGTAAATGATGAATTCATAGAGAAGAAATCAAAAGTTGTCTATGGAAAACTAATCAGCTCTAGGTCTTTGCACTTTACACATATGATGTTAATATGAAGTCGATCAGACTTATAGTTTGGGCTGTAGAGAGGACACAAAAAAGATAAATGCTACGGCGTACGGCGTACGGCGTACGGCGTACAGCGTATACGCCATACACACAAACACATCACGACGAAACTCATAGTGTGCATTCTCTACATGATACCCATTGAGAAATTGATGTTTTAAAAAAATACGCTTAAATTTTGCGAAATCATGACTCTCCCCTATTCCATAGTGTGGAGAGTAAAAATGATACACAGGACATTATAGCAAGTTAAAAGATATATATTGTAAAAGTCTGTTAACTATTAATAATAACATAGGCATAATAAAATTGCATAATTTGTCATTTATTATTTGATTTTTCTGACAATCGTTATTTTCGTTTTTATAGCTTCAAAAAACCAATGTAGGTTCCAATAACAAAGGTATTCAACAAATTTATCGTGTACTAAAACAACAAAATACTTACTGATTTGCTTTCGGAAAATTATCTATATACGGTTAAGTTCAATACACATTCAATATACAAACAAATTTCAATTGTCTTATTCTTCTTGTTTTTCTTTTATGTAGACCTTTGGAAGAGTTTTTATATAACCCATTTCAAAAATGTAATTATTATTATTGTTTTATTTAGACAGACTTTTGAGTCAGTTATGATAAAAACTGTATCATATAGTCTAATTTTTATTACTCTTTTTTATAGTTACTGGGTAACAATGACAGTTGCTATGACAAATTTTACAGTTTTATGGCAAATTTTACAGTTGCTATGGCAATATTTTTAGTTGCTATGGCAACAATGACAGCTGCTATTGCAAGATGACAGTTGCTTTGGCAAGAATGACATTTGATATGGCAAGAATGAGAGTTGCTACGGCAACAATGACAGTTGCTATGGCAACAATGACAGGTGCTATGGCATAAGACAGACATCAATGACTACTGCTATGGCTACAATGACAGTTGTTATAGCAACAATGATATTTGCTATGGCAAAATTGATAGTTTTTTATGGCAACAGTGTTAGTTGCTATGGCGACAATAACAACTGCTATGGCTTCAATGACAGTTGCTTTGGCAGCAGTGATAGTTCCTTTGGCAAATATTATCGTTGCTATGGTAACAATCACAGTTGCTATTGCTTCAATGACAGTTGCTATGAGAAATTTTACAGTTGCTATGGCAACAATAATATATGCAATGGCAACAATGATAGTTGCTATGGCAACAATGATATTTGCAATGGCAACAATGATATTTGCAATGGCAACATTGACAGATGCTATGGAAATAATTTCAGTTGCTATGGCAACAGTGACAGTTGCTATAGCATCAGTGGCAGTTGTTATGGCAAAAGGGGCAGTTGCTATGGAAACGGTGATAGTTGTTATGGCAACAATGACAGTTGCTATGGCAACAATGATAGTTGTTATGGCAACAATGAGAATTGCTACGGCAAGAATGACAGATTAACAAATCGACAGCTGGATAACATCATGTAAAACTATGGAGAACATTAATATTTATAAGTAAATATTTGTGGTATTTTATACAATGAGACCATATTATAGTAAATAATATTAATGAGATAATTACTAATCGAATATTTTTATTATTGCATATGCGCAAACATTGGATTTTTTTTCCCTGTCGGGAGTCAAAGATAGATATTCCTTGATTTCCCGGTTCTCTTACAGTAATATTCCAACTTCGTCTCTATTGAGATAGTTAAAAATCTGTTAAAAGATAATTATTAATTGAGTGATATCTCAGTTTATTTCATACACAATTATACAATATTGTTAATCTATATAATATGTTATAATGGATGTTGTTATATTTGTTTGAATGTATGTACCTACCTGTTTGCAATGAAACTATAGAGATTGCTATTGTTCAGCGCACACCGGAGACGGTCATTGCATTATTATTTATTTATGTCTTTATTCGATACCCGACACAATTTTTTTTTGAAAAGGATACGTTTGGTATTGAAATGAAATTTTGGAAATTTGTTCAGCGCGCACACGTAAGGTTTTAGAATTTAAATTTAATAATCAATTTGATATCTCACACAAGAATACATGAAAAATGATCTAGTTGGAATTGTAAATATATATTAGGGATTTGTTCAGCGCATAATGGAAAAATTATCAAAGATGAACTTATTTATTTAATTCACACATTTTTTTTAAAATGATTTAGTATTGCAATGTAATTTAGGGTTTTCGTTTATTTAGTCATTATTTATTTATTTATTTTCTTAGTAATATAAAATATATAACCTAACCAAAATAAATCAATAAAAATATTTAATAATTAATATATGTATATAAAAAGGAAAAGAAGTGACTGAATAGGGACGGATGGTTATGAAGGGAAGGAAGGGACTGTAGGGACGGAAGGGAATGAAAATACGCAATCAGAATATAGCCTAAGACCTTATGATAATGAATTCTTTAGTATATAAAGTCTTTGGAGTAGAGCGGTATTAATAAATAAATAAAAAAATTATAATTAAAGATATTACTAAAGTAAAAGAATACCTAGAGTTCAATCATTTTTATATACTTAGTGGTAAATAATTACACAGACAGGACAACGACTGTCGGGTTTTCTAGTGAGAAATAAAGAATTATTATAGGAAAACCAAGAACTCAAAGCACCTACAGTATTTACGACCTGTCATCGGCTAGCTTACGTGATCACTTTTTGCGCTTGCGCAACGTTCTCCAATTATGCCTTCTTATTGAGTTCCCTTATTTAAGCAATTTCTTCATATTTGAAAAATGAGAAACTAATCATTTGAAGATTAGCTGAAAAACACCATCGCCATTTATGAAGCAACGAAGTAACTTTTTTGTAACGCCATCTTTTAGGAATTTTTATTTTGTAAACAATGAAAGCAACAGTCCTTGTACATGAGGTTACAACGCTCTCGCACAGATGTCATCCCGGAACTGTGTCAGAATTATAAAATCATTTTTGGCTTCTTTACTTGCTTGTACCAATGTATATGTAAATCGTATATTTTTTTTAAAAATAAGTTTTGAGTCATGTTTTTTCATCAACGGTGTTGTTTTTGGAGGTTTAACTATCTTTAAAATAGTTTCATCAACTTCGCAGGAGGCAAAAACACCCTTTATATAGAACTCACACACGAGCCAATTGTGAGGGCAATATTTTCTCCTTATTTTCAATATTACTTCTTTTTTGCCAATCATCACATACATTACATAATAGTAATGAAAATGAAATTATAGCAAATCTCAGGGCAATCTTTTTAGTGACCATATTATTTCAGACTAATATACTTTTATATGTAAATTCTTATTTTCAATCATAAGCAACGTTCTTAATTATGATTAGGTAAAATTAATTAAAATAGTCAGGTTGATCTGAAAAAACAGACGGTGAATCTAATGAGCCCGAAGAAATCTTAAACAACGTCAACATGCCTGCACAGAAAGTAAAAAGTGCTATGGAATTTTATAGTGGTTTGACGAGGTTTGGAGAAAAATGGCATGTGTTAGAAACACCAAACAAACGAAGAGTATATTTAATGATAACCAGATACAGAGTATAAAATGATTCGATACCAGTAGACGTATCTTCATCTCTTTCATTAATATTTACATTTACACCAAGCACCCCTTCTCTCTGCTAATCTCTATTACTTATTTATTTATTTATTTAATTATTTTTTTATTTATTGAAGGGTCAAATTATAAAAAAAACAAAAACTATGAAATTAATCAGACTAATTGCGTTTGTCCACAGATGATGATAAATAAATTAAAAGATGTACACAAATTGAAATATTAATAATACACAAGTTTATACATCCATATAGAAAGTTTATGTAACAGTTATTACTAACAATGAATACACCAGAATGTGGTATAGTGCCTGAGAGATTGACATTATAGTAGGTACTATATAATATTTATAGCAGTTATTACTAGCAGCGCATACATCAGAATGTGATATAGTGCCTGAGAGATTTATTATTTTATTTATTTATTTATTACAAAAAAAAAATTGTATAAAAAAAATTACATAACAAAAAAGATGCGAACTGGTTGTGGAAAATGAGCAAATAGAACAAGTCACAACATTCAAATACTTGGGCGCCAAAATATCAAATGACAATGATCTATATGACCGATAAAGCAGCCGTTTTAGCTGGCTGCCTCAGGGACACTGTCTGGAATAACAAACATATGCTCACAGAAAGTAAAATCAGAATTTACAAAACATTCGTAAGACCCATAATGACCTATGCCATCGAAGCCAGAGCCGATACCATTAGAACAAAAAATCTCCTCCGGACTACTGAAATGAGGACACTGCGCTCCATAGTGGGCGTAACACACGTGGATAGAGTCCGGAACGAGGATATAAGAAGGAGATGTGATGTAGATGACATCATCCGCTGGGGTAGAGGGCGAAGGCGTCAATGGAGAGACCACATCGAGAGAATGGGAGACACGCGACTACCCAAAATTGTCTCCAAGTAGGTTCCGGAGGGTCGCAGAGCAAGGGGGAGACGAGCAAAAAGATGGAGTGAGAGCTGGACATCCAGGTCACAACATTCAGTCTCCGACTGAAAAAACAGGCCCTCGGCCTAAAACCAGAGAAAGAAGAAGAAAAAGAAATTAAAACACTTTATAATATGACTTCCTTCAAAAATAGATATACTCGTGTTTTGAAGGGAGATTGACATTATAATCCAAATAAATAAATAAATTATAGTACCTACTATAGTAAGTTTTTATAGCAGTTTTAACTAGCAGTGAATACATCAGAATGTGGGATACTGACTGAGAGATTGACATTAATATAAATGACAAGCACTTTAGATTAATTAGTTTTTGATTTGAATTGGTGTTACTAAATAACTACATAACATAAAATAATATTTCGTACTCTATGATATGACAATATTATGTATATAGGCTTCAAATATATCGTTCATTTTTGATGGAGAAGGAGGCGGATTGGGCATCAAACAACAAAGTAATAAAAATAGTGTTCTGCGAAGCCCACGTTATTTTCAAAATATTTGCAAAGAACTCTTGTGTATTTTACTTTTAAAACGAAATTAACTAAGTTTAGTTTGTCGATCGACAATTCTTGATAGAACTCCATTGTACGTTGATATGTTATAAAAATATAAAAATACTTGGTTAAAGTTTTATGTAATGTAAATTTTGTATATAACCACTAGTCTAAGTCTTGTAGAGCATTATTCTGACGATGTGCTTTGCACGAAACGCGTCAATAATCCAATAAATATAATAGAACTTTAACCAAGTATTTTTATATTTTTATAACATATCAACGTAAAACGAAATTGCTCTTATTGTTTAGGTCAAGGCTGCCGAAACCTAAAAGTCCGTTTTTGTTTGCCCGTTTGTAGTAGTACCTACATCTCAAACTTATTTTAACAATTTTTATAAAAATTGAATTTAGTGACGACATCTTTTTATACAATATAGGTATATGTCAGTGGCCTATACATGTTATATAAGGTGACTTAATCTCCAGACATAAATACACACCATCATGCTTTTTTCATATTCTGGGTAGGAAAAAAGTTCTGACCTCCATACTGTTCTTGACATACATAACTACATGTTTTGTATAGAAAACAAAATAATTTTAAAATATTTAACAATTTGGATTTATGGTTTTAAAGTTTGGTACGCATTTTTCAACTAGACATACTATCGCTTTCGACATTTGGATCTCATGTGTTACATGCGAGTATAAGTAATATCAGAATGACACATTTCTTTTGCTACACAAAACCTTAATAATTTAAATTGTAATCAATAGTTATAGAAATATGAACCGTTAGTCGTCAATCTATGGCGGGTTGCCTGAGATTTTTGAATAGTCGTTTTTTCCCGACTTTTGAAAATTTTGGGCAGCCTTGGTTTAGGTTTTATATTGAATATTTTTATTTTTATTTACCTTTTATCATACTATATTTATAATGACAACAATAAGTAGATTAATGCTGCCCAACTAGGAAATCCTGTTCTAGGGCTAGCAGTTTAAAATTTTTATAGACAACTATATGCACTTATGAACCAGGTGATTGTTCTCGTTCCACACTAAATATGTACACAATCTCAACTTTTTGCACGACTCACAATCATTACCTCAACAAACATATGGGCTCACACAAAACATATCAACCAGGTCCCAATGTCCGCCATAATACCTGTTTTAAATCCAATCTCTGACAAGTTAACTATGTTGGTGTAATTTATATGAATTACAGTAAAATAAAATAACTTTTTTGGTAAGTAGGTACAGTAAAATAACTTTTGCAAGTAGTTAATTATAAGAAATTGGTTGCACAAATTCAAATATTCAGCAATAGCTTTATATTTTATTAATGAATTATATAATTTGCCTTGATGTTCACTGAAAAAAAAACTTAGACATTTATAAAACAATAATTGTTTTAGCTGTAAAGAACAAAAAAATCACAATTTCAGCGCAATTTTGGTAATATAAACGAATAGATAAGTGAGTACCTATATGAAATAAATTAAATGATATACTCTCCATTTTTTTACATAATCAGTCAACTTTTCATTACCATTATTTTACAACTAAAAAGTAAATTTATTAAAAAAAGGCTTCTAATAAACATATTATATGTACAGGTTTCTATTTGGAAATATTGCCTCGCTATATTTTTGAAATTTGAACACTGATGTACACAGTGGCCATCTGTTGAACAGAATGGATTGCCTACGGAAAAGTTATCGTAAGAAATATTAGCATAAACTCAAACCTTTTATAAACATTCATATCTACATAAAAACTTATTTCGAGATAGGCACTATTATATGTAGTGTAAAAAAACATAATATTAAACCATGTTGATAATAAATAAAAATATATTTTTGCGATATTCAACCGTTTAAACTCATGTTTTCAAGACAAAATTGAATTCTAAGAGGGTTTGTATTGTATTACATAATGCCAATATAATGTTTTTAATGAAAAGTGTTTAATAACGCCATCTATTGAAAAATAGCGATATTATTTTTATTTTCAGCATTATATTATATAAAACATTGCATAATAGTTATACAAGTTATCGTTAGATGTCTCTAAATTGTTTTCTACAGGAAAATTACTAAAATATTTATAAAACAATGCAAAAAGAATGGATTATCTACTCAATTAAAATTTTAATAAAAATAATTACACTAACATCACAGCAAAACTGTAAATCTATGTAGATAGCTATATTTTATTAACCAAATGATGTCAATATTTTGACAAAGTATAAAAAATATACATTAATTTAAGAGGGTGACTGCTGCCAACGTACCTATTTTTTCAATTTGATATACCATCATTATTACTAAACGAATAATTTTGAAAAAAATAACCTAGTTAGTTAGTAATCGGGGTATGCCATTATTTTTCTACAAGAATTTATACAGAACATTATCAAAAAGTTAAGGTATATTTTTGTTTATTAATATCTAAATTATTTTTTTTCAAAACGATTTGATTAGAAATAATGATGGTATATCAAATTGAAAAATAGATACGTTGGCAGCAGTCCCCCCCTTAATTCTTACATTCATATTTTTCGGTTAGGTTTGATTCATTTATGTAATGTGGCCTGAAAACCTGAACACCTGAAAACTCACTTCTTCGGCGAGACATACTTAAACCTAAACTATCAATCTATTTATTGTACCTATTTACAAATCAGGGTGGTGAATTCGGTCAAACGGGGGAATGAAAACTCCTCTCCATTTAGGTACATATTCGTATATAGGATGCTCATAAATCTATATAGGATGCTCTTGCTTCATGGGTTTATAACGTGGGTTACCACCACGATATGCGTAATAATGGAACGGAACTTACCCTGCTGGTCATAAATGTTAATAATTATAGACCCATTATACTTCTAAACACTTATTCAATATTTTTGTCATGGATCAATAACGTATCAAATGTGGAGGTACTCTGGAGAGCAAATGTCGAACGCGCTACCGACCTATCTTCTTTTTCTTATTTTTATCCCCTTTCACTCCACTGCTGGATATAGGCCTCTTCCTGGGTTTTCCATTCCTCTCTATCCTGGGCACTCTGCTTCCACCCATGTCCCACCAGTTTGACAATATCGTCAGTCCATCTCCTCTGTGGTCTCCCTACACTTCTTCTATTATGATACGGTCTCCAATTTAGAATTATAACCTATCTATTGCATAGTAATCATATAGGAGTGAATTCATGTGGGGAGAATGAAATATAATTATTATTTTTAACTCTTTTATTTTAGCTTATAATTAAAATTAACACGAACATTATAATATTTATAATCAATATTATAAAAATTATAATAACGCATCATTTGAGGAATGATTTGACGTTACAAACTTAATTATTAAAATAAAACTATATAATATTGTATTAAATGTTAAAAAATAGTTGAATGTATTGAAATTTATACAAAAATATCGGCTATGATTTTTTTTATGGTAATAAACATAATCAAAGATATGTTGGTAACTATACTATATATTTATAGAAAAATAAGTATGGACAATGTTTATTTAGGCTCTATTTAATGAACTTCTAGTAAATTCATTATATTTATTATGTATGTTGAATCAATCCAGTGTTTTTCGGTAAACGATACACCTATTATAATGAAAATAATGCATAATTTATTTGAATATTTCTCATTTTTCACATATTAAGTTGCCTAATTTTATCGATAGATAACTTTATAATTCTCATATTTTGATCAACATCAATATTTATTTTTAATCTAATACTTCACTACATAACTTTACTAAATGTATAATAATTGATGTTTTAAAACTATTTACAAATGCTACAAAAAAATCCCTTTTTATTCTATGAAATCAAAAGTATTTGGATATAAATTGTGTTATACCCTCATTGTGTAGGTACGGTGAAGTCTAGAAAACGTCAAATATTAGAGACTATTTCTAACTATTATGATTGGGAATAAACTATGGAAATCTATTTATGTAACACTGCAGAAACAAAAGAACTTCGGTATGGAACTATTAATTAATAATTGTAAATTCTGTGCCTTTCTAAATAGACGCACAGAAATAGTACCTTTACCAAATAGTTACCTACAATTTATTTGTGGTATTACCAATGAAATAAAGTATAATAATATGAAAAAAATATTATATTAAAATAATATCTTTCTTATTAAACAATATTTTATATTTTGTATATTTTTTGGCAAGTAGTTCATTTGGCATTAATTTACTAGCAAATAAATTTATATACATATTATTTATAAATGTATTCATGTAAAAAACATATTCTCATCCGGCAACATTCACTGTTATTTTTAAAAATATATATTTTCTGCTTAAAATATGAACTTGGAACATAAAAACGAAAATAATACCCATAATATAGTTGAATCAAATATTTATGTCATGATCACAAAAATAATCTTTGAATATAAAACAAACAATGATGTTTAAATTTTAATATTCCAAAATAAATTTATTTTTATTTATTTCAACAATTACGAGATATTATTTATCGATTAGAATAAATAATATTTTTTCTTATTAATAAACATAATATTTTCTTGTAAATAATAAAAAATTAAATATCTGTATAAAATATATCAAAGCGTTTTAAATAATAATAAAAGTAAAACATCTATGATTATTGATCCAGTATATCAAAATATTAGCCATTTATCGGTTACAATATTCTAATACTTAAGTATGATAATACTGTTACCTTTTCATTAAAATATTTCTCTATATCATATAAGTACACGTTACACGTATTCCATAGTAAATAACTATATCCATTAAAATATATTTATACTTTCATTTATCAGGAGTGATTGAAGTCAATTTTCTGCTATAACCAATCAATATACGTACCTAGCTGGTACAAAATCGTGTATGAGAAAGAATATAAATTACACCAAATACATTTTTAACAAGAATGTGAGTGAATAATAGGTTGTGAATGCAAAATACTGTGATTTTGTGCCTATTTGATTTGGAACAGGAACTATCACCTGGTTCTTAATTGTTTATATTGTCTCTAAATATTATAAACCGATTGCCCCAGAAAAGGATTTCCGAGTTGGGCAGCAGTTATCTTCCTGTTGTCATTGTAAATGTTGTGTGATGAAAAAAAATAATGATAATTATTCTAGCTGTATGTATTTTCATATCTTTTGTATGTTGATATTTCAGTCTAGAATCAACGAATATTCATTTAAAATAAAATGTTTAAACAAGAAAAATAAAGTGACAAATAGAGTTTGAAAAGAAAATGTTAATACATAATAAATGATAATCGATTCGATTATGAAAATAAAATCTCTTTTCTCATTAAAAATGCATGAAATTATTTCAGAGTAATCTACATAATATGTAGGCATATCACTCCAAGCAGACGCAATTATGATTGTAATTCAACATCTATTATTACCAATGTAATCGGAAAAGTCTTTTGTAAACCAAATTTTAGTTATTTATTTGAAAAATAAATAAAGCCGATAATTATTAAGTTCAAGATTAAGAAGCGTTCCCATATTATATACATGGATGAATATTTTTTAAATAAATAAGTTTATGCCACTAACATATAAATAAATAAATAAATTTTAGACACTAATTTTATACAAATAAATAAAATGTTGACAGTAAATACATGAGCAAACGTCGCGTCATCTAAAAGTATGCATATATTAAATATAACGTTAATGATCTAGTACACAAACTAAATAAAACTTAGTCCGTGTACAATACATAATTATAACAATTTATGATAAATATATAAAATTAAATTCGGAAACATTTCATTGATCTCAAATTTAATCACGAGAAAATTATCAAAAAATAATCACTCGTGTTTCTGTCATTCGCAGATTTCATGTTGCTCCTGTAACAAATTGACATACAAGGGATTGAATTAAATAATTTTTGTGTACAATTTATAAAGTGACGTTTTTTTATCTGGAATGATCATTTGAGTCATCAGAAATGAACATAGATAAAACTACTAATGGATTTGAAAACAAATACATAAAATTTATATATATGTATGTTATAAAATAATGCGAACTAAAGTTTAAATCAATCGATACAAAAATAGAATATAACGGACTAAATTATGTAGATCAAGTCAACAAAATGGTGCATAAATAAACTTTACTATAATAGGAAGCGAAATTTAAAATAAAAGTGTACGTATTATGAAAATAACACTATTCAAGATGGCGACGTAGGTATAACTTAAAATTCTTTAAAATTACAATCACTCTACAACCTATCACATTTTTTTCATAAATACGTGTTAACAATCAATTTGACTAACAATGATATATTTTATAATATAGATTTTTGATATAATTTAATAATCAGCTGCGATCTCTTTAACGCTCACGTACGTTCCGGCGAGGAAGCCCAACATCCCGAAGCTAATCAGAGCTATGTTCTTGTAAAGGAACCAGTTGTACTTCTCGACGTTCAACTCGACCTTCTCCCAGAAAGTGATCAGTTCGATGATGGCCGGGAACATCAGCCCTAGAGTGGACAGACATACGGCTCCGATGAGAGATATGAATGGACCCAAGTTGGGGATGGCGATGGCTAACATAACCGTGCAGATGACGAGGCTAAACCTGACAGCGTATTCTATGGCGTTGCGGGACGACTCGGTGAACTTCATTTCGATCTGCTTCCAGATGATCTGCATGGGAACGTAGAATTGCAGACAGTAGGTGAAGAATATAGCCACGGCAATCATGAGCTTAACAGTCTGAGCTAGCCTGTAATAAAGTAATGTTAAAATGTGAAGCAAGTACATAGGGCGAATAAGCAAGTTAATACACATAGGGCGCGCGCCTGCGGAATTGAGGTCACAAATATGGCGAATACGGGATTGCAAACAAAATGATTGATCACAAATCATAATGATTTTTCAGTTGCTAAGAAAATTAAATATAATACAATAAAAAACAACAGAAATTAATATAAATGTAGCATTTATTAATGAGAACACGACTGAAACAACGTATTCTGCTTTCGTCCCCTGCATTATGATCCCGCAAATAATGCGAATCCCGCAAGTGTCGTTTCGCATTGATCCCGCAAGTCTTGCAGATCCCTTAGGTGTAGTCCCGCATTAACGCAAGTCATGCGAATCCTGCATTAATAATATCGAAAAACTCGATGCGGGATTGTATTCCCAAGTTCCATAATTATGATTTTAAAAATGTAAATTAAAAAAAACGCTTTCTACAAATAAAAAAAAATATTTATTAAATACACAGTAGGTAGAGTGTGCTGATCAATAAAAAACATCAAGTTATAATAACAAATTGAGGAAAATGAGAGAATTGTTTGTTTGTTTGAAAGTACGGACTTGTATAAAGTATCGTTTGTTTGCCCCTATTATTTTTGGCATAATTATTTTTTTTTTACTGTGCATCAATGAATTAACACTAAAATACGCTACGAAATATTACAATAAATAAAACAGTCGCATATGGAATAGTTACTAATATTCGCCAAATATTACGCTATTTTTGAAAGTGTGACTATTTTTATTATTAATGTTAAATTTATAATAATTAGTACCTATTAAGTTATTAAATCAATGAATAGAGAATCATCTATTAAAGAGATTTTTAAATAAGATAACATATATAAAATTTAACGATCTATTATGCTTGCATTTTGTGTTTAGTTACTCGTACTACCAGAAACGAGATTTTTGTGTGACCATTTCGCAATATATGTACTTGCTACTTACAGACAATACAATGTACAGTACATAACTTGATTTTCAAATTCAAGTTGATTTTCAAAAATAGTTTTCATAAACTATTTTTGTAAAAATCGTATTATAACATGTTTCAGAAAATTGGGAGTAAGTACATTTTGAAAATTAAAGCGTTAAGGTACCTACTTATTCATTTGGGGAATCTATGTAGATTGTAGATTAAGGCGCAGCAATACAAGTTTGTAAATTAAGTTGACAATATTTGCATAAAATACAATATTGTAACAATATTGACAATATTGTACAGACATTTTATACATATTTGAGTCGTGTCAGGATTCGAGGGTGGGTTTTTTGGATTTGCTAGACCAGTGCACTTCCGCTTTGCCACATACCCATATAAATAAATTAAAGCTTTAAATTTTATTAATTAATATTGATCATCAACTTAACATTGCTATATACAAAAAAATCAAAAAATTCGCAAGCAATTAATTTGCATAAATTATATTAGGTAATCGTTTCAAAGTCCTATTTAGGTAGTTACTGTAAATGATGTTGACCTCACCGGGAATCGAACCCTAGTCAAATGTATGATTGTCTTACTAATTCAGCCATATCGCCAACTATAATTATCTAGCAAAATGTCTCGGTTTTGAAAGGAGTGGTGAGTCACATCAAGGGTCCTTACTTATGTGGGCCCATGATCATGTTTCTTCAATTACTAAAAAACTAAAGCCAAAATCTAAACGATTAAATCAATAACTTTTTACTATTAATATTATTATAATCTTCCTCAAAAGAAACAGCAGATCAATCCCTAAATTGTATATTATTTAAAAAAATCAGAATAAAATGTAGCAAACGCATCGATCAAGCTAATTAATTTACCAAATTAGATTTCGCTTGCAAACATAGTAGATATCAAAAATCAAGTGATGTCACTAACCATTGGTCGTTTGGTAAGTTGAGGGTGATACTGCCTTCCGTTGCGTCTCCGTATTTCCAATAGCCCATGAAACCGATAAAAGCGTACAAAGTCACAACAACGGACATTCCGATGTTCAACACGCCCGTCCATCCGAGAAAGTGCCTCGGGTTCTTCATGTTATTCTCCAGAGGTAGGATCACGCCGATTCCTTCCAGGGCGAAGATGGCCGTGCCGAAGAACAGTGGCAGCTGTTTCACAGAAGAGAATGCCGGTCTTTCAGTTATACTCGGAAGGTCGGTAAATATGTAATACAAACACACCCCGACTCCGGCGGCAATGAATATGTTCGCAATCATCGACAACGGAGACATGTTCTTGAGGTCTCGTATCATGTTTATCAAAATGAAGAATGGAAGGAGCCCCAACATGTACAGCCTCACGTCCACGTCAGACTCGGAATAGTGATCGACGACTTGCTTCAAGTTTTTGGCCACAAACACCACATACACACAGCAGCATCCCAATAAATCCGTTACTAGGAATGTATTTATTAAGGCCCTGGAAAACGAAAACATGTTGTCATTAAATAAACAATAAAATAACAAAACCTTTGTTTAATTCCACTTTACAATAACGCTTTCTATGTTACATCTTCAATAACAGTGACATGTAGTGACATTCTTCTTGTTACTGAATATGAATATTATGTGTGTAGTCACATTTATTTTTACCGAAGATGGACATTATGTATGTAGTGACATTATTCTTGTTACTGAAGATGGATATTATGTGTGTAGTGTGTAGTCACGCTCTTATTGTTACTGAAGATGGACATTATGTATGTAGTGACATTCTTCTTGTTACTGAAGATGCACATAATGTGTGTAGTGTGTGGTCACATTCTTGCAGTTACTGAAGATTGACATTATGTGTGGAATTACTGTATATGGACATTATATGTGTAGTGTGTACTACGCATACTTTCTGTTGCTGAAAAATGACCTTTAATGGCCGGAAACGTTATAACAAAGCGAGTGTAAATTATGTGAAGTGTCATAAAACAATTTGATTACACGGTAATTATTAGTAAAATAATTGCAAATAATTTTCTGTATTAATTATCAATTTCCACAAGGATTCTATGAATAATTTTAATAAGTTATGATTTACAAATGATCCATAAACTAAAATCAAAAACATTAAAGAGTAAGTATTGATTGAAAAATTTTGAGGACCCTAAATACATACTACATATTGAAATATAAATTACCGTACCATTATTAAATCCACTACGGGTTATAAACTTTGTACAATAAGGTCCGAATTCAGAGTCCGACTAACTAAATTCTAAATACTAACCATGTTTTCATTGCGCAGTCGCTCACATAAATTAGGAGATCACGTGGCTTCCTAATTGGAGGATGTTACGAAATTTTTGTATGAGAATTGTATTGCAGAGACACATCTAAATATTTAGCGCATGCGCGTTGGCGTAAACTAACATTTGCGAATTGTCAAAAAGTAAGGTTGATCGCGAGGAACCGTACGAGTGGTTGTAATCTGTGTTTGAGTTGTTATAACAAAATATCATTTTACACGTCAGTCTAAGCCCATAGAAAGCTATCTATCTCTTTTCTTCGTACACAATAATGTGAAATTCTATGCCATCGACCTTATGTTTAGCGTAGTATTTAGTTAGTGATGTCTCTGCAAAGCAATTGCTAACTTAAGAAAACTAAATACTTCAGTGAGGTTAGTAGTAAGTACCTATTTAGTTACCCAGGACTGTGCATTCGGGTCTAAGTCTTATAATAATTGTCAACTTCATGAGAATTATCCTATGACGGAGCATTTCAACCGGAATCCCCGTCAAAAATTGTACGTAGAGCGAGTTCAACAGACACAGTTCATGCCAATATATAGAATCAATCCATGCGTCTATGAACACGTAGTTGCATATTAGGTATGTACATTTACAGTTCAAATCCACGCAGCGAAAAATCCCTACAAAATTCAAACAATTGAAAATAAGTTTATTGAAATTATCACATATTATATTAATTAATTATAACATCCCAGCATATGTATGTTTTGTAGATTTGACCAAAGCATTCGACAGAGTCGTTCTGAAAGACGTTGTAAATATTTTAATAGAGAAAGCTGTCCCACCATCTATAATTAAGACAATAGAAAATATCAACACCGATGGAAAAACAAGAATAAAAGTAGATGGGAAACTGAGCAAAGAAATATCAGTCACAACGGGAATAAAACAGGGAGATAGTCTGAGCCCTTTCTTATTTAATTTAATTATGGACAAGGTGATAGAGGATGTGGTTTCTGTGGGTGTGGGATACAGAATGGGCAAGAATCTTGTCAACATTATATGCTACGCAAATGATGCAACGCTTGTTGCTGAAACGGAGGATGACTTGCAACAGCTACTAAACAGATTCCATACAGCAGCCAAGAGATACAATATGATATTATCCATATCAAAAACTAAGTGTCTAACTATATCGAGACAACCTCTGGTATGCAATCTACTCGTAGACAACGAACCAATCGAACAGGTCACAAAATTCAAATACTTGGGAGTCGACATTTCCAGCAGCAGTGACTTATATGAGGAAGTCAAATCGCAAACAGACAAGGCAGCGGTCGTTGCTGGCTGTTTGAGAGATACTGTCTGGAAAAACAAACACATGCTAACAGAGAGTAAAACTCGAATTTATAAAACAAGTGTGCGACCCATCATGACTTATGCGATTGAAGCCAGAGCGGACACCGTTAGAACAAAGAGCCTGCTCCGGACGACAGAGATGAGAACCCTACGCTCCATAGCGGGTTTCACCCTTTTGATCGGATGCGGAACACCGATATAAGACAGATCTGTGACGTTAAGGATATTGTCAGATGGTGCAGGAGCCGAAGACGACTCTGGCGGGACCACGTGGCGAGAATGGGAGACAACAGTTTGCCCAAAATTATCTCCCAACAAATAAACTTTGGCAATCGACCACGAGGTAGACCACCCAAGAGATGGAGAGATAGCTGGAGCTCGGCGTCACAAGAGGCCTTGAGGGACGGGCAAAGTTCCTGAAAAAAAAACAGGTGTCAACCTAAAAAAAGAAGAAGAAGAAGAAATGTATAACTCACTCATTGAAAAAAATCTAGAATACAAGACCTGGATCAAATAAATCATACACATCATATAACCAGCGAGTCTATTTCTATAATATTATCTATGTACAATTTATGTACAGTACTACCTACAATACACATGTATGTATTGTTTGTTGTAAAGCTATTCAATATAAATATTTTAACTAACAATGTTGGTAGAAATATATTTATCTTTATAAACCTAATTAACAACTATCTGAATCATAACAACTCTACGTTAAATAAATAAAATGCAATGAAATGGATAATTAAATGGGTGCTCATTGTATGTATAGACAGTGGAAGTAACTACCTACCTACTATGAATATTTTAGTGCATGTCTTTTAATTTTTAAGCATTATAAGCTTGTCTTATAAAAATATACCCTTGTGTTATGTTGCGATTCAAAATCTTTCACTCATGTCATTCAAAAACAAAATGAAAAACTTCATTCTTACAGAAACAAAACTTGAGAATCCGAATAACTTTTTTTTAAGATAGGTATTACTGATATATTTTTACATACTGTGTGGTCGCCTTACTGTTTTGTGTCATGTATAATGTAGGTACTCGTATATATAACAATAATTGTACTATGAACTTGAGTAGGTACTACACTGGAGGGGTGCCTTGTATTTGTTCTATTAAATGATTTTATTCAAATTATTCACGAAGGGGAGAAAACACGACGTTACTGCTTTACTTCAATATATTATTTGGCGGGAAAGTCTGGTTCGACCGGCGAAATCGAAACCCTAGTGATTACCCATATCATGGATATAATTATCGTATGGAGTTCTATGACATCTAAAGATGTCATAGAACTCCATACGATACTTACTTGGCTAATCTGCAATACTTTTTGACGCTCTCCGGTCCACAGAGAAAAGCCAACTCGGCAGTTTCGGCAAATCCGAGTGAAGGTATCCTCTTGCGCCTGCTGAGCTCGTGGGACGACTTGACCAGAATGTGCACACAGTACGTGCATATAAATCCCACAGCTATGGTTGAGAATAAACCAGTAAATAGCCCGGCGTTCAGTACGGCCAGAGGCATTGCAAGAATACCGCTGCCCAACGAACCCTTCAGAAGATGAATGAGCGTCTCGGTCGTACTAGAAAAAAATAAATAAACAATTAGTATTAACGTGAGTAGACCGGCATCATTATTCGGGACTGCGCCAGATAGAGATGCTTTCTGGTTGATAGAAGTTTTTGACAGATATCCTTCCCCACTACATTTGGAACGTTATAGTCCGAGTCTTGTTCATCCTCGGAGTGGCTGCAAGTAGGACAACACAAGTGCAAGCATAATATTTCATACCATTACCCCTAAGAAGCCAACCTCAATCGTGGGGAGCTATCGACATGATTACTAAGATATGGCTGTCATGTCGGTACTTGATCAGTCAAAAATCACCATAATGATATTAACAATTACCTGATTTTTCAACATAGTATATATATATATATATATATATATATATATATATATATATATATATATATATATATATATATATATATATATATATATATATATATATATATATATATATATATATATATATATATATATATATATATATATATATATATATATATATATATATATATATATATATATATATATATATATATATATATATATATATATATATATATATATATATATATATATATATATATATATATATATATATATATATATATATATATATATATATATATATATATATATATATATATATATATATATATATATATATATATATATATATATATATATATATATATATATATATATATATATATATATATATATATATATATATATATATATATATAGGTATATATATATATATATATATATATATATATATATATATATATATATATATATATACATATATATATATATATATATATATATATATATATATGTTACTAGAAAGGTTTTCACGGGTATTTGAAAATATGAAATTATTATTATCTTTGGGGTTATCCCGCGTCAAAATCAGATCCTTGGAAGGATCTTTCGTCAACCGACGTTTCGCCTGGATCACACCAGGCATCTTCATCTGTTAAACGCCAAACAAATAAAATTAATACAATAGATACATCATTAAGCGTGAGGCGAATCACCAGAAGCCAGTCAAAAGCCATTAAGGCGAACAAAAGCGGGGAAAACCCATCTACCCCAACAGTTTAAACTTTAACTTTCCAATCTTCACTTGGTGCTAGGTTCTCGGCTCGAACGGACGTGCTTGCACTGACACACGAAGCGAGAATCTATCAACAAGGCCCTGAAGATGCCTGGTGTGATCCAGGCGAAACGTCGGTTGACGAAAGATCCTTCCAAGGATCTGATTATGACGCGGGATAACCCCAAAGATAATAATAATTTCATATATATATATATATATATATATATATATATATATATATATATATATATATATATATATATATATATATATATATATATATATATATATATATATATATATATATATATATATATATATATATATATATATATATATATATATATATATATATATATATATATATATATATATATATATATATATATATATATATATATATATATATATATATATATATATATATATATATATATATATATTTTAATTTCACCCCTTCAAACATGAATATTATTTACTTAATTAATTAATATATTTTTTTTTATTATTTCTTTATTTACTAATTTATTTATTTGTTAATATATTTATTTATTTACTTATTTATTCATAAATTAATTTAATTAAAAAATAAATAAATAAATTAAAAAAAAAACTTTAATTAATAAATTATTTATTTATTCATTCATTCATTCATTCACTCATTCATTCATTCATTCATTCATTCACTCATTCATTCATTCATTCATTCACTCATTCATTCATTTATTTATTTATGAATAATTTATGTATTTATTATTTACTTATTTATTTATTTTGTTATTAATTTATTTAATTATTTATTTAATTATTTATTTAATTATTTATTTATTTATTTATTTATTTATTTATATATTTATTTATTTATTTATTTATTTATTTATTTATTTATTAAAAAAGCTTTTTTACACGTAATAATAACTGAATTAGGTACAATATAACTTGATAAAGTAGTAAAAAAAATGTATATTGCTATAATTTATTAAGTTAAAAGTTTTAGTCATCAGTGTACCTATATTATATATTTATTTTAATTTGTGGATTAGACTACTATGTTAGGCTATGCCTGCCCTGGAATAGCGTTATACATATAAATCAGTTCTATTATTTTTTATTCTTCATATTGTAAGTTAATTTTTGTAAGGTTTAGTGATAGGTTGAAGGGAGACTAAGGTGCAAGTATACGTTTTAGGCCCAGAATCATAGTCGCAAAATAGGTACTTAGATGAGTTTGAGTTACAGATTTGTAATCATAGAACTTTGTTTCTCACAGAAGTCATCAAAAATCGTTACTCATCTCCCGTGAGTTTGAGTCACCAAAATCGGTGACTTTAGACGCTGAGCATGCTTTGAACTGTCAAAATCGTTTACAAACCTAGTTCAATTTTAATTTTTATTCGAGATATTATTTTTTGGTGAATATAAAATTATATTCATTAAACAGGGAGCATTAAAATGTCTGATATATTTGAGTTTTTGCAAGATATTGATAATATTGGGAATACAGATGTGATTAATTTTCCCGATGAATCATTTGCCGCAAGGCGAATGAGACGCCGCAAATGTTATATTCGAAATATGACATTTGCCCTATCGAATTTTATGAAAACTGTGAATTTAAAAAGCGCTACAGATTTTATAGAGAAACTGTCCTCACTGCCATATTGCCGCTTATTCACGATGGATTGCGAAAAATCAACAACAGAGGCATGCCTATAACGCCTGAAATTCAAATATTGATAACCCTGAGATTCTATAGTACAGAAATTGCTCGGCGATCCACTCCAAAGCATCCTGTTTTTGCTAATTAAGGGCTGATATATTTTCTTATTTTCTACAATAGTAATTTTCTTCCCCAATAATTCCATTAAAAAATGTTAATCATATGCAGTATTCCTTTTAGCATTCATTATTAATTATTATTATAGAAATAAACAAAACGCGAAAGAAGCAAGCAGATGTTTTGAACTCAAATGACAGTTTTAATTCATAGATTGAAGAGAGTAGATAGGAATTTCAAAGACAAATTTAAAAAAGTAACCATAAATTTCAAAATAATTGCTGAAAACTTATGAAATTCCTACAGCTTGAGAACTATCAAACTCAACTGAGTTTGAGTCGTTATCTCAGCTCAGACACGTCAGATTTTGGACTATGTTTACCGAAAAACCTAGTCAGCTAAGAAAGCCTTGAGCTATGCTCTCCTGAGGCACTATTGAGACCTGACTCATCTCATGTTTATGATTCTGGGCCTTAGTGTAGTATGAAATATTGCTTGATGTAAAAAAGTTTTTATAATGTTTATTTAATTTTAATATTTTATTATATATTTGTAAGGATTTATATATTTTTATATGTTGCAGCTATTTTTTTGTGACACATTTTAACTAATATAATTAAAATAAATAAATATATCAATGTACCGTATTTGAGTATTTTTATGTCAAGTAGTTTCGGAGACGTAACTGCTCCTTCGTTCGGACAGACTTATAATTCTGTCCGGACGAAGAAGCGGTTGCGTCTCCGTAACTAGATGACATAAAAATACTCAAACGTAGTTGACACTAAGATTTATTTTTTTATTGAGTAACATAATATGAACAGACACATAGTACAAAGATTTAAATTAATACAGTTTTTTTTTTCAATAGGTACTGTCCCAATAAAGTTAAAAACTTGTGCTTGGGACAGGAGCAAATAACATATCTACATTTTACATATTACATACATTTTACTTATAATAATAGAATCATTTAATAAATTGTAAATCAAGTTCAACTTACAGCTAATACATACAGATGATTAAAGTTTAGTTTTGTTTTTTTAGTGAATATAGAATACAAACCAAAATTTATCCAAAAAGGAGAAAAAAAAAATTCTCATATACAAATACACATATACGCATACACATACACATACACACACATACACATATACAACATACACACATATAATATACGCATACTTATACACACACATACACATATACACACACACATATGTACCTACACATATACACATACATATACATATAGGTACATATATATATACATACACACATATACATATATATGTACATACACACATATATATACATATACACACATACACACATACATATACATACATACACACACATATACATACATATACAAACATACACAAACAAGATATTTATTAATTTTTTTATTTATCCAACTGTCGATTTGTTCAGGAGAACTTTGTTCTCTTAACATATCGACAATGTATCAAGCCAGAATACGCGAGAATTGTATGGAGAGGTCTACTTTTTTCACGGCTTTTCCAACTTTGAAGTCAAAAAACACCAACTTAGAGGCTTCGCAGCATATATGTTCCATACACGGATTTACTCAGAATTCGGAGTAGAACATTTCGTGTGTCTGTGTGTGTGTGTGTCTGTGTGTGTGTGTGTGTGTGTCTGTGTGTCCGTCCCCCCCTTATAACTTTTGATCCGCTCAATTTACAGAGCCTAAAATTTCAGAATATATAAACAGTTACAGGCCTACAAAACTTTTATACTCGGAATTTTGAATTTTTGTTTCAGTCAGGGGTTATCAACTTTTGAATTTTTATTTTATTTTTCCATATATCTCAGAAACCATAAACGCTAGAACGCTGAAAATTGGTACAAACATAGACAAATACAAAATCTCAAATTAGTTTTTTCAAAAAAATTCCAGGGTTTCTCAAACATTTTTTATTGAGAAAAGTATTTTTTTTTTTATAAATTTATGAGTTTAACTGCTTATACTGTAATTTTTTTTTAAAATATCGAAAAAAGCCGAAACACCCCAACTAGATAATTTAATTTTCTATAAAAAATATTAACATTGTAGTAGAAGATCCCAATTTTTTTTTAACAATTTTTTTAAAAATTGAATTTAGTGACGACATCGCTTCATACATTTTGTATGGCAGTCGCCTATACACAATATGTAAGAAGACTTAATAGTTTGATACTTCATCTCCAAACATACATACATACCATCATGCTATTTGCATATTCTGGGTAGGAAAAAGGATCTTCCTCCATACTATCCTATCTTGACATACATACCTACAATGTTGTATAGAAAACAAAATATCTGAAAATATTCAATAATTTGTATCTATGGGTTTATAGTTTGGTACATATTCTTCAACTATACATACTATCGCTATCGACAGTTGGATCTCATGTGTTACATGCAACTAGTGATATTAAATTTATTTATTTTATGATTATATGCCAATATGTCTTCATATTGATTTAATCCAACTGTCGATTTGTTCAGGAGAACTTTGTTCTCTTAACATATCGACAATGTATCAAGCCAGAATACGCGAGAATTGTATGGAGAGGTCTACTTTTTTCACGGCTTTTCCAACTTTGAAGTCAAAAAACACCAACTTAGAGGCTTCGCAGCATATATGTTCCATACACGGATTTACTCAGAATTCGGAGTAGAACATTTCGTGTGTCTGTGTGTGTGTCTGTGTGTGTGTGTGTGTGTGTGTGTGTGTGTGTGTGTGTGTGTGTGTGTGTGTGTGTGTGTGTATGTGTGTGTGTGTGTGTGTGTGTGTGTGTGTGTGTGTGTGTGTATGTCTGTGTGTGTGTGTGTGTGTGTGTGTCCGTCCCCCCCTTATAACTTTTGATACGCTCAATTTACAGAGCCTTAAATTTCAGAATATATAAACAGTTACAGGCCTACAAAACTTTTATACTCGGAATTTCGAATTTTTGTTTCAGTCAGGGGTTATCAACTTTTGAATTTTTATTTTATTATTCCCTATATCTCAGAAACCATAAAAGCTAGAACGCTGAAAATTGGTATAAACATAGAAAAATACAAAATCTCAAATTATTTTTTTCAAAAAAATTCCAGGGTTTTTTCAAACATTTTTTATTAAGAAAAGTATTTTTTTTATGATAAATTTATGAGTTTAACTGCCTATATTTCCATTTTTTTTTAAAATATCGAAAAAAGCCGAAACACCCCAACTAGATAATTTAATTTTATATAAAAAATATTAACATTGTAGCAGTACATCTCAAATTTTTTTTAACAATTTTTATAAAAATTGAATTTAGTGACGACATCGCTTCATACAATTTGTACGGTAGTCACCTATACACAATATCAAAGAAGACTTAATAGTTTGATACTTCATCTCTAAACATACAATATACATATACCATCATGCTGTTTTCATATTCCGGGTAGGAAAAAAAGACTGACCTCCATACTATCCTATCTTGACTACCTAGGTACATGTGTTGTATAGAAAACTAAATATCATAAAATAATAAATAATTTGTATTTATGGGTTTGGTACTTATTCTTCAACTATACATACTATCGCTGTCGACAGTTGGATCTCATGTGTTACATGCAACTAGTATTTATAAAGATTCTTTATAAAAATTAATTAAAACTGTTTGTTTTCAAATCAATAAATAAATCAATAGTTTTATGGTAAAAATCTTGTAAAACAAATAGCATTTTAACGTCTTGTTGATTCAAGACAAGACTGATATATGTATGTACATAGGTATATTCTAGCTTCAAAGTTATTTTTATAGGATTGTCTCTATAACATTCTGAACGTGGAGGTCATGGTACTCGGATGTATTATTTTCATCTGTCTCCTAATTAAAACTAGGTCAATGCTTGGAAAGAAACATAAAATATGCAATCGTATATTTTTGTATTTTGTTAGGAAACACCAGCAATCTTCCGATAAAATTCGTTTTTATTCAATTCTTATATTATAGTTTCTACTTTTTAGTTAATTTAGGCAAATAACAATGGAGTTCTTAGGAATAATTTAAGTTTTTTGTCACTAATGGCGCATTTAAAAAAAATCATATTGTGAAAACCATAAAACTAACAATGATTCTACGATTTTTAACACAACCCTACTGATATATTTTTTTTATTACACCATATTTATAATGACAACAATAAGTAGATTACTGCTGCCCAACTAGGAAATCCTGATCTAGGACTAGCAGTTTATAATTTTTATTGACAATTATATGCAATTATGGTGATTGTTCCCGTTCCACACTAAATATGTACACAATTTCAACTTTCTGCAATCACAATCATTACCTCAACAAACATATCGGCTCACACAAAATAGATCAATCTCGAACTGTTTTTTTCCATCACACAAATACAAAAGAAAGATTATCGAAACCATTGAACTGCTGAACCATTACCTAATTTTTTTGATGATTAAAAAATTTTTTTTACATATACCTATATTGGCTGCGTATTCCGTGGTGATAAATATGCCCTTCTACAACTTATAGTAGAGATAAAGATAGAGGAAATACGGAGTATGGGGCGTAAAAGAATATCGTGACAAAAATCTCAGGAAGTGGTTCAGGATTCCGGATGTGACGTTACTAATTAGGTTGGTTTAAGATCCGGATGAGTTTAGTGTGATGGTCACCAACGTCTATTAGGAGCGGCACAAGAAGACGAAGAAGAAGAAACAAAAATGATAATCCCAGAAAATAATTATATTTTAACAAATTAGAGTGAATTTATCAAAAAAAAGTTTTTGATAAATTCACTCTAATGATGGGCAGTACGTTCATATTAAAATTCATATAAACATTGTCATGACCATGATTTTAAATTAACACTGCTAAATTCACCATTTTTAGTTTGGTAATATTATACAACAAAGAAAAGTCTATAACTTAGAGGTTAACGTATTATACCAACAATCCACTCAACCGAGTTCACTTTTAGCCTCGATCACAATATTCCCAATAACAATTTACCCTTAATGTAAGACATCTTTAAAGATGTTAATTATTGCAAAACAACGCGTTCCTTATTGATGGAAACATAACAGAATCGAAGATTAATTTATGATTGTTATCGTTGTGGTAGAATATTATGTAATTATGTAAAACAACCAGTGACAAGCTATTAACAAAACAAAATATTATATCAAACAGCCAAAAACCCAATATATTTCCAATAAAAAAATAACCTTTTTAAAAATATAGGTAGGTACTCTTCTCTCTTAATTTACATAATTGTAGAAACATATTTCCTTCCTTGCCATTGTTCCCTCACTGATGTGCTCGGGAATTGTCACTTTGAAAGTTATTTGTAATAATTTTTGGTAACAATAAATGACAAGTGAAAAAAAAATTAGTGCAAGTTTGAAGATCATCGCGTGTGGATGTTTCGACCAGTAAAGAATTATTGTGAACCAGCAAAATAGGAAGCATCAGTAAGATCGTTTTTAATACAGTCCACTTATGCTTTAACATTATTACCCCTCACCTGATGTTTTCTACTTTTCTTGGTTAGAACTGTTTTTTCATATTTTTTAGAACAGGTTAGAATAGTTATCGGAAAATAACTTGATCCCGTCACGGTGCGCAGATCGCAAATTTATGTCTTTTTGCTTTGTCGGTATATATACAAATCACCCCCCTCCACGGCGAAAAAACTCAAGAAGTCTGACGGCATCTATATTATGCAACTGTGAAACTGATTATAACAAAAATATAAAAACAATTATATTTTCATCGCGTAATAATAATTTTAGTCCAAATTTTTACACATACTTACAATCATGCCGTGTCCCTATTGAGGAAAAATCATGCAAGCAACTTTAATGATCGACGAAGTTTTTATTTTGTAGAATTCCATTATACACCTTGCCCTAACAAGGCGATATAGGCAAGCAACTCTTTCCTTAACACTTTCTGAATCATTCTTGTCTATTCTTCAAGCATATTCTTCTTTCCGTGATTCAAAATGTTCATGTGGTCATGCCATAATTTAGAGTAGAGCTTTTCATACATATGTGCCATCACGCCTATGTTACGACACATTAATCGCCTCGTCAACATTCATACGTCATCGTCTTATATACTATTATGTTCGTATATTTTTTTTATTTTTTTTTTATTTATTCATTATACAATATATACGATTACATATACTTAGTTACATTTATCAACATATAAATATTTCCTTTCCTAATTTAAGCTAGAAGCTTGTGTTGTTCACACTTATTTATTTATTTATTTAATATTGTTTCTCGGGCAACTAACAGGTACTATGTCAAATATTATTTAACACGCACCCAATAACAAGTTGCCACATTCTGGAGACTTACGATATTAATCGTCTCACAGATCCAGACTGAAAACACAATTAAAAACTGTGTCTCCACCGGGAATCGAACCCGGGACCTTTGGCTCAGCAGTCAGATATCTAACCAACTGAGCCACGAAGGCCGACCTTCTTACATTTTCGTCGTATAGACCCGACATGTTATTCCGTTCCTGTCAGCTTTGCATATTTTCGTCGTCAAAATATACAAAATATATACAACGCTGTAAGCTTTTCACTTGAACATAATTTTTGGCCAATCGTTCTTTTTTTTATATTAAACAAAAATGTACTTACGAAGTTGGGTGAGTCAAAACTCGATGTTCGAATGGATCATAGTCATCTTGATCTGCCTCAATGTCAACATCAATCGGTTGCATCAAGGGACGGTTCGACCCCACATTGGAAGTACTCTCGCCATTGACCTCCAGCTGGTAGCTAAAAACAAACCTTCAATTCAATCAAATCCATAAGAATCAGTGTAAAGTATTTTTAGCACTGCATTCTTTAGTTTACAACTTTATTGAATATTTATTCTGAATTAATTAATATTTATTTACTGAATTTATTATTTATTAGGTTTTCAAATTAATGTACATACGTAGGTATAGTTATTTTCTGGAATAAATGTTTATTTTTTTATTTTTCTTATTTTTCTTTTTCTTCTTGTGTAGAAGTTCAATAATATTTTTGTATATATTTTTTTTATTAATTGAAATTTTATAAACTCATATAAAATATGTATATTGACTGCGACATTCATATATTTGTACTTGCCAAGTATTGTTGCTGTCGACTGCGGTTATAATATTTGGTAGGACCGCTCGCTGTCGTCGGTCTGATGTTTTGTATTTACCTACCTATTGATTTATGTGTATTTATGTTTTTATATTTATAAGTTATTTTCTTTATATTTTTTGTACTTATATGTCTTCCACTTTGCTATATTTTCAATTTATATCGTTATCTGATGTTATTAACAAAATAATTTTATCTATATTTTAATAGGAATACCAACAGACAGGTTTTGCCTTGTGGAATTTTTGTGTGTACGGTTTCTTTGTTTTGATATTATGTAAATGTGTAATGTATATTAACCATGTACCAAATCTTAAATAAATAAACAATGGTTGAGTGTACAGATGTAAAATGTCCGATTTTTATCATAAAATATGCGCACGCAACTCTGAAGCGACTAAATAATCTCCTGTTCAAATATCATTGATCTAATAAGCTAAAGTTATCGGGTGTCTCGTAAGAGCTGGGTAATCGAAAATACAACAGGCAACAATAACATCTCACATAGTTCAGCAATGAGGTTTACTATCACACATTCTGAATATTTTATTTATTTATTTTATTTTATTTTATTTATTGTCAACAGCTTTATACATAGATATTACAATTAAAATGATTCAATTATAGACAAACATAATTTCAAATTATAATAACGCTGAAAGGGTACATAAATGAATAAATTGTCTGAAACCGACTCACCAATACAGATATGGTGCCTTATTATGTGTGACGCGACTGGTGTGTCGTTATACACGCGTGTGTAGTGCCCCCTTTAATATGGTGATGCACACCGCAAACCCGTAGCTGGATACCCAATATTGTGGGATATGCCGTCATGGTATGAATGAATGAGATATTTAAAAATAACGTTCTTTTTCTTTGGTTGAAATCTTGTAGAAAGGTTGGCAGTAAAGCGATACATCTCATCCTTCACTCAGCTCAGTCTTCAGCAACTCTCTCAATGTCCTTGTTCTTAGTTTCGCAACACATGGCCTATACAATTTGCACGCCTTTTCGACACGGTGATATGTTAAAAATCCATAATGGCTGGAATCTCAAACTTCCCAAGCTCGTATTCTCTAATAAAATAAGGAATGTGGACATTTAACATCTGTGCACTTTACCACAGATATAAAACACCGATAGTAATAATAATTATTTACTAGTTGCATGAAACACATGAGATCCAGCTGTCGATGGCGATAATAAATAATAATAAATTTGGATAATTTATATAGCGCCGTTTTTGTGAATATCTCACCTCAAGGTCGCGATAGTATGCATAGTTGAAGAAAACGTATCAAACTATGTATAAACACTTAAACACAAATTAATAAATATTTTAATATATTTTTTTTTCTATATAAAACATGTAGGTATAATATGTCAGGATCAGATAGTATGAAGGTCAATCTGTTTTTCCTACCCAGAATATGAACAACATGATGTATTTTTGTAGATTAAGTAGGTTTCAAACTATTGAGTGAGATATTGTGTATTGTTTACAGCCTTACAAATCCTATGAAACGATGTCGTCACTAAATTCAATTTAGTCAAAATTGTTAAAAAAAATGTTGAGATGTAAAACTACAATGCTGATATGTTCATATTTTTATAGAAAATTAAATTCTCTAGTTGGGGTATTTCGGCTATTTCGATATTTTCAAAAACTTAGGAAATATAGGCAGTTAAACACATAAATTTAACATAAAAAAATGTTTTTCTTAGTAAAAAAAATGTTTGAGAAACTCTGGAATTTTTGTTAAAAACAAGTTTGAGATTTTTTATTTGTCTATATTTGTACCGATTTACAAGGTTCTAGCATATATGGTTTTTGAGATATATGGAAAAATAAAGTAAAAATTCAAAAGTTGATAACCCCTGTTCAAAATTCTGAGTGTAAAGTTTTGTAGGCCAGAAACTATCTATAGATTCTGAAATTTCGGGCTTTGCGAATTGAGAGGATCAAAAGTTGGGGGCTAAGGGTGGGGAAAAAACACGCAAAATATTCTACTTTCTGAATTCATCCATATATAGAACATACAAATAAGCCTGTAGGTTTTTGGCATGGAAAAAGTCCACTACACCATATAAAATGTTCCTTCATACACGCGTCTTGGCTTAATACTGTCGATTCTTCTTCTTCTTCTTCTTCTTCTGCTTTAGTTAGGACTGTATCCTGTTATTCTCGGAGCTTGCTCTTGTGAAGTGGACTTCCAGCTATCCTTCCATCTTTTGGGTGGTCGTCCAGGGGGTCTGCCATTTGTTATCTCCCCATCCGCTGCCATCCTCACCACTCGATCCGAACCCGCTCTCCCCACATGATCTCTCCAGAATCGTCTTCGTGTTCTTCCCCATCGCACAACATCTTCGACATCACAGATTCTTCTTATCTCCGAGTTCCTTACTCTGTCAAGAAGTGTTACGCCTGCGATGGGTCGTAGAGTCTTCATCTCAGTGGTTCTTAGGAGGTTTTTTGTTCTGGCGGTGTCAGCTCTTGTTTCTAATTAAATTCTCTTAAACGATTCGACAGGTGGATGAGTCATATATTATAAAGAAATTTCTTCCCACTGCCAAATAAATTTTAGAAATTCCTTTCACTTCAGGTTAAAATTTGTAATTTGCCTCCAATAAACTAACCAAGTACACCAGTCAAGTCTTTCTCTCTTACTCGTCATTTAGATTTTTCAGTCATAATGTTCTTTTAAGTCCCATATCCCGTCTTTTCTCTATCATTTCTTCCACTATGAGTTGTAGGAAGGCATAATGTATCGCCAGATAATGTGTAGCCAAAGTATGCGGCTATGCATCTCTTGGCATTGGTCATCAACTCTCTCTCTCTCTCTTTCTCCATCATTTTCAAAACTCGAGACATATCTGTGTCAATTTTCTGTACATCCACATCTCGAGTCCCTCAATTTTATTTTTCATTTAGATTTTCAGGGTCCATCCTTCTAATCCATATAACATTGGCAACATGTAAGCTTTAATCGCTCTTCATCTCTATTTAACCTTAAGGGGGGGACTGCTGCCAACGTAC